>CAJGYO010000005.1:86423390-86794944 GCA_904845875.1 Miscanthus lutarioriparius | reverse complement strand
GACTTCTTGGTAGTATGCAGCCATCTTGGCATCGTGATAGCTTGACTCCTTCATGACTTAGTTGATGACCAGCTGGGAGTCACCTCAGATGTTGAGGCGTCGTATGCCCAACTCGATAGCAATGCATAGGCCGTTGATGAGTGCTTCATACTCAGCCACATTATTGGATGAGGGGAAATGGAGATGAACCATGTACCTCATGCGTAACCCAAGGGGCGATACAAAGACTAGCCCAGCGTTGATGCCTTTCTTCATCAGTGAACCATCGAAATACACGGTCCAGTACTCTTGATCGATGGTTACCGGCGGCATTTGGACCTCGGTCCATTCCGCGATGAAGTAAGCCAACACCTGGGACTTGATCGCCATTCGGGAGGCATACGTAATGCCCTGATCCATCAACTCGAGTGCCCACTTTGTGGTTCTTCCCGTGGCGTCCTGGCTTTGGATGACCTCGCCGAGGGGGAATGACATCACGACCGTCACCGGGTGTGACTCGAAGTAGTGGCGTAGCTTCCTCTTGGTGATGAGGACAGCGTACAGGAGCTTCTGGATTTGTGAGTAGCGGGTCTTAGAGTTGGATAGTATCTTGCTGAAGAAGTACACAGGGCATTGCACCTTGAGGGCGTATCCCTCTTCTTCTTGCTCCACTACCAGGGTGGCGCTGACCACTTGCATGGTGGCCGCTATGTATAGCAGAAGGGATTCTCCACCGGTTGGGGGAACCAAGATCGGGGCCTTTGTCAGAAGCAGTTTGACCATGTCAAGTGCTTCTTGGGCCTCGGATGTCCATTCGAAGCGGTCGCCTTTCTTCAACAGTCGATAAAGGGGAGACCTCGTTCGCCAAGGCGCTAGATGAATCGGCTGAGTGCGATGAGGCACCTTGTGATTCGCTGAACCCCCTTTATGTTCTGACTTGGGCCCATCCTTGTGATGGCTGAAATTTTCTTCGGGTTGGCTTCGATGCCATGCTCGGAGACGACGAAGCCAAGCAGCATGCCCCTTGGGGCCCCAAAAACACACTTCTCAGGATTGAGTTTGATGCCATTCGCTCAGAGTTTTGTAAAGGTCTGCTCAAGATCGACAACGAGGTGGTTAGCCCGTTTGGACTTAACCACGATGTCGTCAACGTAGGCCTCAATGGTCCGCCCGATGAGGTCCCCGAAGCATTTGAGCAAACAACGCTGGTATGTAGCCCCAGTGTTCTTCAGACCGAACGGCATTAAGACGTAGCAGAACGATCCGAAGGGGGTGATGAAAGATGTTGCGAGCTGGTCGGACTCTTTCATCGTGATTTGATGGTACCCGAAGTACGCATCAAGGAAGCAGAGGGTTTCGCACCCCGAGGTAGAGTCGACTATTTGGTCTATGCGTGGCAAAGGAAACAGATCCTTTGGGCACGCCTTGTTGAGACCCGTATAGTCAACACACATCCTCCATTTCCCGCTCTTCTTTCATATAAGGACAGGGTTGGCTAACCACTCTAGGTGGTATACTTCTTTGATGAATCCGGTTGCCGAGAGCTTTACTATCTCTTCGCCGATGGCCCTGCGTTTCTCCTCGTTGAAGCGGCGCAGGCGTTGTTCCACCGGCTTAGAGCCTGGTCAGATCTTCAAGGTATTCTTAGCAACTTCCCTCGGGATGCCTGGCATGTCTGAGGGTTTCCACGCAAAGAAGTCTCTGTTAGCGTGGAGGTAGCCGACGAGCGCGCCTTCCTATTCGGAGGAAAGCGTGGAACAAATGCGCACCATTTTACCATCGTTGCTCCTAGGGTCTATGAGGACTTCTTTAGAGCCCTCTGCAGGCTCAAACGACCAGGTCAACTTCTTGGCATCGGGCGCTTCTTCGGTGACCTCCTCCTTGAGGATGGCGAGCTCCCCGGAGGCGACGATTGTTGCGATGTGACCGCAGCACTCGGCCTCGCACTCATAGGCGCGTTGGAAGGAGGTGACGACGGTGATGACCCCATGGGGGCCTGGTATTTTTAGTTTGAGGTATGTATAGTTGGGGACGGCCATGAACTTCACGTAGCATGGACGTCCTAGGATGGCATGGAAGGTTCCAGGGAACCCAACCACCTCGAAGGTGAGGGTTTCCATCCTATAATTGAACTGATCCCTGAATGTAATTGGCAGATCGATCTGCCCAAGTGGCATGGCCTGCTTCTTGGGCACGATGCCATGGAAAGGTGCTCGGCTTGGGCAGAGGTGTGTCTGGTCGACGCCCATTTCGTCGAGCGTCTTGGCGTACATGATGTTGAGGCCGCTGCCTCCATCCATCAGTACTTTGGTGAGCCGCTTCGGGCCAAGGATCAGGTCGACCACGAGCGGATATCTCCTTAGATGTGGGATGCTCTCCGGATGGTCAGTCTGATCGAAGGTTATGGTGGACTCTGACCACCGAAGGAAGGGAGGTGTGGTCGGTTCGGCCGTATAGACCTCACAGTGCGCGACCTTCTGACGGCGTTTGGAGTCATAGGCCGCTGATCCTCCGAAGATCATAAGGCAGCCGTCCAGTGTCAGAAAGCCGTCGTCCTTCTCCTCGGCATCATCTGCGGTCGGGGCAGGGCCCTTTTCGTGCTCCCCTTTGTTGGAGCCTCCGGACAAGAACCGTCGCATGAGGCTATAGTCCTTGAACAGATGCTTAATCGGGAAGGCATGGTTCGTGCATGACCCATCGAGTAATTTTTTGAAATGGTTCAGAGTGCCCTCCATGGACTTCCGACCACCCTTGCGATCAGCAGCGGCCACGAGCGAGTCCTCACGCCATTGCTTCTTGTTCTTCCTTTTGGCAGAACGATTGGAGGCGCCTTCACCGGCACCCTCGTCCCGCCTTGCCTTGCCATCAAGATGACCGAAGATCGCTCTGACCACCTCTTCTCCTGAGGCGTGGCTGGTGGCGATGTCCAAGAGTTCCTTGGTAGTTCGTGGGCCCTTGTGTCCCAGCTCATAAACCAAAGACTCATAGGTAGTCCTAGACAGGAAAGCCCCTATAACGTCAGCATTGGCGATGTTAGGTAGCTCGTTGCACTATCGGGAGAAGCGCCAGATGTACCCATGGAGGGTTTCACCAGCCTTCTACAGGCTGTTTTTGAGGTCCCATGGGTTCCTTGGGCGCTTGTATGTGCCCTAGAAGTTCCCCACAAAGATCTCCTTCAGGTCCGCCCAACTCTGGATTCTGTTGGACGACAAGTGTTCCAACCACGCTCGTGCCGAATCGGCTAAGAACAGTGAAAGGTTGTGGATAATGAAGTCATCATTATCCGCACCACTGGCTTGGTAGGCAAGCTGATAGTCTTCGAGCCATAGTCCAGGGTTTGTTTCCCCAGAGTACTTTGCGATGTTGGTTGGTGGCCGGTACCTTGGCAGGAAGGCAGCATTGAGGATGTGTCGGGGTGAAGGCTTGAGGCGATAGACCGGGGCTCGGACTTCGGTCCTCGTCGCTGTCGTAGCGTCCGCTGCAATGAGGATGATAGTCACGATGGGCTCCCTCTCTTGGATCGTTGTGGGTACACCTACGAGCATCGAGAGTGCTGCGTGCGTCGTGGTTATGGCCGAGACACTGATGCACTAGGACCGCAGCGCGCTGCCTACCACCCAGTGGTGCCTGGTGGACCGACGCATCCCTGCCAGGACGCCCGAAGGGTGTGTGTTGGCTGGTGTCGAGCTCGCGTCACCGAGACAACACGCTCTCTGCCTACTACGCCGCCGCACGCTCGAGCAGCGTGCGAATCTCATGGTGGGCTCGATGATCCTTGGGCGTAACGGCCTCTAGAAGACCATGGAGCAGGGCGGTTGCGGCGGCAATGTTCTGGCTTGCCCGAGTGAAGTGAGGAAGGGTTTCATTGTCGGCGATGATCCTTCGGTTTGCATCGTGGTCCATGGCACATGCGCGCCCACCGTCTCCACGCCGTTTGATCTCTCGATCGAGCTCTGCGCATTCCTACACAAGCTAGACTCGTGCTTCCTCGATCTCCCGCTATTGGGCTTTCAGCTGCTCCACCCCCATGTGAGGTGGGGCCACTGTCTCCCCTTTGGTTTTGTCACCGAGGTTGCCCGCCAGGGTAGCCTCCTCCGCGGGGATGCTTTCGACGTGCCCCTTGAGGGTACCTATCATGAAGCATTCCCGGGAGGGGTGATGGCTCCCCCTGTTGGAGTCAGAGCCAGAGGATGACCCTGGCTCCTCTGCGTGGAGGTTGTGGAGAGATTCCATGACGTGTTTGATCACCCCCATGAACTCATTGTTCGCGGGCGATAGGACCATGCGTCGTGCCACAAGGTGGCTAACAGTCACCGCAGCGTTGCGGAGACCGAACAGAAGCGCTGTCGGGGTGCTCCGTATGTGGTGTTCTAGAGAGAGGAATCCTCCTCCGGCAAACCATGTTGTGTCGTTGGCGTCAGAAATGGTGAGGCGGCGCTTGTCCTCCCTAGACTGCTGGGGTCCTAGGGAGACACCAAGCTGGCACTCAAGCCTCTCGTAGTTGAGGCCGATGGAGGAGAGAGATTGGATGGCGGCGTGAGCCAATGCCAACTCTCCTCCCACCGTGATGATGAAGTCTAGGTTCTCGAAGCACACGTGTGTGCCTGGGACCCAGCTAATTCCGTGGCTAGCCACCCGTGGCCAGCCATCCATGGCCTGATGTTAATGTTAGAATGCACAAAGGTACCCTACCTGGCGCGCTAACTAACGGTGTTTCGAGTAAACACCAACTAGTAAATTTGAATTTGTTGCGCGTTAGGCCCGGATGGTGTGCTAAAAGACACAAAGTTTATACTGGTTCGGGCGGAATGTCTCTACGTCCAGTCTGCTGCTGTTGCTCATGTTATTAGCATTGAAAGGTTCGTAGTAGGGGGTACAAACTGTCAAGAGAGGGACAGGTCCCAAGTCTCTGATGAAAAGGTCAAAAGGGCGCTGAGATCTCGGTTGCTAATCAGCTATGTGTTATGTGGTGCGTGGTGTGTAGAATTGATCCATCCCCTTAGTGGGGTGCCCTGCCCTCCCTTTTATAGGCCAAGGGGGAGTAGGGATTACAGATGGGAGAAAAGAGGAAAAACCAGAGGTAGAGAAGGTCCTTCGAAGGTGTCGGGTCTTCCTTTTCCTTTGAGCCTGCCCTGCTGATATGGCAGACGGTGCTAGGGATAGCACATTTGCTAATCCTGATAGGGCCGTGCTCTGGCTTCATTCAGCAAGTGGTCACGTCCCATCCTACTCCGGCGGATGGTGCGGCGTGCCAGGGTGCCGAGCCATGACCCTATGGGGAGCAGACGGGGTAGTGACCATATGTTCGTTACTGTAGGTGATGTGAGTTCCCTCCTAGATCATAGTGGTTGTCGTATGCTTCCATCAGGATTCGTGTCCGAGGGCAAATGTCGGCGCCCATAACACTGTAGGATAAATGTCGGCGCCTGCAACATAGTTTGGGCTCTAACATGCCTGGAAGGGCTTAAAGCGTCCGTCTGGTCATACCCTGATGGTACTTTCCTGTAGGCGTGTAGGGTATGGTTCTCAGTATTGCAGTTGACTTAAGTGTCCCACCTTATATGCGCACGTAATTATGGCGAGGCGGAGTCTGCCCCAGACATCGAGCGAGGCGGAGTCCGCCCCTGGACATCTGGCGAGGTGGAGTCCACCCTGAGACATCGGGAGAGGCGAAGCCTACCCCCAGACGTCGGGCGAGGCAGAGCCCAGCCCCTAGATGTCGGGCGAGGCAAAGCCTGCCCTCAGACATCGAGCGACGCGGAGCCAGCCCTCGAACGTCAGGCGAGGCAAAGCCTGCTCCCAGACATCGGGCGAGGTGGAGCCATCCCTCAGTCGTCGGGCGAGACGGAGCCTGCTTCTAGATGTTGGGCGAGGCGGAGCTAGCCCTCAGTCACCAAGCGAGGCAGAGCCTACCCCCAGACGTCGGGCGATGCGGAGTCCAGACCTCGGGGGTCGGACGAGGCGTAGCCAGCCCTCAGGGGTTGGGCGAGACGCGGCCAACCTTCGGTCGTTGGGCAAGAAGTGTAGTTGCATTCTTGTATGTTCGGAAGCATCAACGTTTGATGGTTATTAGCTTCTCCTCTTTGGGTATCCCAGTATTTGGTCCCCGACAGGCTCTAATGTGCCCTAGGGATAAGAATTTTGTGGAGGTCGATGAAAAAATCTATTGGGTCCAAGATGAAATTCACCCTCTTTTGTCTCATTCAGCACACAGAAAAATATAATAAATAAAAAAACTGATCAGAAAAACCTAAGATCATGTGTGGGGTCTTAATTTGGGTGTACGTGCTTGCCAAAAAAAATTCAAGCCATTTCGACACAAGAATACACATGCTTCTATTTATTCAGTATATACAAGAAATTTTTTAATATATATAAACATCACTGTCGGTTTCATAAAACCGGCAGTGATGAGACAAAACTGACAGTGATGCTGGTTATCACTGTCTGTTTATTTTAAAAACCGGTAGTGATATATAAAAAATTAAAAAAAATTGTGCCAGCCCTCGGGTTCGAGCTCGGGTCTCGGGCTGCAGAGTTCTGAGACTTAACCGTTGCGCTAGTATAGGATATGTGCTAAGGCTAATTTATTTTTCTTTTTGACCTTTAGACCGCTTAATAAATTATAAAATTAAACCAAAAAAATTGGGTCACCTGGGATTCGAACACGGATCTCGGGTGCTAAGCTGCGGGGTCTTAACCGTTGAGACAGTCGGAGGTATTTGAAAGAAATGGAAAAGTTCTCCTACTTAACCCCTAACTGCTACACACACATCACTGCCGATTTGATGGCTTCCTTAGAGGTTGTAAACCTTATCTGACAGTAAATAGCATTTTTTGAATGAGACATCCTGGTTTGCATCGTGGTGCCCTAGCTGAGCTGGAGTAGCCTCGCTCGAGCCAGGCTCTATGGCAAAGAAGATGGAGCCCATATTCCGCGACCTAGATTTGATTGCCATTTTTGCATCATTCGAGATAGGTCGAGCTGGAGATGTAGTCATCCAACAAGCGCAGCTTCTCACTGCAGTGGCCAGGTTAAGCAACCAAACACACACCCACATGCATGCTATGATCTTCTTCGTGTGATGTACTATATGGATCATGTGTTGGTAGCTTAATTAGACCCATTTTCATTGCAAAACCAGGGGTCCTCTGCTTGCCCGCTGTAGCTTCACTAAATTGGTGGCGACGATGGATGATGATGTATATATTCCACACTCTCACCATGTAGGAATAGGATAGGATGAGAGTTACAGCTAGCATTGTGCCATATATGTGCACATGTCACATGTGTGTGTACGTATGCAGACAACCTAACGATCACACGTACAGCTAGGCTCATGATAAACGTATAGGACGAGTACGTCGTATATATGTAGGCTGTTGCTGCTGCTATCAAGGTTTGGATTCAGGGCGACGAAGGATGCATCACACTCACCCAGCGGAACATTTCGCTCGCATTTCCAAAAGACTAGACACACGTACATCGATGCAGTAGTACTGGTGTTGAGAGGGGGAGAGAGAATTAAATATGTTCCTTAATCTTTGAACCAGGGATAATTATGCCTTATATATACTATAAGTAGAACAGATGGAGTATAAAGAAATGGCGTCAATTCCACTTATTCCAATCCTTGTAACAAAAGGGAAAAGGATAAACATATCCATGTCCCTAAATTAAAGCAAACATATGCTAATAGATAATTGAGCATAGCATGGCATAGCAGCGATGATAATAGAAGGAAAACCACGAGTGCAAAAAATTGGGCCGCCTGGGATTCAAACACGGGTCTCGAGGGCTAAGCTGCGGGGTCTTAACCGTTGAGGCAGTCGGAGGTATTTGAAAGAAATGGAAAAGTTATCCTACTTAACCCTTAACTGCTACACCCACATCACTGCCGGTTTGAGGATTGGCCCAGCAGTGATGTTTCCTCATCACTGTCGGTTTAGACTTACAACCGGCAGTGATGAACCATTTCCCAAAGTCATTTAATAATTTATAAAATTGAACCAAAAAATTTGGGCCGCCTAGGACTCGAACACGGATCTCGGGGGCTAAGTTGCGAGGTCTTAACCGTTGAGCCAGTTGGAGGAATTCGAAAGGAAGGGAAAAGTTATACTACTTAACCCCTAACTGCTACACCCCCATCACTACCGGTTTGAGGAATGGCCCGGCAGTGATGTTTCCTCATCACTGTCGGTTTATGATTAGAACCGGCAGAGATGAACCGACATTGGTATATAGCAAGGCGCGGGTTGAAATTTTCCAAATTCATTTCAACCCTGAGCCAACCCCGAGCCCCGTGCCGTCGAATCACCACCCCGCACCAATAGGCACCACCGTTCCCCGCACACCCATCCACCGCCCCCGCGCCGCCGTTCCGAGCCCCGTGCTCCTCTTCTTCGACGCCGACGCCCGTGCACCGCCCCACACCGGAGCACCGCCCCACATCGGAGCACCGCACCGTCCGTGCCTTCGTTCCTCGTCCACGACACCGGCCATGCCCCTCCTCCTCTAAGCCTGCACTCCCACCGCCGAGGCCTTCAAGAGCGCACGGACAGCTACTTTCCCACCCCCCACGGTGAGTGCATGGCTCACTGTCGTCTTTGTGTTTGATGAAATGCCCCATGGTTTGGAGTTTTCGTAGCTCAACCTGGTTTCCCACAACGGATGGCGGCCGTCAACCTTATCTCTCTCTCAGTGATTGCTCAAGCTCGAGTTGAATTTGTTAATGAAAATGGTTATACTGAGCACATGTCCATTGTTGAAATATGTTTGTTATATAAATCTGAGCACATGTCCATGCCAATGACGATTGATTATATTATGAGGATTTCTCTATACCAAGCACATGTATATGTTTATGATGGTTGTTTTTAATTTGAGCATTGATCCATTGCCAATGGTGTCTTCTTACTTCTTAGCACTGTCCATTTCCTATGATGTCAATGCCGATGATAACTATATTTAATCTGAGTGCTTTCTCTCATCTATGATGGCACTTAGACTAAGGTTATGATGACTTAATATATTAATTGGACTGAGGCTATGGTCATGTGCAATGATGATATAATCATAAGTTGTAGTAACTATTACTGAGGCTACAGACATGTGTGATATGGTCATGTGTTGTTATCTTTTTGGTTATTTTTTAAGCTTTCTTTTATAAATTATTTTGTTCCCCTCTATTTTTTAATCTACAGCAAAGGCTTTAAGCCAGCTTGTACAAAGAACTGCATTTGGGAAGCTGAGCTCAACCTATACATTGCTTAACAACGTACATTAGTAAAAAAGGTCTATATCTAGAAATGATGTTGCTAAATTTCATTTGTAGGAAAAATAATCGCTATAGGCAGAGTGTCAATTGATTTTGATGGAATGTATAGCATGCTTAAAAAAAGGCATCTATAGATGTTTGTTCTAGAAAAAAAAAGTTAAAAACAACTTTTAAAATTGGTCTATATTAACAGACTAACGTAATGAAACCATGGTGGAAAGCTGCAGACCTATATCAGGAACATTGCCAACATAGTTGTCACATTTGTTTTTTGTATCCTTTGTCTATGCAATGGTTGTGTACAACAACAACAACAACAACAAAGCTTATAAGTCCCAAACAAGTTGGGATAGGCTAGAGTTGAAACCTAGCAGAAGCAATCAATGTTCAGGCACGTGAATAGCTATTTTCCAAACACTCCTATCTATGCAATGGTTGTGTATTATTCATAAATATATTAAATTTTATAAGAATACATCATGTTTGAATGACAACCTAATTTACTTAAATGTATAGGCAACAATGGCATGGTATGTAGTGCATATTGGTCACATGCCTGGGATTTATCAAACCAGGGAAGATTGCTATGCTCAAGTCAATCGCTACCCTGGTAATTTGCACAAAAAATACAACACAGAAGCTGAAGCTTTGAGGGCCTACTATAGTCATCTGGCCTACCTTGCAAACCATGGGCAGCCGGCCTACTATGGTCCAATGAATGCAAACCATGGCCATCCGCTGGCACTAGAGATTAAAGAGAAGCCACCCGCCGGAGAAGTGAAGATTAGGAGAATTGCTCCTTGGTCTTGGAAAGATGTCATGCTTTTATTTATGGCTATGGTCATTGCTTTTCTTATTTGGAAGTTGATGTAGGCTTAGATTCGTAGAACAGTAGGTGGACTTTGTTGTATGTGGTCAATCAAACAATGAATTTGTTCTAGGTGAACATATGCTATTATTTAACTTTGTTGTATGTGGACTTATTATTAGACTGTGCATTAAACATATTATTTATTTATATATATAATATGAACATATGCTATTAGTAGTTGTCCGCAGCCAAAACTAACCACGATCGTGTCACAGCCATGACTCGTCGTCGCCTGTTACCCCATCGCCAAAGAATAGATCGGCAACAAGAAGCAGCTGATATCGCTGGGACTGGAGAGCCACATGATCCGACAAACGGTGACAGTGTCAATCAGGACGGTGAGAACGAGCAGTCATGGACCCCGTCTGGCCTGCTCGATCTAGGTCAAAATGACCAAGATGGACAGGTAACTTTGGTATCGTGTGACTATGTAGCCACACACACTAATCAATTGAGAGGGTCATAGCTTACTTGGTGTCTCCAGCAGGAGCCTCCGCCGGCCGAGGAGCCAGAGGGTTCGGGTAGCAGGAAGGCCAGATCCAAGTGAGGCGTGTCAAAGATTCCTGTTGGTAGGAATGCACACTGGCACATCACTAAGTTCGATGAATTCGGGGATCCACTCTCACCGCCTATAGCTTTGACCAAATACAAGACTATTCTCGGGTTACTTGTAAGGGACTACGTCCCGATTAGGTACAGGAAGTGGATTGGGAAAGATGATGACCCGTGGAGGGTTCCCTAAAGTGAGAAGGATTACATATGGGATATCAAGATCCTAGAGTATTTAACTTTCCCAATAGAGTATGATAAGGAGTTAGTCAAGAAAAAAGCAAAAGAAATCATGGGGACATGCTTCAAGAATTTCAAGGGGACATTGTACAAGAATTTTGTCCTCCAAAATAAAGAGCCAGATTCCGATGGTGGACAGTTTAGCAAGCATAAGGACTTCTGGTAGGATTTCAAGGAATACAGGTTATCCGAGGAGTACTTAGAACTGAGCAGGAAGAATAAGAAGAACTCACAGAAAGCGACGAATCCTCATCATCTCAGATCTCGTGGCTACACCAAAAAGATGCCAGAATTTGAAGCAGAACTTGAAAAGATGGATCGCCTTGCTGAGGAAGGCATTCAGGTTGAGACCACCGATTGAGAGCCTAGATCGGTAATATACTATATGGGGAGGAATGTACGGCACGCCGAGGACGGGAGCTTTAGCTCCACAAATCAACCCATGAGCGAACTTATCCAGAGGATCTCCTAGGTAACTAAGGAGGTGAGGCAAGGGACTCGCACTTCTAATAGGGAGAAAGACGTGCTCACCCAAGCACTCAGAACCAAGGAGCACCCTGGTCGCACTAGAGGAACCGGTGTTGTTCCTTGGAAACTACCATTCCCCCAAGAATCTAACACTTACCGGAGCCGCTCGAGGGGTACAGCGGATTAGGAGGCAGAGTATTTGAGGCGACTAAAAGACATGGAAGACAGAATGGACGCATGGATTGAGTCCAGCAAATTTTGCTGTCCAAGGGGTCAGAAGTACCACAAAACCCTACTCCTACTGCCCTTAGCCCACAGTTTAGGGGTCACAGTAGATGCGGATCGACCCCGCTCGACGAAGAAGATGCGAATGTGCCTCATCCGATGGACGGCATCACTGATCCTGTCAATGTCAAGTTGTACATCCATCAGGAATAAACAAAGGACAAGGTGGCACTCAGCCAGGCCTGGCCTATGGGAGACAGGACCATTAACGGCCGCCCAATTCCACAGGGGTACGCTTGCATCACCATTGACAGAATACTTGATAAGAAGTATAACAAGATACACATTGAATACCCCAGAGCGGAAGATAGGCCGAAACTTGGTCATAACAAGGGCTCTTAAGTGTCCAGAAGCAAGCGCTTCATTAAGCTTGACCACCGATTGTCCTCTGATGATGAGGATGACTGCGAGTCTTCCCCCACCCGCGATGATCACTCACCATCTCCCAACAGAGATCACTCCCCTCCTCATCCCTTGCCATCACCCCCGAGAAGACAGAGGTCGAAGACTCCTCCTCCTCCTCCATCTTCATCAGCCCTGAGAAAAGAGAAGACTCCTCCTCCTCCTCTATCTTCATCAGCCCTAGGAAAATAGAATTCTCGTCGTCATCCTCCTCTTCCTCCACCTCAGCCCAAAACAAGATTAAAGGCATCCTCGCAGTCGCAGAAAAGGTCATTTGATTCGGTCGCTAATGCTCCCAAAGTGGACCAACAAAAAAGAAAAAGGCCATTCAGTGGCAGCGTTACAAGCTTGATGGAAGGAAAATTTATAGCACACATCTCGAAGGAAGATTGTGTTAGTTTTTTCAATCTCTGTGCCTTACTGCCTCCGTGTTTGTTGAAGTCCGAATTCAAAAGGCAAATACAGAATCAATACGCTACAATAAGAGCCGATGAAATACACAATGAAGATTTAAGGAAGATATAGAAGTACGTCGAAGACAACCCCGAATTAACCAAGAAAGAGGCCGCGAACATCTATTATGATGTATAAGGGACGGGAACACTGACAATGAAGTATGAAAGGGGCAATCTTTTGGTTCCCGATGATGAGTATAAAAATTTGACAACATATATACGCCAGTTGCATGAATATTACATGGCTCAAGCAACAGAGACGGAGGATTTTGGTTTTGAGGTTATTATCCATTCGCCACATGTTTTTTATTATCCTGAAGAAGAGAAGTTCGATGTCGAGTGGGAGTGCTTGTTCTAGCTATACTAGAAACGCTTTCTATATTCACAAATGTTGACGCTGTGGACTATGTAAGTACACGCATGATATTATAATTAGCTACTCTCTCGAGACACAAATATATAACTTTTGATCAATTCCCATGATTTTATGTAGGTGTATAGCAAAATTTTGCATACTAAAAAGCAAATGGGATAACATAGGTTTCTTGGACCCCTTGCGAGTCAATGAAAAGACATGTTTAGGCCTCCATGGATGTGACGTGGAAGACTTGAAAGAGAGATTGATTATTGTTTTCGATGAATTCAAGATGAAGAATAAAACCCCACATACTTCTAGCCTACAACTGCGAGTATGTGTTCTCGGCTTTTAATTTTATGCTTCTTTTTTCGTTAAGATTATTCGATAATTAGGATTCTGTGATTGCAGCAACCATTTCATCTTCATTTGTGTCAATCTTGCTAAAAATCTGATCGAAGTGTGGGACTCGAAGAAAAAATCATTTCATCATCTAGATGCACTGGTGGCAGTGTTGAATTAGTAAGCGATCCTAATAACATATTATTTTCTAGTCGCACATACCGCTTTCTAATATTTCTCCTTTTAATGTTGCACAGTGTCCGAAGAAGATATATCGGTGGGACGTAGGTCCCATTCAAGGTTGTCGAAATGGAGGGAAAGTACCTAAAACAGTCGACGAGAAATAATGAATGCGGGTTTTATGTAATGTGGGCAATGCTTCGCTACATCGGCGGGAAATCGGAAGAAGCAGATAGGTTGGTGTGTATAATCCCCATTTCATTTATGTCTGTTAATAATTCAACAAAATGATTTACTGATTCCTCTTTGGATATCATCTTTTTTGAACAACAGCGCAAGAAATATAACCACGAAAGGCTGTTAGACATGGAGATCGTCGCACTACAATCGAAGCTGGCAAAATTCATCTTAGCCGAGGTATTGGAAAAAGATGGAGTATTTTCCATCACACAATCCGTGAAGTTCAAGGACCAGTACGGCCCAGAGCGGCTCGCTAGATTACTGTAAGAAGTCCGAGAAGCATACTTCATCTTATCAAATAATTTCTTTTTTATTTTGAGGGATTGAGATCTTGATAAGAACATTTGAACCGTAACCGTAACATTTGTAATGTTTAATATTGATGGACCTATCGTCTACGTAGCGTATATAAAGTGAACCCTGATTCCACGAAAAAATATAAATTAAAATAAATTATAAAACAATAAAATGCGAACGGGCCATCACTGCCGGTTAGCAACAAACCGGTAGTGTTGTCGTAATCATCACTGCCGGTTAGAAACAAACCGACAGTGTTGTCGTAACCTTCACTACCGGTTAGCAACAAACCGGCAGTGATGGCCAAGATGACACTACCGGCTTGAGCCACAAATCAGAAGCGTTAGCTTATCCATCACTGCCGATTCTTGTTACAAACCGGCAGTGCTTGTTATGACAACACTGCCGGTTAAAATACAAACCGACAGTGTTAGTGGAACAGAACTCTGCCGGGCGGTCTAATGAACCAGCAGTATTGGTGGACCTGAATTCTGCCGGTTGTGTAAAGAACCGGCAGCGAAGTTGAAGAAAATTGCCGGTTTGTAGGAACCGACAGTGATAGCTGACCCTCATCACTGCCGGTATGGTTGTGCCGGTTCAAAATCCGACAGTGATGGGGTGTTTTGAACCGACAGTGAAGTGTTATTCTGACGTAGTGGGTGGTGCTTGAGGGATAGCCTGCGAACCTTGAAACCTAACAAGGATTTGCTTTGACCGGTACCATCCCATATTGTAAGGAAGTTCTCTTGTCTTGATATGGAACGAATGAGATCTAGCACCATGTCATGCACACGGCAAGCTAGTGCCTTGCCTTCATCATTGATACCTACTGGCTGTATCATGCTTCGGTTTATTAGATCCTGAAAGTAAGTGTTCCCAAGGCATGTTTTGGATTTCGGTGTAAGCAAAAATATCGGAGAGGGCCGGTAAGACCGGTAGGCCGATTTTTGGCTGACATTTCACAAATACCGGCCAAAGTTTAATCAAAATTTACAAATATTATCCAATACCGGTCAAAACCGTCCGAAACCATCCAATACCGGAGGGGACCGGTAGGACCGATATTGACCGGTTTTTGCCGGTATTGAGAACTATCCCAAGCTCAAATAAATTATCCTCATCCTTCTTGTGTTGGATTAAACCCTCGGCTATCCACCTCCATATCAATCGACCTCTTCTAATCTCATAATCTTCTAGAAATATACTTAGATACACTAAACAAGCCTTCAAATGAGAAGGAAGATCGTAATAGCTAAATGAAAGTATTCTTTGCATGTCCTCCACGTTGCCACCGTCTGTAAGTCCATGACCAATAGAATTGAGCACAATATACCATTGATCTTTTGCTCTTATATGATTGTGATGACTAGCCAAAAGACTAGCTATGGAAATAATTGCAAATGGTACCCCGCCACATTTCTTGAGGATATCCTTGGATACTTGTTCCAAATCGGGTGGACATCCTACGCCCTGATGAAATATCCTTTTATGGGAGCTTGGAATTGACGGAACTGCCCCCAACCCTAGCGGCGCCCCCTGGTAGCCGCCCCCAACCCGCCGCCGCCACCTGCGGCCGCCATACCGGCGCCGGCGGCCCCGCCCTCCCCCTCCCCTCCCCCTCCCCACTCCCCTGCCCTCCCTACAACCTCCAAGCCCGCAAATCCAGCCCCTCCCGCAGCCTTCTTCTCCACGGGATGCGCCTCCACCAGGGGGCCGCCGCCGCTGCTCGTTTCCAGGCCGAGCGCCGTGGCCGCCGGAGATGGAGCTCCCTCTTAGCAGCCGCCGATCCAGACGTCGCCGGCCACCATGGTGTTGGCCTGATCCGGCGCCGGCTGCCCCGGTGAGGGCGATTTCACGTCAGCCGGTGACGGCGCGCCACCGACGGCGCCGCTGCCATCCATGGAGGATGGCGCCTCCCGCGCGATAGCAGCTGTGCCAGGTGCGCCGCCCACCCACCTGCCTCAACCACCGGCCGCCGACACGGCACCATCGCACGCGCTGCAGGGCGAAGAAGCTGGCGTTGATGGCCATGGGGCGGCTGCCCGGCCAACGGCGCGGTCCGCGCCTCCACCAGCTGCGAAGCCGGCGCCTCCGGACCAGCCGTCGGGGGCTGACGGGACCGGATCTGGGGCTGCACGGCCAGATGACGGGGGAGCCTCCCCTGCCTCTTCGTCTTCGGCCGTCACGGAGAGCACAGTTCGCGGCGAGCTCAGCCCGTCGCCACATGCTGCCTCGGGATGCCCTGCCGCAACCTCGCCGTCCTTGCTCTCTCCCTTCGCCCAACCCTTCCACCCATGGGAGCGCTCGAGGGGACGCTCCAAGGCTCGTCGCTGGGCTGAGGATGAGGATGGCCTCCTCGATGTCTCGGATACAGAGCGGACGTCGGCCGCCTCCCAGCCCCCGTCCTCGACGTGGCTCTGCGACGGCGACGGCCTCAGTTGGGCAGACGACGACGGCGACGAGTCTGACGGCGACAACCCTACAACCTACCTCGATGCCGTTCGTCGCCCAGCAAAGCCGGTACATGCGTCCCCGCCGCGCGCCCTGACTCACCCGATCATGACTCGAGGCCGTGGCGTGGTGGACGCTGGACGACAAGGGCCTGGGCGAAGACGGAGGAGACGTAGACGGCCGCGCCCCCAGCTGGTGCACGACCTGCCTACTCGGCCATTGGATGGTCGTACCCCTGCCCGCCAACGCCTTGGTCGCCGCGGAAGGATCTCCGCCCCCAACGCCGATGGGTGGCGGGAGATCCTCCCACGACAGGAGACGCAACCTGTGACTACCTCGGTTGAGCATCGCCAAAAGCAGCTCCCGCAGGCACGGAGGATCCCCGCAGAGCTTCGCGACAAATGCTTTAACTGTCTCTCCTACTCGCACCACGTAGCAACTTGCCAGTTGCCACAACATTGCCTGCGCTGCCATGGCTACCGCCACCTCGCCAGGGACTGCAAGCGGCATAGGACGCTCTGGCCTCCCAGGCACCACACGGTGGTTCACCGAGCTTGGATGGGGCCGCGCATGGGACCATGGAGGGCGCCAACAGCAACTGCCGACGCCGACGCCACCGACGCCGACGCCGCCGGAGTAAGCCGGCGAGGGACATCAGCAGGGGCGCGCTTGCCGACAACGCCACTTCTTCTGCTACTACACTTTGCTTCCTTGAGCCAGATCCGCTGGCATTGGCGTTGTGTGCGAGCGCGGGACCTCCCGCATGGGTCGACTCGTTCGACCCGATGTTGGAGGAACTTGTCGCCTCGCTCGTCGTGAGCCGGCAAATGAGGGCAGCAACACCTGATTGTCTGCCTGCTACGACAGCCCCTCTGGAGGTTGAAGCACCAGTGGCGGACACCTGTTCCCCGGCGACGGCTGCTCAGTGGACGACAGACTTGTCTCTGATGTCGTCAGTGCAGGGGCCGCCACAGCTCACGCCACCACGAGGGGGGGCACCCGGCGTCGCAGCCACCCCTAGCGACGCAACGCCCACACCACGCGAAGCTGCCCGGCGTCTCGCTCGGTTCACTGAGGAGGTGCAGCTCAAGCGAATGTCGCCATTAATTGCCAGCCCACCAAGGCAGAAGGTGGCAACCACAAGGCAACCCCTGCCAAAACGGAGCAGACGGATTGCCGCTCAGCCGCTGGCGCATATTCCGGCCTCCAAGCGGGGCGAGGTGCTCCTCATGCAGAGGATGGGCTTTGCACCGCCGGCTGCTCCAATCTCATCCGCGTCCAAGCGAGCATACGACGACTTTTTCGCAAGGAACTTCACGTCTAGCGAAATCGAAGCACTAGACGCGCTGTTCCCGGCGACCAATGCTAGGACTGGTAGAAGACTCTTCTCGGATGACGGAGCAGGATCGCGCGGCCAGTAGCGGAGACGCCCAGCTCCGTTGGTTACTGCGCTGCTCTTAGTTTGGTTGTTTACTTTTATGTAATATCAAAGTTCGGAATAGTCTGCTAGAAAGGTCCAGTCACAACTGTAAGACCTCCTAGGGCGCTCATTAAAAGCGTGTCGTGTGTATGGTTAAACTTCTTCTTCTTAATTACAATGATACGCAAATCTTTTGCGTATTAGAGAAAAAAAAATATCCTTTCATAGAACAGCTTCTGAGATTTATCTTCAGACAGAGGTTTCATCCTGTAAATTTGATCATCAATGGAAGAGCAGGATGCTTCAGACACACTTAACTTGCGGCTTGTTGTGATTATACGACTACTGGAGTTGTTCTCAGGAACGGCACACTTGAGAATTTCCCATAATTTTTCATCCTATATATCATCAATCACGATGAGGTACCTGTGTATTGTTTTTGGAGAGCACTAATTAGCAAATCAACTAAACATATAACTGATGAATGGAGGGGGTGAAAAGGAGGAGCACACAGCCCTAATTGTTTGAGTCGTTGGATCTTGAATGGAGGGGTGAGACGGATGGAAAGTTACAACGTGACTTTATGAAGCAAAGTCACTGAATCCTGATCATGGGAGGATCGAGTTGTATTGAGGGAGCTGTTGGGAGAGTTGCATACTTGCATTGGGGGAGCTGTTGGAGATGCTCACAGCCTGAGTCCACTCCGATCCACATGCAGAATAGGTATATTCAAACACGCACTAACTGGGTTTCAAACTTTCAATCCAACAATGATAAGCTGATTGGGAAATGTGATGTTTCTTCAAAATCATTCGAAACATCTATTCTCCATACTGTTTAAGGATGTCCACAAGAGCAGGGATACACTAGGGAAGATGATTCATCTATTCTCCATTCAGTGTCAATCCAGTATCAATCATTTCATAAAGGAATCTGTGCTTCAGAAATTTTATAAAGATGATTCATACATGCCGGAAAGCATACAGACGTGACCAATGAATGGTGCTCAAACCAACCTTCAGTTCAGAGGTAATGAAATATGTAATTCAGTACATGTTACCTGTCAAAACAATGCATTTCAGCACATCTTAAACATACCGAATACAGAATCTGGAAGAAGTGCATGGCCAGCTTTATAACATCGCTCGACCCAAGATTATTGGGGAGGAAAAGTAAACATAAACCACCAAAGTCATGGAACAATGCCCCAATCAATGATCCAGCACTGTCCAATAGAAAATGATTACGGCGCCAAAGAGAAAACCGAAACAAAAACAGAGGTTTATTGGGCTGGATTTGGGGATGTCAGCTCCGGTGGGGCCTCTCGAGTGACGCCAATCGAGGAATCGTACTCATCCTGGTGAGCAAACTTCTTGCGCAACACCTTCTCAAACTCAATCTTTTCAAGAGGCTTGGCATTCTCATCAGCATGTGCCTTGGACAGACTGGAATAGTTGGCAGCTGATTCCGCAATAAAAGCGATCTCGTCATCTGTGAGCTTCCTCAGAAATTTGGCGGGGTTCCCTCCCCATACCTAAATCCAACAGAGCATAGTCATGAAAGCATGCAGAAATAAGATACCAAACAAGGCCTCTGCAGCATATTCTCGTTCCACTTCTACCCATGGACACTGTAAATATGTATGCCACATGGAAATGTACTAGACACCAAAGAACAATAATTAAGTGCTCAATGCAGTCTACGTGTTATTTGGGTTTCATCATCGCAAGAAAACCCTGCCTTGGTGGAACCAGTCGAGTGAAATAAAAAAGAAAAGAAAAAGTAAAGGTGCTTGAGACAGCGCAAGTAAGAACCAAAAGTAAAGGACAGTTGAGGAAGTGTGCTCAACCTCTCCACAAGGGATCCTAGTATTCTGCCGTACGAGGGCTCCAGCAGCTACCATCCCGTGCTTTTCAACAACAACACCATCTAATAGGGTTGCCCCCATGCCAACAAAAGCCTCATCCTCAACCGTGCATCCTTGTAACACAGCACTATGACCTGCCAAACAGAGTTGGAAATGTTAACTTTTGTGTATTTTTTTTTTCTGGGTCAACTGTTTTGAAGTGCTCCGGCTCGGCCAGGACATACAGAGCAAGTTATGCCAAATGGTATTTACTGTCTTCAGTTCTGGTGTAATCAGATCCTGACTGGTCAAAAGAATTGTGCCAATACAAGACTGCAATGATTAAAGAAAGACATATTTCTTGAGGCATTTACCTACTGTGACGTTATTGCCAATGATTGTTGGAAAGACTTTCCCACTTAGATTAGATTTAGCCACATGCACAAGAGAATTGTCTTGTATATTGGTCCCAGATCCAATTTGTATGTTGTTTGCATCCCCTGAAATTGAAGTCAGACTTGTTGATAGCAACATATAACAACTTGGAAGATCAAAATACAAAATAAAAGACTAAGATAAGAAAAAAAATGTGAATAGCAAATTAGTCCACTTCTAGATCTCTACTCTGCAAATTAGCTACTCCCTCTGTTCCAAATTATAGTACACTTTAGCTTATCTACAAGTTCAAATATGTGCACTATTTTAAATTTTAATGAAACTAATTTGATGTTGTAGATGGTGGTGCATTTTTCGATATAAACTTAGTCAACGTTAGATAAGTTTAACTTAGGGCAAAGCTAAAGTGGCCTACAATTTTGAACGGAGGGAGTATTCTGTAGTAAACAGTCCATAAAGGTCTTCTTTCCTCTTATCCACGAATTGGTTGTGTTTTCAAATCTCTTCTTTTTGCACAAAACAAGAACAGTGGGTCTGTGTAGTGTGTACCACAGAACTACTGACATATGCCTACCTCTGAACCAGCCCTATTATATTAAGATAAAACACAAGATTAAAGAGCATATGCATATGGCCAAACTGTTGAATTAGAAGCAAATCCCACTGAATGCAACAAAAATTACTATCCAACATCAACATTGCATATTCATCAATATCACAGTTACCGAAAATAACAGATTTTTTGTCACCAAAAGTTGTCCGGAAATATACGATGACACAGCTTTTTCGCTAGGGTGGAACGTTGTATATGAGTGGATGGGTACAATATGGAGATACACACATTATAGAAGTACCCACCATCCACCAATTAGCTCTTCTTTTCTTTTTGTGTAAAACAATCAAAATGATGCTCATTAGGACAGGAACCACAAACCTCTTAAGACACACCCATACCAAATGGAAGCTCCTGGCCCAACTTGAACATCACCAATAAGGGATGCACTTGGAGCAACAAATGCGTCTTTATGAACATGAGGGGTTTTGTCAAAAATATTCATGATGGTGCGATGCCTTGAAACTGAAATGGTCCAAAGGGCAGTCATGTTAGCGTTTGCTTAAGTAATATTTGTGCATCGGGTGACAACAATATAATAATCATATGATGCTTGTAGAATGAAACAAATAATGATAGTCTTACTTATGGAGACAGAATCATGAAATAAAAGCAAAACCAAAAGAGAGCATATATATTCTAATTCTGAAGGCAGAAGGAAGGGACCATGGACTTAAAAAAATATCAGAAAACATGGACCAAAAGAAAAAGAAAAGACAGCACTAGAAGGCATCATATGGCAGGTGACAGGGTTTTCTTCACATGATCCAGTATTCCAGTTGGGCCATGGGAACCAAATTTATCTGAATTATTGACTTGGTGGATGCAAAAATTTAAAACCAGAAGGATAAATAACACATTATCCTGCTTGCAAGCATTCTTCCTGATTTTCTACAATGTAAGACACATGGTAGAACAATTATTAAATGCTTACAAGTGGGAGTATCAATATCCATACTGCAGATATATCGATTGCAAAACCCATTGAATCATGAGATTCCCTTTCCACAAAGAGTTCTTGCTGCATGATTTCATTATAGATAGTGTAACCATGTTATCAACATTCAATATATATTAAAACTATATATTGCACAGCCCAATGCACCACAAATCTGCAGCATGAAGCACCCCATGAGAGTAGCTAGTTCTAAGATAGGTAGAGGACAGAAGTATGCGATGAGAAACAGTTCTTGCACTTTCAGTTTCCTCAACAAGCGCCCCCCCACCACCACCACACACACACGCGCGCGCGCACAAAAAAAAAATGCTAGTTATTACTCAAAGTTCAAGAAGCGCTAGCCTAGAACCTAGGCGCTGACCCATAACCTAGAGCCTAGGCGTTTTAATTTTTATACACATACATATATATTACCCTAAATTACCTTAAGTAAAAGAAGAAATAAGAGACTAACTATATACAAATCTATATACTATGTATATGTAAGTGACTAACTATGAATTAAACACTAACATGTGTGTGTAATTATTGTTGCTACAGTACCAGCGAGGAGGTTATGAGAGGAGAAATGACAAATAAAAGTATATCTAATAGTTTCTTGTGAGAAAATAGTACTTCTATGGGGCAGAATGTAAGAAATCAGTTAAGAGAATCAGAGTAAGGAAGTTACTAGGAGTTCTTACAAAAGTAAGGGACCAAATCATAAAACCGCCCTATCATCCTTATCTTGTAAGCCATCCTGACTCCTGAGCACATCTCTCTCTGTCTCTCGTGGGCTCTCCTTTCCCTTCCCTCCGTCTCCCACAGCCACACCGCCGTGCTCGAGCCGCTCCCCGTCGCCTGATGAGCTGCCTCCGCCGCGCTCCCGCCTCCTCTGGAGCCTCTTTTCCTCCTCGGCGGTGGAGGTGGAGGCGCTCCCGCCGCCATGTCCCTCCACGGGCCTCCTTGGGACACTCGAGCAGCTCTCATCCAGGGTCATCGCTGCCGTGCCGCGCGGTTAGGGCGAGGACAGGACCAAAGGTGGAGGGAGGACAAGGAGACCGCGCGACAACGAATCTAGCGGCATGGCACCCTCCCTCATGCAGTGCGGCTCTGGATCTGGAGGGACATCGCCTATCCCTCCGCCTACCCCCATAGGCGAGGCGGCACCGCTCCGCCCAGCGCGTAAGCGCGCCTAGGCGAGCGCCTAGTAACGCCTTTTTGAACTTTGTTATTACTTATTAGAGCCAGAATTGTCATGAACTGGTAAGCGTCCTAGTCTCCTAGTTCATTGGTTCAGCGGTTGGGCCATCTTCGTCAAAAAATGACATTTAGAAAAAGGCGGTAAAATGCATGACTTCAAATTTTTGTGCATGAATGTCCTATGAAGGAAATAAGACAACCATGCTCCATGGTTACTGGGGTGAGGATGTGCATCGCTCCACCCCTAACATCCTAGATTCAAATCAGAGGTTCTACAACAGTTATAGATGAAGGGAGGTTCCAAGGGTCCAGCTGGATGGCTGACTGCTCAAAATCATCTGGTTCAACAATATACTTTCCTGTGCAAAGAAGCTAACATGCACATACAAGATTAGGTAGAAAATAAGGAGAAAACAGAAAACAAGCAGAACCTAAAGAAGTTTAATTGCACTTGAATGATTCCCAAAAGTATAAGGTTGAGATGAGTATTCTTGAAAATCTATGATTAAGGTCCCAGCAACTCATGAAATAAACATTCTCATGCTGTCACTGAAGCAGATCTACATCTACTTACATAGAAACAGGTCTAAATGGAGACAATCAGGTCAATTCACATTCTCTGACACAGGCAGACTTTCACAAGACCCAATAAAGCCCCACAGTACATAGAGGGAGTAACAGTACTACATTCACATTTTAGAGAGAGGACTTGCTGTCCGATTTCAAACTTGTCTGGTAAGACGAGGGATAGTACTATAGATACTCAACTTAATACCATCATTGAAAGGATTAAGTCCACTTTTGGCCCCCCAACTATTGTGTCGGTCTAATTTTAACCCTCAACTACAAAACCTTCTAGTACCGGTACCCCAACTGTCAAAACCATTCACTTTTAGCACCTGGGCGGGGGCAAGGCTGTTTTGACCGACGTTGAGCGGTTTTGACATGCAACCTCCATCTCAGTGGCATGTGGGGCCCACACGTCATCGACTCAATCCCACCCTCTCCATCCTCACGGCCATGGCTCGCCGGCAACCGGCCATGCCTGTGTGAAGCCGAAGACGCCGTTTGTACCATGGCCGACACGTTCGGCGACAAGGCCGCGCACCTGGAGAAGACCGCGACCGCGCCGACCACTTCAGTGTCTGCGGCGTCTGCTGAGCTGGGCGCCGCGCGCCTCGAGGTCAAGGCGTGCCGCATCGCGCCACGCAGGCGATGCAGACTCCTCGGTCCGCTTTGGCTTGCAGCGTAGCACGCAGCGACCACCGTGTTGCCCCCGCGTCGGGCGCCCGGCTGCGCGTCCGCCACGCTACGCTTCGCCGCGAAAGCAGCCGACTCCAAAACGTCTGCGCGTCTGGCGTCCGAAAGCACGAAAGCGAGCCGTTGAGGACCTGGTCGGCGTCGGCGTCGTGGAGGCAGCTGCCGCGCGCGGCGGCTAACAAGAAGTCGCCGGAAGCGGCAGAGGCAGCGTCAGAGAGCCTTGAGGTCAGGGGCGGAGGAGGAGGCTCGCCGGCGCCGCACCACACAGCCGAAAGGCGGACAAGGTTGTGGAGGCGCGGCGAAGGCCGGGTGGCATGGCTTCGCCACGGACCGCAGCGTGTCTTGCGGCTCGGCGCCATCGCCGCTTTTCCTCGCCGCGGCTCGTCGAGCGCGAGGTCGTGGGCGGAGGAGGAGGAGGCTCGACGGCGCCGCACCACGCTCGAGCATGCGGACGGTGCGTGGAGGCGCCATGTGGCCGGGTGACACGGCCGCTTCGCGACTGCAGCGTGTGTCTTTGCCTTGATCGGCTGTTGGGCTACCTTTTCCTCGCGTCGGCGTCCAGGAGCGCGAGGCCGTGGCCGTGAGGATGGAGGGAGGGATTGAGTCGATGACGCGTGGGCCCCACATGTCACTGAGATGGAGGTTGCGTGTCAAAACCACTCACCGTCGGTCAAAACAGCCTTGCCCCCGCCTAGGTGCTACTAAAAGTGAACGGTTTTGACAGTTGGGGTACCGGTACTACGGTTTTGTAGTTGAGGGTTAAAATTAGACCGACACAATAGTTGAGGGGTCAAAAGTGGACTTAATCCTCATTGAAATGATCAACGCAGCAATTTGACATCTGGGAAACTTCTAGTCCTACAAAATTCGCACCACCTTGTAAAACCAGATGCTACCAAAGAATGATCTACAATTCATACAGGTATCGTTGACCTACTCAACCTATCAATCTTATCAGTTCTTGTACATTTAACACGAGCAAGACTGTGGACAATCTCGAGTGAACCAGCCTATCCTTCCTAGATAGGGGATTTACGTGCCCGACGCAAAAACCCAACATTTCCCTAACCGCTCCTAACCCTATCCAGCAATCCCCATTCGCTCACTCCTTTCTGCCGCTCAGGACAGACGAATCCCCTCTGCGCCCGCAGTGCTCCGCTAATCGATGGACACGGGAGGGTGTTTTTAGAGGAGGACGGGGTGTGCCGGAGGGGCGGCGTCACTTACTCTGCTCGTGGAAGAAGTACTTGCCCTGCAGGCGGCAGCCGAGGCGGTCGAGGGCCTGGCCGGTCTCCCGGATCCAGAACCCCACCGCGTACATGGCCTTTCCCAGACCTGCCATCTCCCCTGGCGGCGGCGGGGGTGGCCGAAATCGCGAGCGGCGGAGGCGAAGCGATGCGAATGCGCTCGTACCCTTGGAGATCTCAAGAGGAGGGGAGCCGAGGCGAGAGAAGGGGATGGAGAGGAACGGAGGCTGGGCACTGGGCCTGCTGTGCTGGGGTTTGCTCGGTGGTCGGAGAACTTTACCCTTTTGCCCCCTTGGCAGAGAGTGAATTCAGAAATGTGTGATGTCGAAACGAGAAGAATTCATAAATGTGTGATGTCGAAACGAGAAGGGGAATCGTGGTTTTTTCAACTAGGTCTTTTTTACGTCCTAAAGAAACTTTTCTCCTACAACTAAAAAAACAAAGCGTGGGCATTTTTTAATATGACATTCCAACATGGATCCATCGTCATGCCTGCTGCGTTCCCGCATCCTCGCTCCCACGCGAGGCCGTCCCTTGCGATATTTAGAGAGTCCGTCTACCGTCCATGCGGAAAAAAAAATCTGCATCCCCCTCACCCCTAATGCCTCCCACCCCGTGCTCGACTCTCCCACTCCCCCGACGCCTCCCCTCCCACGCGTGCGACGACTCCTCCATCTCTTCCCCACGGATGAGGCACCAGCCCACCAGGCGAGAGCGTCGGCCAAGGACGCGAGGCCGCCCGCCGCCGGCCACCAGGGCGCAGGGCCCGTGCGCACTCTCTCTCTCTCTCGTGGCGACCGCAGACCATCGCGGTAGACCTACGCCAGGTGCCCAGGTTTTCATCGGGCCCTTCGCCAAGTCTTCGCCGGACCCTTCGTCGGCGACGAGCACCAATAGGTACGCCCACCCCTTCCCTGCTCTCCTTTCTGTGCGAAGCCGAGGACCCAAACCCTAACTTAAGCTATATTTGGTGTACTCAGATCTGATCTAATATCAAGCCTACCAAATTCGATTTTGTACAAAAGTTATCAAGTGTGCATATGTCCACCGTGTCCTTTTACTGGATCCATCCCTACTGTTGGTCTTGGTTTTGTTGATTTGCTCTGTAGTGATGGAGGGTTTAGGGAGGAACTAACTTGCTAATCCAGCATAAGCAATTGGATAGTTTGGTAAATCTACTGGCAGAGGCAAGTAGGTAATGTTGCCATAAACCTTTCGCTCAGTTTAATAATAGCAAAATTGTTGGTAATTTTGTCTCGTCGATATGTGATGCTCATAATTTCTAACGGTGTATTACTAATTACAGCTATAGTGATATATTATCCGTAACAGTTAGGTTTGTCTATTGGTTCATAATTTCATATGGTATGATAACTCTTCTCAGGTTCTATCGCAAAGCATATAATGAACAGTTCTCAGGTATAACTACTGAGCAGGAGCCTGAATCATCGACTAATACTCCTGAGTGGGTGGCATCTGTTCTTAATGCTTCGTTCGAGATCGCCAGAATTGTTCAAGGACCTGGTGTCCTGCATCCATGGATTAGTTGCTGTATTGGTCAGTTTGCTTATTTCCCCTTTCTTTTGTTTCATTATGGATTTTTGAACTATGACTCCTTTAGTGCTGTGAGCTGCTACTTATATTTTTAATTGATCACAAAACTACTTACTGCAATGCAGGCCATACTTTTGATTCACGATTGAAGGCTCTTCTCACTTAAGCACCTCACCGTGCCCGGCTGGATATCCTCCCGGTATTAATTTTTTTTCTTCCATCTCCTTCTTAGAGTTATGTTTCATGAACTCTATTTTATTTGTTTAAGACACAGTTAGTTGGCCATGTCAATACTAACTGCAAATGAGTATAATATTTGCAGCTTTGTTTTCAACTTAATTTGAGCTTAGGAAAAAAAAATAGAGCACTGGAAGTTTGATAAATTGCATATAAAATATGTCCTAATTGTTTGTGTGGTTTTCTCCTAATTGTTTGTGTGGTTTTCGTTAAGCACATTCCCATAGATATTGTTATGTTATTAAATAAATTATATTGTGCTTGAACTATCCTGTTTCAACAAAAATTACATGGATCATGCTTCTTACTGTTACTACGTCGGCTGTGTGATATGACATTATAAGCAAGGCATTTTAGTTCTAACCAATACTCTATGTTTGTTCTTTGAATAATTATTGGAGCGTAGGTGGTGCCATTGGCAGCATATTCACTAAATGATGATCTAAAGGGTAGTAAATTTGCTCAATATAAGACAATGTGCCATACTACCATGACACATGCTAGACTCATCCTTTCCATTCAGCTCTCATCCGCGACAAGTATCAGGTAAAATGCATAGTTGCTAATTGCTATCTATTTCAAGGAGAAAACTCAGAAGTCAGTTTCGTAGTGCAAAATTACTTCAGTTAAA
This sequence comes from Miscanthus lutarioriparius, assembly GCA_904845875.1. NCBI lineage: Eukaryota > Viridiplantae > Streptophyta > Magnoliopsida > Poales > Poaceae > Miscanthus > Miscanthus lutarioriparius. The sequence goes on along the minus strand of CAJGYO010000005.1, from coordinate 86,767,208 downwards.
ATATTAAGTGTTCATGCATGAGAATGACTTGCTCTGTATTTTTCCTGGATGGTGGAACCCTCCAGCCTATTCAAGAATATATTGTGAAATTCAAAGAGCTCTTCTTCCATGGTTTCAATCTGACGCGGGTTTTGGTCCGTCTGTGTGTCGGTGGGGTTGCATAGCTGGTGAAGGTGCTGAGCAAGGTGTGCAAAGGCCGCAACCGTTGGCGTGACGGGAACCAAGCGCCGCGGGCCTCTCTAGCTAGCCTCCATGAACAGGAACGCGGAGTTGTGCCGGTTCCTGATCAAGACTTGCGACGTCGATGCGACTGATTCTGATGGTAGTACGGCGCAGTAGAGGGTGTGTTTTTCTTTCTATGACATTAGTAAGTCGTGAATGCTCCTCCAGTGCATTATGTAGAGATTTTATTTGCCTGTGAAATATCGACGAAAGCTAGCTGGCAGTGGTCATGTACTGACGCAAAATTGTGTAATATTTCTATATACCTGTATGATTTTGTAAATTGTGATGAAGCAGATGCTGGTGAACTTTTAGTAGCATTGTTTTTATGTTGCCCTTAAGCACTAGGCACTAGGTTGTTACAATCAATTTACCATTATTCTTGATTCATGAAAGATGTGGTTTTGCTTGATGGTAGATAATGGTAACATTGTTATTAGTTGTAGAAACACATTTAGAATTTTTGTGTCCGGCAAGCTTCTTTTCTGCCAAATGTACATTGAAACTGGAGATGAATGCAATCCAATAGCTATATTTTGTTAACTCTTGTGAGTTTGAACAGTGCCTGCTCCAAAAATTTTGAAAGGATATGCATTGATTTATCAAATGAGAATAGGCTGTAGTTTTCTGTTGTTACATTTTGAAAGGATATGCATTGATTTTTTTGTAGTTACATTTTGAAAGGATAAGCATTGCTTTTGTCTTGCTCATCTTCTTTTCAGTACAAGCCTGAGTCATGTACCCTGCAAGCACACAAAGGAGACAAAATTAAGAATCATTATCGTGTAAGTATATGATCTATATACCTTTTTAGCCTTGCTGTATTTTCCACAATGATTTTTCTAATTACCTTTTTAGCCTGAGTCATATACCCTGCAAGCACACAAAGGAGGGGAGGCGTCGAGGGAGTGGGAGAATCGAGCGTGGGGTGGGAGGCATCGGGGGTGAGGGGGATGCTGAATTTTTTTCGCACAGACGACAGACGGACGACCCAAAGGTAATTGTCGCAACAAAAAATTGTCCACTCTTTAGTTTTTTAGTTGTGAGAGATTGCCTTTATCAGAAAGAATGCATCATAAGCTGCGGTTTTGACAGATGTGTATGCTGCTGTGCTTTGGAGTTATATAATATGAAATATTTTGCTAATTACTGATCTGGTATATTTTGTACTTGAGTCTGCCAATGTTAATAAGCTGCAGCATGATTCCATTTTGAGGATGGCTAGGTTTGATGATATTAACCGTTTCAAAAAATTGCTGAACTAACTTTGTGGTGTTGTTACCTTCCATTGTGGTGGCTTCACTGTTGGGAGTAGTGTCGTTCCCTCGTGCCTTTTCCTCCATTGACAGGAAGCATGACTTCACTGGCATCAACCTCCATTGGTGGCTTTGCACTGACTGCACCATTTTCTCCTCTTCCATGGATGCGCCCTTAAGATGTGTTCAATTTCTTTCATGTGTCTGTATGAATTATCATGGATTGGCCTCTTGAATGTTTCTTTTCTGCAAATATTCTAAAAATTCATATATACCTACCTATTTGTCCTGTCATTGTTTGGTTCTGAATGGGCTAAAAATTCAAGTACTACTTATTTACAAATTCATAGAGCACAAAAACTTGATCTACACATTGAAAAAATGACTATAGGGAATTTAGTTCACAGTTGAATAAAAAAAGGTCAATCCAACTTCTGAATGTTAATTTTATTTATGTTTGATCTCATCTGTACCAAAGAAATAACAAAATGACATATTGAGATCTCAACATCATTATCAAGCTATGTTATTTCTACCTATGAGCATACTGCTGTTGTGATCATATCTGAGTATGCTACTGCTATCAGTATGCTGTTTTTTTGTTCATCTCTGAAATCATGTCATGTTTAATTTTTGTCATCCTCCATAGGATGTTGCTTCTGTGATCATATTTTAGATAACAAGATATTTTTGTTATCTACTAGGATCCTTGTGAATTTCTACCTATTATGGAGGAATTAATCCCGGTCCATGCTTTCAAGCCAAACCCAAAGACCAATTTGCAGGAGAACCGAAGAATAGAAGAATAGTAGATTTATTCTCTCACCACCCAAAGAGCCTACACATGTTTTCCTAGCCTTGTAGAACTGGTAATTTGTCATATGCAACTCTCTAGAATGTATGAGCTATGAAGGCTGGATTTTTTTTATCAGAGGTGAGACCTTCCTTCTCATAGGTACATGTACTCTCTGAATGCCATTTTTTGCTGTGAAGATAACAACACATTTGGGGCTAATGCCAAAAAAGTTTCATGCAATGTCTTGTCGTGTTAGTAAAACAATGAACTTTTAGTGCTCAGTTCAGTGAAAATAGCTTTGACAAAACACAATAGCTAAGTACTTCAAATTTGATAGAATTAACTTTGGACTTAATGTGGCCCGTAGCGTTAGCACGGGCAATATACTAAAGAGCTAAAACGAAATCGATGCTGTGATTCAGCCTCAAACCTCGCTCCCGTGATTTGAAAAGGAAGGATCGCTCTCGTGATTCATCTGCACGGCTACGCATCCACCACGCCCCATCGTCGCCCTCACCGCGCCGTCGCTGCACACGCCTGCCTGGCTCCCGCACCTGCTCGCCGCTGGCCACGCCACCCCCGCCTGCGCCCGCCCGTGCGATCTCATTCCCGCTCTCCTCCATTCCTCCCCACAGCATCCCTCCACCGACCGCCCTCACCAACACCTGCGACCCCCACGTGACCAGGGAGCCGGACCGCCGCCACCGAGGACTGCCGCCACACCGTCACTCCCGGCTTCTGGTTCTCGCCGACCACCAGCATCCACGTCGGTGTCTGTATCTGCGTCCCTGATCCGGCTCGTCCGTATCTGCGTCGCCAGATCTTCATCGGGCCCTTCACCGGCGACGAAGACCCGCGGCAATAGAAGACAGGAGGGCGCCCGCGCGTCCCTCACCTCGATCCGGCTCGTGTCTTCGTCGGTCCTGCTGTGCTACCAAATCCTCTGCTCCTGCTGCACTTTCACCTCCCTCCCGTCCTGCGAGGAGCACCACCAGGTGTGCCAATCCCTTCTCTTCCCTTCCTACTGTGCGAAACCGAGCACTCAAACCCTACCTAGCTTCGATCTAATTACATGTGTGTACATGTATTATGCCTGCTAACTTCGATCCCTTTCAAAAGGTTATCATGAGAATTCAAGTATTCTGTACATTTCTTTGCACTGCTTCTTAAGAGGATTGTTTCAGTTTATCGTTGGACACAGGGTTTCTGGTTGACCTTTTCAGATATGTGATTCCTTTTAACTGCTAATTTTTGTTGTTTTTCTAAGGGATTAACCCGTAGCAAGTTGTGTCCTTCTGATAAAGGCAATCTCTCAGCTTCAATTACTGCATGCTTAGTTGCTATATGAAACTATCCTGCCATGAAAATAATTGTATAGCTATCATCATTCACTTCATCATTTGATCAGAGTTGTAGGACAAAACATCTAAGCACTTGGGTTTATTGTATGAGATCAATGTTGCTGTTCAAGGCATCACAAACATTTTAGTTTACCATTTTTGTTGTCTAAAATGGTTTTACTAGCAGTGCATTAGCAGCTTTGTCTATATTATTCTGTAGATTACCATACCCAGTCAGCCCAACTTAAAAATTGGTTTCTAAAACTGATCAGTACCTAATGCACTGAATGCAAAATAAGATTAACCTATATAATTTTTTAACAATTTAGTATATTTGTCTAGAGCAAATCTACATATGTAACAGTTCTTGCCGCTAAGTAATAGTTCCAAATTCAGTATACTGGTGTATTAGCTAAAAACATTTTTCTCATATAGTTACTAAATCCATTCAGCCCTACGACTAAGTAACAGTTCCATGACCTGTCTATGGTTGATTGCCGCCGCCGGAGGTAGGTTGCAAGGGCAGCGGCTGTGGCGTGGCGGAAGGATGGACCGGCGGCTGCGCTGTCTTTTGTAGCGACGGCTACAGGATTAGGCATGAGTACTCCGAGTTCTATATATCGCTGATCGTGAATCTTGCCACAGACACTTAAGTGGGTATCTTATTCTACAGTATATGTCTACGTGGAATAGACAAAAAACCACATATATTTATACGGTGAGTATAACACTTTGTTTTAAGTTTTTGTGAAAGATTTTTCAAGAGATGCAGTATTACACATGTGACAGGCACTAATATTGACATATATACTCGAGCCTGTGTACAGGATGGTACGGAGATGCGGCGGAATTTATTCGTGGATTTATTGGCGCACGAAAGAAATGGGTATCGGAGATTTCTTCCTGCCGATATAAAACATTATCTTAGGCGCATCACGGAAAGATATATAAAGTAGAGTTTATAAGCCTGTGACGCCGCGCTCTCCGTAACTGTTAATTTCACAAACTTTGCTTTTTGGATTAACTGTAACTTTAACGTTGATATTTAATTTTTATAGTATTGTTATCTTATCGTGCGATCATTATGTTTTTAGTATAATTTGTTAGCTATACCGTAGCAACACATGAACATGCTACCTAGTTAAAAAAAAACTAAAGCTAGGCATGCTGCAATTGAGGTCTCAACGGGCTTGTGTGGCAGAGCTTCATTCCTTAGATTATCAGCTCTGGCTCCTTGATTCTTTGAGTAATTTTAGTTGATTTTGGGAGCACGTGAGAACTGATTTTGGAGTGAGTTTGATGGAGATTGAATAGGGAGTGATGAATAGCAGGCTTTTTTTGCTCACAGATTCTAGTTTAAATAGATAAATGATTCTTGTCTGCTCTCGTACGTAGTTTTATCGTTTGGATGAAAATGAATGATTCTCGAAGAGAATCCGCTCTGAGGAGCTTTGCCAAATAGCCCCTATGGGGCCATGTTCAGGGATGACTCTGGCAAGGGTGGGAGGTATGATCGTTAGGGCCAAGGCCGCCAGGAGGCTATGAGCATATATGTATGTAACAAATATATAAGAATGGTTCGTTAGGATTGAAGTCTTTGGGACCGTTTGGAAGAGTTCCAGCTCTAACTTTTCCAAAGATAATCACTCACAACCAGCAACTTATAAAAAAACTCCTAACCAGCGGGTCTTTAGGCGTAAGGGGGAGTTTTTTCCCCAAGTGCCAAAAGATTGGGAGATGAGTTTGAGAGTTATTAATGTATTTTTTCCATTCTTTCCAAAAATCATGGATTGGGAAGGATTATTGGGTATTCTTGGTGATACTCTAAGCAAGTTATTAATAAGTTAATAATGAAACTAACTAATTAGTGGAGGGCAAATTAAACTTTTGCCGGACTCTGATCCTAAAATTGCTACTGCGTACGAGGGAAGGGACACATACAGTGCTAAAGAAAAAAATGGTTCAACATTACCATGTTTTATTCACTCCCAAATGGTAATGACGAGATCTACGTTTTGTTGTAGTATTATGACTAGATATGAATTTATTACATATTCTCTCTACTCATATTCGTCATGTCCCCTGTATGATTGTGGATTTGAAATGATATTATATATTGAACTATTTGTTGTGAAAACATAATGTTTTGGATTATTAATATATATGAAAATGAAAACGGAGTATTTATAGTGTGTACATGCACAATTCTACCTACATATTATCTCCTTCCCAAAATAGTTCGCTTTAGTATGTCCTAAAATAGTACTGTAGAGAATTAGAGAGTAAATGGAAGAGAATGAAAATCACAGCAGATAACCAAATTCCAATCAAATCCGTATTTGCACGCCTCAAGCCCACTGCTCGCTCAAGAAAGTTTATGGGCCTCAACAGTCATTGCTCTCCTGTCTTCCTCTCCAACTCGATCCGCCGCCTCCCCCTCCAGTCCCGTCCCGTCGCACTTCCTCGATCTCCTCCACTCCACTTCAGCGCCACCGCCCACCCCCACAATGGCGTCTCCTCGCCGCCGCTCCTTCCCACTCCGCTTCCTCATCTTCATCCCTGTCCCTCTCTTCCTTGTCCTCCTCCTCTTCCACCGCTCCTCTCATCCTACCGCCCCGCTCCTCCACAGCGCCGGCTCTGGCTCCGGCCCCAGCCCCGATCCCCGCCGCTTCGCCCTCCTCATCAAGCTCCTCGCCTACGACCGGCCTGACGCGTTTCGCCGCTGCCTCCACTCCCTCGCCGCCGCTGACTACGACGGGGATCGCGTCGCGCTCCACGTCCTCCTGGACCACCGCCCGCCCAACTCGTCGTTGTCCCCCCTCGCCGCGTCGCACGAGATCCTTGACTTCGTCGACGCGTTCCCGTGGCCGCACGGCGAGAAGAGCGTGCACTACCGCGCCGCCAACGCGGGGCTCCAGGCGCAGTGGATCGAGGCGTGGTGGCCCGGCTCCGACGACGAATTCGCCTTCGTCGTCGAGGACGACCTCCAGGTCTCGCCGCTCTACTACAAGTTCCTGAAGCGGGTGGTCATGAGGTACTACTACGACCGTGAGAACTACAGCCCCTACGTGTTCGGCGCGTCGCTGCAGCGCCCTCGGTTCGTCGCAGGTGAGAGCTTATTTAATAACACTGCACTGCGTCACGAATGCTTGTTTAGTCTCGACCCTTGGTTACGAAGAAAGGGCGCGGAATGCAAACTATTATTCGTAAATGGGACCTGGCGTGGTTAATTATCTGTTTTTTCTGTAATTCGTTGAGATGAAGCTGCTATTAAGCATCATAGCTAGTTCTTTTTGTTTGCCTTATCACATCTGTGATATGTGTCCTATTCATTGGGATTAGTTAGAAGATTGACTCTGTTTTGTGTTGTCATGCCAGATTGAGGAGTTTGTGTGTTTATAGTGGAAGTAGATCTCTGTGCTTACAATTTATTAAGTTAATTATCATTTTTGCATAAGAGCTTCTGTCACTGGAACTTCGAACACAATCTGAAACGCAAATACACAATTAAGTATGGTAGGTTAAAATACGATGATACCATGCCATGGTGCTCTAGTCTAACCTCCGGTGTCATTTTGTGTCTCAGTTAAAATGATGGAGATTCACAACTTAAGAGTTTCTCGTGAGCAGGATCTATGCATTTGATTTCCTTGGGGCAAAGTTGTTTGACTTGTTTTGACTTTTGGTTGCCTGCAGCCTGAGTGTCATCATATTATATTACTATGATTGGTTAGTAAAGAGTGATCGTGGCTCATGGATGCATTTTTGCAGCTTTGCTGGTTATTGCCTTTTTTAAGATAATGGATAATGCGCTCTGTTTCTGCACTTCAATGTCCTGGAAGCCTTACTGACATGGTCTAAGACAAAAATTGGTCCTCATGGAAAATATTGTCTGCCTAGAATCTAGGAATGGCCACCTGGTTTCTTTAGTTAGATTGGTTCGGTTTATTCCTATGTTTAAGCTTCGGTTTCTGAGAAATGGCAACCGAAATAACCAAGCTGAATAGAAACTGAACCTCATTAACCAATGCTAGTTGGTTCAGCTAATTCAGTTTCTTGGTAAACCAATTGGCATCGCCTCAGCACTCAGCAGGGCGGCACAAACACAGCACTGCTACAGCTACTGACCTCATGAACTTTTCAATTTGATTCAAGGAAACAGTAAAGGTAAGGTAGTAAGGTACCTTCTTAGTGGAAGAAGTGCAGCTTGAATTAGCATAAGCACTTCCATCAAACTATTTTACATTTCACTAAGCATACATTATCTTGGCAAGAAAAAGAATCCAAGAGGCAATACTGGCGTTGAGTTTCGAGCCCACATCTGTCTTCATTTCTTCTGCATTTTTGCCAGCGTGAAAGATTGGCAGTTTGCTTTCTTGGCATTGAGTAATTGGCTGGCTGCAGGCTGGTGGGTGGGTGGTGTTGTGAGTAAGGGGTGAAGGTGGCGGTGTGGACAGGGCGGAGCTGGGCAAACATAAGGTCGGGATCTTCTCCACGACAGGGATGTATTATTGGGATCAATGACTGCTGTATAGTGATTTCCCATTGCATTACAAGAAATCGTCGGGATCAGCTGGCCCTACTTAGTAGGTCTGGCTCTGCCCCTTGGTATGAAAGAGGAGCAAGGGTAGTGGCAGGTGGTGTGAGGTGGGACTGTGATAGGCAAGTCAGATATGGAAGATCTGCGGGATTTCTACAGTAGTGAGTCTATGGAGGATTCAGGTGTTCTTACTCAGCTCTGCCTTTTGCACCATATGTATTAATTGGACTGTTTGGGCACTTGGTTCATTCGAATACAATGTATGTTCAGAACTGATCAGCTTCTTCAGCCTATTTGGTTTCCAGCTGATGGAAACATAGACCTAACACCGAAAACTGAACAAACCACATTTCAAAACCGCACTTAGCAACAAAAATTGAGCAAACTAAGAAATTTAGGTACTTCCTCGACGTTTTTTATTTGGTTTTGAGTTGTCCATTCCCACTAGAAGCTGTGCTTTCATGTTTGCTACAATGTAAACCTTTATTTGGATTGAAAATTGCTGGTCTATGCGATTGCTTGAGAATGGTGTGAGTTGGTGAAATTAATGTTTGTTTTATGTTGTGTCATAATGCATTATAATAATGCATTTTTTTTTCCTTGAATGGCGCAGGAGAGCTGCATGTTATTTCATTAACTAAGAAGAAAAGGTATGGCATCTAAAACCACACCACATAAAGCACACATGAGAACACAACAACAACAAAACTTGCCACACAAATACAAAAAACATGAATAAAGGTTCTAAGTGTTCCTCTGTAATTGATATGATCCTTGGTAATAAACGAGTAAAGGTTGTAGCTACTGTTGGTACTTGTACAGGTTCATTAACCTCCTAGAGGTATGCTTCTCATGTTGGAAAATTGTTTAAGAAAATTGACCCATGAAGAGAAATGATAGATAGACTTTTTGGCGAATCTGGAAGAATGTTGCAACTTCAATATATATAGGCAAATTTTGCTGTGGGACATCGGACAAACGTGGTATTTGCCGGTGGACACTGCCAACTCGAAAATATGCCCAGTACTATCATGAAATCGCGTTTCTTTGCCACCAGACACCGCAGCAATTAAAATATTAATTTTCATAGTTTGGGATTGAGAAAGGGCAGTGAAAAGACCATATTGCCCCCGTGGTCATCTTCCTCCTCAGACTCCACCCCATGAGGTCCGTCCATGTCCTCCAATCGCCATGGGCGGCAGAATCGCCTGCCAACTCCAAGACCACTGGTCCGCCGAAAGTTAGCCACCACCACATCGAATCTTCCATTGTTGCATCGACGGTGTGTTCGTGCCTTCACGCTTCAAAGAAGGGCCCGAGGCGGACCTCGCGCCACTCCAGTGCCTCCTGGCCGACATCGATGCCTGTGCCGCAACACCGGGCGCTTAGCCTCCATCTACCCCCGTGCCCAAAGAAGCGCTCCGATCCACCGGCGCCTACCTAGGCTGCGTGCCGCGCCACCATGGCTAACTCCGGCGAGGGCTGGGCGCCCAGAATCGCTTAGGGCCGCGACGCAAGCCGCGACCTCCGGCCGGCCCCGCGCAAACCCATGCTCCGTCGGCCGCGCTTGCCGAGCCACGAGCGGTCCCGACACCGACCGCGCCCACCATGGCGGCTCCGTGAGGCCACCCACACTGCCAGAGCGACGCGCGGCGTTCCACGCCTAACCTGCGCTCCGTCCGCCCGCCCGCCTAGGAAGTGAGCGGGAGCTCAAGCCCGCGCCGCCCGCCAAGACGAGGTGGGGAGGCCTCGTCGCCACCACGCCTGCAAGGATGGAGAGAGCCCTCGCGCCGCTTCGTGTGAGGATGGAGAGGGTCGCGTCGGTTGCAAACGTTGTTCGTCGAAGAAGGACGACCAAATCGGCGGCGGCGGTGTGTTATAGCAAATAGCCGGTGAACAACTAGAGGTTGAAGACGAGGGCAGTTTAGACATTTGCCCTATCTTCTCTCTCCTCAAAACTGAAAAATGAATAAAATAATCAGCGCGGTGTCTCTCGGCAAAGAATCACAAATTTGTAATGTCCGCCAGCAAATTTCGACATTGGCAGTGTTCACTAGCCAATTTCCTGTTTCTCTAGTGTCCCACGGCAAAATTACCCATATATATATATATATCATATATTCATGTCAAATCTGTAAATAGAGTGAAAGTTTAGCAACTGAATCTGCTGCTGACAAAATCTAAATTAAATATATATAAAATATTTGTTGTCTAATTCAATCTGATGCTAACATCTCACATAACATCATATTGAAGCATTATAACTTAGGTAGTGATCAAAATGCTGTAGCAGCAGCATTTCTGTCCTCCTTTAACATGTAACATTTATGTTACTTGTAGAAATCAATATGTAAATTTTGGTTGTGTTCAATTGTCACTATGGTTTTTTCCCCTTTTATTTGTATATACGGGATGAGCCATGCAGGCTGATAATGAAGATGTAATTAGCAAGTAACTTTTGCTCTAAGTAGAAGATAATTTACTGTGTTATATGGGTGGTGGTAATCTTGTATCAATTTAAACTGTTACATGTTCATTATGTATGATCTGTTTTTTGAATCATTATGCAGGTTGAGTATGTGGTGTTATGTTAGATGTCATGTTTAGTCTACCTCATAACAATGTTTTCAATCCCCATCAACTACTTTGGATACCATTTGGATAATGGCAGTTCAGTCTGTAACATTATAACATAATTCGTTTGTGGTCCAAAACTAAAACTAGACACATGAACAACCCCTGGGCAGACCATTGTACAGTTGAATTTAATAATGTACAGGACCAGGATTTGACTAAAACGTAGTCCCACAGTGCTCCCAGGTTCAGGGTTGATTAGCCCTGGTAAAATGGGGTGGATCGTGTCTAGTCAAACACTCCATTTGATGATATAGGTCCATGATAGCCCATGGTTTTATTTTACGCTAATATGGTGTACAACTGCCAAATATACAAAAGGTATTTTAAATTCTGCATATATCAGTGTTATTCAAGTATCTTGCTGATCTATGATCTAATTAGAGTCGTGCTGTTCGGCTGATAAGCCGGCTGAAGCTGATTTGTTGTGAGAGAAAAACACTGTTCCATGGCTGATAAGTGCAAGCGAGGGCATATTTGCTTAGTCTCTATTTTGATAAGTTCAAGCGAGGGCATATTTGCTTAGTCACAACCATTAGTTTTGTTTGGTCATATTTGCTTAGTCTCTATTTTGAATGTTGGACAATTGGTGGTTAGGCCTTACAACCATGCAATACCATATAGTGAGGGCATAGAAAATTTTTTAGGTACTATACAATACAATCACTTGAACTCAGAGGGGAATTCGTGGCAGCTATTCTTTTTCTGGCATTAAATTGTATGCTTATCATTTTTATAATCAAATTTTGGTAACTCCAGTATAAATTTTCCTCTTGGTAGGTTTTGTTTTGTTTGTTTTTGCATTCTTTGGTCTTTGAGACTATTTGTTTTTCTGTTTCCACTCCAAAGAAAGTGTTTGTTGGTGATTCTTACAGTATATACATTTTTTTAATGCAATTACAGTACATACACACTCCTTACTCCTAATATGATTACAGCAAGTGCTGGCAATTTTGCAATGCCTCTGTTAACCAGTTGATCTTGAACTACATAGGTAAACATGGAAACAAGATACAGCTGGATAGTGAGACTCGGCTTTTCTTGTATCAGATGGTAGGCACGTGGGGTCAACTTCTCTTTCCAAAACCATGGAAAGAATTTCGATTATGGTATGATGGCCACAAAGCCAAAGGACTCAAACCTATTCTCCAAGGCATGGTAAACTTTCTTTTTCTTACTTAATGTCTGTCTGCTTCTTCAGTTCGTGTGTTAATGGAATTTATGTACCTCATTTCTTATTTATAGCATTTTCTTCCTATGATGATATATGTTCATATTCTATCAATATTTGTTAGCTTTACTGATACTGTTATTTCACTCCTGACATTGCAGAAAACTACAGGATGGTACAAGAAGATGGGTGAGAGAATATGGACTCCTTGGTTCATTAAATTTGTCCACTCACGTGGATACTTCAATATCTACACAAACTTCCTGAAGGAAAGGGCCCTCAGCGTTTCTCATAGGGATGCAGGTGTGAACTATGGGAAAAGTGTTGGGCCAGATTCTACTTTGTTGGATGGGAAGAATCTTGATTTCAATTTATGGGAATTGCAGCCTCTAAAGAAGCTAAAGTGGTATGATTTCTGCTTCAATGAAGCTCTTCCAGGAAGAATTGTTAGAAAAAACAGTGAACTTGGTTCTGTGCTCAAATCCGTGCAATTAAAAAGTACTGTTGTTCTTGTAACTCTGTACTCAATAGAAGAGAGATTTGCAAGAAACTTGATTTGCCATCTTGACAAGGCAGGCATGAAGAACTCTATTTTCCTTGGTGACAACTCAGAGTTTCTGGATGACCTTGCTCATAGAGGATATCCTATCATTGATGGTATGAAATTTCTTGAGCATCAAATTGAGTAGTTTGCAGGGTTCTGATGATTTTGTTAAGGAAACATTGGTTAAATCTTATGTGATAAAAGCTTGCTTGGACCTGGGGTACAATCTATGGCTACTAAATGGAAATATGATTTCACTTGGCAATAAGTTGATCGAGCCATCAGATCAGTCGGTTGACTTCTTTACTGCAGATGAAGGTTTGATGTTTATAAGGAGCTCGCTAGACTTGAAAAACAAATGGAATGAACTTACTATGTCAAGAGTGAAAGCGATGTGTACATCTACTGAATTTTCTGTTTCCATCAAACAGAAGAGTTTTGTCCATATGCTAACTGAAGTGCTGGCGAGCAGTGCTGGTGTTAGGCTGGGAAAACTGGATGAGGCTATCAGAGTTATTGAATTAGGGCTAGCACCTCAAACAGATCAATATCAGAAGACCAAAGTAATGTGCTTTTCTGGTCTCACAGTAAGGCTTCAGATTCAGTTCAAAAGCAACTTGAAAATATGGACTTATGGTTGGTTGACTCAGATTCGTCTTGTAGTGCTGTTGTTTGTCACCAAAAGCAGAAGTAGCCAGGTTGTTTTGGCACATTACTTTTGCTTCCCTGAGAAAAAACTTGGTGCCATCATAGGGGGATCCATGGTAACCGGCTAAGTGGCACTTATATACTTTCCAAAATCATATGATGACATATCTTTGGATGCATGAGGTGGATCAGCCATGTTTTGATCTTTGTAGATTATGCGATGAAGCTGTTCGATCAAATGTCTGTTTCTGATTACAGTTGGCTATGCCACCGCAGATAACCATTTTGGAGTTCTGCTTCTACCATGAATTTTGTGCTGAACACAGCTATAGTTTTGAGGTTCTGAATACTTGGATCCTTTTTTTGGTTTGGTGACGGCTAACAAAGTCTTCAGTTAGCTAACCTGCTAATTCAACTCACAGGAGCAGTTTTGAACATTATATCCTGCTACGTACCATGTTGATAGCAATGCCCCAACTACAATCCCTGCAGACACTCAAACTGGTATGGTTCCTTTTTGTTCAAAGTACAAAGTACTCATTGGTCTGTACTCTAATTCTGTAGCAAAGCAGTGTTGTCTACTTGTCTGTATTAAAAGCTGTTTAATCATGAGCATCTGGCACGAGAAAATCTTCCAGATAATATGCATAGCTAACTAGCATGTGTGGTCTTCGTTTTCGTCTGTGACTAGAGTTTTCCTACATTACTTTTTTCTTCCTCAAAATGTGAGTTTTAACATCATGTTCTTTGTTTGGTTGCAACCGGATCGCAGCAGCACCTGTCGTCCTCTCTATGGGACAGATGTAGAAAGTGTGTATCTGAAGAAAAATCCGGCAGATGCGGTTGGTGCGTGCACATTTTCACTGGCAGAAGCAACGTCTTCAGGATAAAGAGAGAAAAGGAAAACCCAGCTGGAAAGTGGTTCGTCAATTTTGACAGATCGTTTCTAGAACCTAGAGACAATTATGCAGCAGCAACTAGCAAGTGTGTGCCGAAGAGATTTCCCAACCAGAGTTGACGCTCATGTTTTCTTAGCAGCGCGATTTCCTCCCACCTGAACAAGGTGTGTGGCATAATCTGTCGCTGATAAGCCGTGGCTGAAAGTACTGTTGGCTGATTTGGTGTGAAAGAAAAGTATTGTTCGTTGGCTGAAAAAGTACGGCTTATCAGCCAAACAAGCCCGAACGAATAGGTCGTTGGAACGCAAGCAAGGATGTACTAGCTGCGACAGAACGGTCGGCCGGAAAATGACATGCGGGTTGTCCCGGATGTGCCGTCGCCGTTGCACCTTCGCATATGACGACGGGACAATGTGCATCGTTTCAGGTTGTGATGTGAGCGTTGTGAGCGTGATATCTGCTCTGCAGGCCTGGGCTGCCTGCCATTGTCCCGTGAAGGAGAAGGACGGGGCCTGTAGTTGCAGGCAGCAGTTCAATCATGTTGTTAAGTGGCCAATCCTTGAATAAGATCATGTTCGGTAGCAAGTCTCAGTCTCGCCACACACGATTAGCAAGCAGGCTCCACTGCGCTGGGGACATGCGCTTCGCCCACCCAGCGCATTCGGATCCCAGGTCTCCATTGGAGCGTTGCTGAGATAGGTGCCCTCAGGGACTGTTTGACAGATTATTAGGACCATTAAGAACCAACCGACGATGCTTTCTGATGCTTGATCTTATACATTAATTAAATGCTAAAGTGCCCGCCCTTATGCAACGCCGGCATCACTAATCGGTGCCATACATTGCACTGAACCCTTACTTTCTGTATCTCCACTGCATTTGGCCGAAGCAGAACCCTTTGGGAACAACTTGGGACACATTTTCTTTTCTCCACTCCAACGAGGAAAAAAAAAAGAAGATGAGGTTTCGGCGTCACCCCGTGAAAGAGGACAAGGCAACTAATTAGGTGCACCAAACGATGTGATCAGCAGGCGAGAACGTCTCCGTAGTATTAGTAACCACCCCACCACTCACCAGGCCACCACCTTCTTTAGATTAGATCAGGATGGAGATGCGGTGCGCCTGCGCTGTCGTCCAGGCACAGAGGAGACGTGGAGGACGGGAATCGGCTGCGGCTGGTCCTTGGACTGTTGTCGCACACCACACAGCCACGGGTGCAGGTGGTACAACCGAGCACCCATGTGCCGTGTGATGTGCCTGCGGTTGGAACGCCTGCCTATCATTCATCCGATTCCGATCCCATCTCTAGCGCCAGATGTGTAGAGCTCAGCCTGGAATCTGGATCAACACCGTCGTCGAAAACCGGCGCAGAATCGCACCGGTCGACTCTTGCTCGTGCACGGTGACTACCGATTGCATTCCTCGCTACCAGTACACTGGTTGAAACGCACCGCTGTTGGTCTATCAAGTGGTGGGGCATCCAAGGAGTCGGTGACGAAATATCAAAGCTACTGTTTCGTCGGCGGGCAGCGGCAGGCTGCGCCTTTCCTTTTTGGCTGTCCAGTCAGAACAGAGATGGCAACGCCAACGCGATGCAGGTTGGTGAATCGACCCTGTCAGGCCGAAGCACGCATGCCGCATTGAGCGATGCCTTTGGAACTTTGGTTTCTTGGTTGATCTTTCCGGCCTTTCCTCAAGCCAAGGCGGCTGGCACTGTTCCTCGGGCGGATGGGCGTGCCACCATACGGCGGTTTGCGTTGCGTTACGTTACCGACCGCAGCGCCTGGACGTACTGTACGTGATGGCCTTGCCGTTTTGCCATTCCATGCCAAAGCCATGATTACCGTATCACATGCGCCGATGCGTGGCAGGGGTGCACGACGCTCCGCTCCTGGTTCTGCGCCAACGGAGTGGGGCTGGCTTTCTATGCGCTTTGGCAGTACCTAGCCACACAGCACACGCTTACTCCCGCGGTCCCAAAATAATTATCGTTCTCATTTTTCGAAAAATAACTTTAACTAATTTTATATAAAAAATATTAATATTTATGGTACATGATTAATATTATTAGATAGATCGTTGAATTTATTTTCATAATAAATTTAACTAATGATATAAATATTATATATATTTTCTATAAATCTAATTAAACTTATGACACAAACCTAAAACGACAGTTAGTTTAGAACGGAGCGAGTACCGATCAATGTCTGTCGAAGTCTCGAGGACTAGAAACCAAACCCCACCAGGGTTTTTTTTTTCCCACATGATTTACTGCCGTGCCGTCCCAATGGTCCCATACACATCCACTGCTCGACGCAACGACACTGCACTGCATTGCCATACCCCTACCGCTACCGGCGGGCCGCCGTGCGCGACAAGCAGACGCCATGATGAGCATTCATTCACAGCGGAACATGGGAAGTGGTACGATATACAGTAGTATATACCAACAGAAAACGCATCAACGCTTAGCACGGTACACCGAGGAGGAAAAGGAAAGGAAGTAGCAGCCGCACGGCGCCAACCGGGGCACTGTGGCTGCGCCCGCTAGCTGCTGCCCCTTTGGTGTGCTGTTTCTTCTGCGCCCGCGCATGTGACCCGCTCGTGGACTGGATTGGCGCTGCTCATCATGGGGGAACCATTTTTCACCTCCCTCTCGTTACTCAAAGTCACAGTCTCGCTGGTGTTGCCACATGCGCGCAGAACAGAAAGATTGCAAGCAGGCCTTGATCGGGGCAGAGGAGCTGGAGATGCGCGATGGACTCAACAGCACGCAAAGGCGCGCATCCACCCCACCCTAATACATCAGTTAGAATAAATCTACAACCACATAACAAATGTCTGCTCTACAGTTATGACCTATGCTACATCCACACCATGAATGCACCCAGAAAATATAACACCATCAAAACAGATGCACCAGATTATCTCTTAGCCATTCTCTCTCATTACTCATCCAAATCCGACGGCTCATTTTTAGTGTGTTTGCCCTCCATCGCCCTCGTGGACCTCCCACGCGCATGCGCCTGCTGGTCAGGCGCCCAGCCTCCCACGCCCACGGTTCGATCCTCAGCTTCTTTTTTTCGGTCCATTTTTCGCTCGAGCAACCGCGTGGCGTAACTCCTCTTCAGATCGATGATCGGGACACCACAAGTGGAGGCCATTACCTTTGTGCGGCCAGCGATTGCTACTCTTGTGGCGTTCCGGCCGAGGCCGAGGCGGGCGATGCCTTCGCTGCCCTGGAGGACTTGAGCTGCGCCACGCACAGCAGGCGCTTGTAAAGTGCTGGAGCCACCGCGGCGGGTGGTGGCCGGCGTCCACAGGTCGAGGAGCTGAGGCGGTTCTGCCGCCATCGCTCTCTCTCCGTCTCGAGGCATCCGTCCCTCTCCAACTCGTGTGCGAGGCCCTCTCCAAATCATAGACGCCGCTCTCGGGATCCCATCAATCGCACCCTCGCCATCGCGCATCGCCAACATGGCGAGGCAAGGGAGCCCTCAGCCTCCACTTCCGATCTGTAAGATATCGCCGCCTCTCTCTCTCCCTCCTCTCTCGCCGATCCGATTTGGTGGAGTCCTAGGGTTTTAGGCGCCTACGATCTGCGTTGTTTGGTTTTGGTGCTCCGGTGGTGGATTTGTTTGGGAGCCCCATACTTTCGACAATTGCGGTATTTTCATTTTTCTCATTTGTTTGAAGCCAAATTAAAAGCCTATTACTTAGCCGAATTATAGATTTGGTGGCATAATATAAATCTCAAAGGACTAAACCTTTGTGCATTGGAATTGAAATAGGCATTTGGAATCGATATAATAAATCTCTTTGAGATTGTTTTACGGTGATGGCGTGTGCGGGAAAGAAAAGGACTACTGACGGACGTCCTAGACAAGAAGGAGTGAGGCGACAACTCCATCTTCCCACTGGAGCGACCTGACACCATGGAAAAGCTGGAGCTCTTCTACAACGACAATGTGCTCCTCAAGGCTCCTCAAGGTGGAGAAGATATGCTTTCAAAACCTGAAGTTAGTTGCTAGCTTTGGATTACAGCTATTCCAACAACCTTATATGCAGTGATTAACAATTCTTTTTACCTATATAAATATTCACCGCATCTTTGTCCATTTTTGAGTGTTTTCCCTCTTAATTAATTGGTACTTGCTGGCTGATACACACTCTTAATTGAGCATACACAGGCTTCCTAAAATGATTCGCTTTTGGGTTGTGGCTGGCTGCACAAGGGGTCACTAGGAAAAGGAATGAACATGGCAGTGAGTATTCCTTTCTCTTCTCTATGTGCAAGATGGTAACAATGAAATATCTAGGATGTGGGATGATGTTTCTGAAATGCAAACAAATGTTCTAGATGCTTGGGTACTTCTGCCATTTTGATATGTGAAATCAAATAAAAATTCATGAAACTGATCCATAGACCGTAATCGTGCCATTTTGTAATTCAGGATATATGCTACATCATATAGCTAATGACAAAGGATAAAGTTTTTTTTTTAAAAAAGTACATGCTATGTAGCTGTTTAGTCATGAGATAGCTAGCCATGAGATATCATTGCTATTTATGCTGTTTGGTCAGTCTGAGCCTCTGAGGTGTACTGAACCCGCATCATAGAGTGCATGACTAGCATACATACTTTAGGTTTTCAATTCTATTTTCCATGTATGACGATGATAACCTCAGTCAACCAATCTCTTTTACTTCAGAAACAAATTGAAAAGAAACAATACTCAGATTATTGTTTGTTAACAATGCAGGATCGAGCCATGAACAAACAACTGCATAGTGTATTAATCTCAAGAATAATTGTATCTTTGCTTGAAATCTCGGACGTTTGAAATTGTTTCTGATCCTTTTTGTTTTAAATGAGTTCATTAAGGTTGAAATAAAGTTTAAGATGCACTTGTATATATTCAAGTCATGGTTCAATACATCCTTTTGGTTATTTAATATGTGTTATCCTAAATGTTACCGTAGCGTTAGCACGGGCAATATACTTGCTATGTAGCTATTTAGTCATAAGATAGCTAGCCATGAGATATCATTGCTATTTCTACTGTTTGGTCAGTCTGAGCCTCTGAGGCGTACTGAACCCGCATCATAGAGTGCATGACTAGCATACATACTTCAGGTTTTCAATTCTATTTTCCATGTACGACGATGATAACCTCAGTCAACCAATCTCTTTTACTTCAGAAACGAATTGAAAAGAAACAATACTTAGATTATTGTTTGTTAACAATGCAGGATCGAGCCATGAACAAACAGCTGCAGAGTGTATTAATCTCAAGAATAATTGTATCTTTGCTTGAAATCTCGGACGTTCGAAATTGTTTATGATCCTCTTTGTTTTAAATGAGTTCATTAAGGTTGAAATAAAGTTTAAGATGCACTTGTATATATTCAAGTCATGGTTCAATATATTCTTTTGGTTGTTTAATATGTGTTATACTAAATATTACCATAGCACGAACAATATACTGCTCCACGTTCGGTTCCACGGGTTGAGGGCAAGGCGGACCGGGCGGTTGGGGCCAGCGACGCTCGGCTGATCCAGATCGGTTCGACAGCGCCAGCGGGATGGCCTGGGATGCCTGCGACTGTTGAGTGTGGCTGTGAGCGTGAGTGTGAGTGAGCTCAGTACTGGCTGTTGTGATCTACTAGCTGAGTACATACATTAGTGCATTATTACGCGTGGATGGGGGACTGCCGAGAATAACCTCACATTCCTGATCTGGATCTGCCGGGTGCCATCCTGGTCTCACGGAGCCACGGCTCACCTCACCCTCGTGCACAGCACAGCGCTGCATTGTGGATGGGACTCTGGACCTTATAACCTGCCGGTGCCCGGTAACAAGTTTACAAGCACTCGGTCACGGTCAGTATGCAAGCCGCTCTGCTAGCTGTGCCCTGACTACAGTACTGAGTACGCGCGCATCACTCTTCCCTAGTAACCTGCGTTTAAACAAGCCAAATCACCATCCCTTCAACTAGACGCGGTTTGGATCCAAACAGCTAATAATTTAGCTAACTGTAAGCTCGACTAAAAACTATCTGACTAGTTGAATGAAAACAGCTTATAGCAGCTAATAATTAGCTAGCTAATATTAGTTATTAGCTACATAACTATTAGCAGCTAATGGATCCAAACAAAACCTTAATCAGCCTTATTATGTCCCTATTCGTTTAGGCCCGTTCGCTTCGCTGAAAAAACAAGTCGAAACACTATTCTAGCTGATTTGTTGTGAGAGAAAAATATTGTTCCGGCTGAAAAAATAAGCTGAAAAGACGGATTATAAGAGAAGTGAACAGGGCCTTAGTCCATGTCACTGCACTGTTCATCAAGCTGTAGTCAAAGAATTTAGCTAGGGCATAGGAAAATGAAGCAATCGATCGAAATTAGGCCTTGTTTAGTTCTTCTCTTTAAAGTTTATTCTCTATCACATCGGATGTTTGACACATGCATGGAGTATTAAATATAGCTAAAAAATAACTAATTGCACAGATTGCGACTAATTTGCGAGACGAAATTTTTAAGCCTAATTAGCCTATGATTTGACAATGTGGTGCTACAGTACATATGTGCTAATGACAAATTAATTAGGCTTAATAAATTCATCTAGCGGATTACTAAGGACTTATATAATTTGTTTTATTATTACTCTCTCCGTCCTAGAATATAAAGCATAGCCACTTTTTATTTATGTCCCATAATATAAGATATGCTCTCTATAGACGCATGTACTTTGGTGCAGTAGTACAAGCGTTGAGAGAGAGAATTAAATACATTTCTTGGTCTTTGAATCAGAAGTGGTTACGTCTTATATATTGTGACGGAGGGAGTGCTATCAAATACTTACTAAACTTTATTACCTGAATTTAAACATCACCGTAATGCTTTTTACCCAGTCAAGCAACAGGAGTCAAGAGGTAACGAAAAAAGACGATGCATGCAGCTGGGACGATGCGATCGATCCGGATCCTGTAATCCTGTTGCGTGGCCTTTCATGCACATGTTCGTTGGTACTGGTAGGACTGACAGAGTGTGCCCGTAGCCATGTGTGCTCGGTGGTGTGCTGCGGTCCATCGGCCCCGTTCGCTTGTCTGTTTGGTCGGTATGTTTTTTAGTTGGAATAGTATTTTTCTTTTATAATAATTTAGTTGGAATAGTATTTTTCTTTTATAATAATTTAGTTGGAATAGTATTTTTCAGCCGGTTTCCGTCAAAGTCATACCAGCGAACGGGGCCGCTCATATTGGTGGAGTCGGTCGGTCAGTCACCATGTCAGCAGTGCGTCGCCGGCGGATAAATAAAATCCCCTGGAGGAGGAGGCTCATGTGCCGAAAGATCAAATCCGCTGCTCGACTACAATGATTATCGCGTAAGCTTAAGCCAAATGGACGCTCCTCGCCTGCTGCTCCGTATCCATCGTCATGTTTGTCACTTCGCAGCGAGATGACCAATGTGCCCCTCTGGGCTATTTTTGTTTTTCGGCGCACTCCCTCCGACCAAAAAAAGAAAAACAAAATCTAGATTTAAATCTTGTCAAATGCCTGTCCAAGTTTATATCTAGACTTACATTAAAAAAAAGTCGCGGAGATTACCCATAAAGAAATACAATTTTAGTAGAGCAAGAAGTCAAAGTATCTTGAGTTCGACAAAATTTCATAAAAAATATCATATTTATAATACCATATAGGTTTTCATAGATTGTTCATTGAAAATAGTTTCATTATATATCTATTTAATGTCTTAATACTAACAACATTTTTCAAACATTTTGATGAAACTTTAGATAATTCAACCAGAACTAGAATTGTATTCTTTTTATGACAGAGTTAGTACCTTGCTAATCCAGCTACAACCATAGCTAACTAGGTCGGTTGCACCACACAACTCAGACGGCTACATCTTTTATGCTTTGTTACTCTCTCTGACTCCAAAAGAATGTAAAGTCTCGCTTCCGGATGAGTCAAATGATTCGAAATCTAAATATGTACATAGAAAATAATATCAATATTATATCTTCAAATAGCTTTATTATGAAAATATATTTCATGATTAATCTAGTAATACTTGTTTGACTTCTTGGCAAGTGAGATTTCTATTTTTTTTTGGAATGGGGGATGTGTTTGGATGGGTGGCTTAACACCTATCCAGGTTTTGCTAAATGCGACTTCTTCATGTTTGGATGCTTGTATAAGGCGTTAAGCCTGGCCTGAGGAAGCCAAAAGGGGGATCGGAGCCTAGTTTGTGGGAAACGGCTAGGGCGAGCATTTTCATGGAGCCAGGCTGGGGCTATGCGACCACTGTCTCTGCTCATCGCTGCTTGTGCTCTCACATGCGCCGCTGTCAAGTTGCCAAGTGCGCCGCTTGTGTTGCCGCCCTTCGTCTCGTTCGCACACACCGACTAAAGTCTCGTCCGTGGTGGCTTCGACTTCGCAGTGGGTGCGTGAAAGGGACCGTGACGCCTAAGAGGGAGAGGGGGTGAATTAGTCAACTTAAAACTCTAACTATAAACTATGGCCTCTAATTACACCTAGTCAAAATCTATGAAAAAGATAATCTATCTAAATGTGCAACTACGGTTTTGCGAGGTGTGTTGCTATCTCTACCGCAAAAAGAGTCATGCAACCTAGGTTCCAAACCTATCAACTAGCCTATTACTAAGCTAGGAAAGTAAAGCACACACCAAGATTGCAATGTAAATGCGGAAGCTAAAGAGTAAGGTAGAGATATGCAAACTCCCGTCGATGACTTCGGTATTTTTATCGAGGTATCGAGAAGCGCGCAAGCTTCCCCCTAGTCCTCGTTGGAGCCCCTCGCAAGGAATCCCTCGCAAGGGCCAAGCTCCCGATCGGGTAACTTCGTGGATAGCTCCGGGCCTTCCCCACGTGCAAGTGGGTCTTTGGTATGCCTTCCGGCAAGCCTCTTTCGGACCGCTCCCCGCCGTCTTCACTATCAAGCTTCCAGCCGAACTGGCGAGGGCCTTGTTCCCTTCGGTACACCATAAACGCGGTTGGTGTGATCTCCCAAGACTACAAGTCCTTTCGATGTACAACAATGGTGCGCGCAAGCACCAAGCAATAAGAGGTGTGCAAATCTCACTAAACATTAGGCCTAAACCTAGAGCAAGCGCATAAACGGTGGTCTAATCAACCTAAGCACTTCACAAAGCACCTACGCTAATCACCTAATGAATCACTATGCACTTGAAAGCTCTAGTTTGGTTTTGGTAAATTGATGAAACCCTAAGTGCTAACCTAGTTTATCAAGTGATCATGAGATAGGTAGCACACTCCAAGTGGTGAAGCAAATGAAGATCATATCATGATAAAGATGATGGCATGGTGATGATCAAGTGCTTCGACTTGGAAAGAAGAAAGAGAAAAACAAAAAGCTCAAGGCAAAGGTATAATTTGTAAGAGCTATTTTGTTTTAGTGATCAAGACACTTAGAGAGTGTGATCACATTTAGGATTGATAGCCGTACTATTAAGAGGGGTGAAACTCGTATCGAAATGCGGTTATCAAAGTGCCACTAGATGCTCTAACTCATTGCATATGCATTTAGGATCTAGTGGAGTGCTAACACCCTTGAAAATATTTGTGAAAATATGCTAACACATGTGCACAAGGTGTTTGCAAGGTTGAGATGGGTTTGGGTCCCTCTCTCCCTCCTGCCGAGCTTGCTCGGCGGGATTCGGCGCTTTCGGGAAAATGAAATGTCTATTTTCTATTGCGCCACATGCAAAATTCTTGGTGGTTGGCACATTTGAGCAAGGGTGAAGAAGTTAGAGTTGAAATGGAGTTGGTCGAAATGTTCTTTGGCGTCGGTCTCTTGGCCGGATATTGGAGTCACTCAATGACCGGACGCTGAAAGGTCTGCGTCCGGTCGGTATCGAGCAACCTGATAGGAAGGGTTGAGCACCGGGACCGTCTGATGCGTCCGGTCAAAAGGTGGACGGACGCGCGTCGGTCAAGAAATCGCCTCGGGAGCTTTATCTGAAACGGCCGGACGCTGGGGCTTCAGCGTCCGGTCGATTTTTGACCGGAAGCGTCCGGTCAAACCGTAGCCGTTGAAATCGGCGAACATCGTTTGAAGCTGGTGACGCGTGGCGTCCATCGAGGCGACCGGATCTTTGAGGCCAGCGTCCGGTCGGTATGACCGGAAGCGTCCGGTCGAGCGTGTTTTGCCCAAAGTGAAGGGTACAACGGCTCTATTTGATGGGGGCTCTATTTATAGCCCCATGGCCGGCTCAAGGAAAGTCTCTTGCACATTTTCATTGACATAGCAACCTTGTGAGCCTAGCCAAAGCCCTCCCACACATCTACATTTTTGATTCATCATCATAGTGAGATTGGGAGTGAATCCAAGTGCATTGCTTGAGTGATTGCATCTAGAGGCACTTGGTGATTGTGTTTTTCATGGATTTCGCTTGTTACTCTTGGTGGTTGCCGCCACCTAGGCGGCTTGGAGCAACAAGGATCGTTGAGTGGAGGAGGTGATTGTCTCCGACTCCGATCGTGGTGATTGTGAGGGTTCTTGACCTTTTCGGTGGGCGCCAAAAGGTACTCTAGTAAATTGCTTGTGGCTTGTGTGATCCTCATCTTGTGTTGGTTGTGCGGCACCCTATTGAGGGTTTGGCGAGTGATGCCAATTAGCGCGTGAACCTCCAAGTGAGTGAATCGCCACAACGAGGACTAGCTTGCTGCAGGCAAGTAAGTGAACCTCGGTAAAAATCATTGTGTTCATCATTTGATTCCGAGGTGATTGGTCATCATTGTTATTCATCTTCGTGATTGATTGGTTCATTCATCTACACGGCGGTATAACCCTCTTGATCACTCTCTTTACTTTACACATAAACTAGTTGACAAGCTCTTTAGTGTAGCTAGTTGTGAGAGCTTGCATGCTTGGTTGGTGTGGCTCTTTAGTTAGCCTTTGAGAGCACACTAACATAGGGTAGTGTCATTGCTCTTGTGTGAATTGACACTATCTAAACTAGAATTGTGGTAGGTGGCTTGCATTTTTGAGTAGGCTAGCGCAACACTCGCGCTTCGCCTCATAATTGTCTAACCATTTGGTTAAGTGTTGTTGTAGAAATTTTTATTAGGCTATTCACCCCCTCTAGCCATTAGGACCTTTCAAGTGGTATCGAGCCGAGGTCACCGTTATTTGAGGCTTAACAACCTTCGGTGTTAAAATGGCTCAAATCAACAACACAAAAAGCCACCCCAATTTGATGGCTCAAATTATTCTTATTGGAAGTCAAAGATGGCCACACATATCAAGTCAATCAATAGAAAGGTGTGGAAGGTGGTAGAAACCAAAATTGAGATTAGTGATCAGGAAAATCCCACCGCATGAAGAAGTACTTCTCCAAAACAATGATATTGCACTAAGTGCCATTCATGATGCAATTGATGTGAGAACATTTGAGCAAATCAAAATATTGAGATGGCTCATGAAGCTTGGAAGAAATTAGAAGAATCATTTGAGGGCACTCAAGCCGTGAAGGGTGCAAAGGCATATATTCTCAAAGAGAAGTTTGCAAGCTTCAAGATGAAGGAGGATGAGAGTGTCTTGGGACATGTTCCATCGAATGGAGGTGATTGTAAATGATCTCAAAGCACTCGGTGAGAACATAGAGGACAAGGACTTCTCAAATAAGTTCTTGAGATGTTTGCCCATAAGATTCAAGATATTGGTCACCTTGCTAGTAAGGAGTGGTTTGAACACAATGACACCAAACCAAGTCTTGGGAGATATCATGACCGATGATGCCTATAGAGATGATGATGAGAAGGAAGAAAAGAAAGAAAAGAAAGATGAGAAGAAGGATGACAAGAAGAAGAGTGTGGCTTTCAAGGCCACATCATCTAAGGGCAAAGCCAAGCAAGAAACATCAAGTGAGGATGATGATTCATGGGATGATGATGATGATGAGAGAATGGCTCTTTTGTCAAAAGGTTTGGCAAGTTCATGGTAAAGAAGGGCTATCGAGCTAGAAGAAAGAAGTATTCATCCAAGAGCAAGGAAGAGGCAAGGAGATGCTTCAAGTGTGGAAGCAAAGATCATCTTGTTGCTCAATGCCCATATAATAGCGACAATGATGATGACAAGAAGAACAAGAAGAAGGACAAGAAAGAAAGAAGGAGAAGAAGGACAAGACATTCTTCAAGAAGAAGAAGGGTGGATCATATGTGGTCACTTGGGATAGTGACGCTTCCTCAAGTGATGATGATGATGATAGTGATGATCACAAGACCACCAAGAAGAAGGTTCTTGCAAGTATAGCAATCAATGAGAAGCCTTCTCTCTTCGACTCTCCATCATGCTTCATGGCTAAGGCCACTAAGGTACAAACTTGTGATGATGGAAGTGATAATGAATATGATAGTGATAGTGATAATGATGATGATGAACCCACTAAAGATGAATTAATTGACATGCTAGAAGATGCTAGAGAACACTTTAACATGTCAAGAAGGGAATGCAAAAGCTTGCGTAAGGAAATAAAAGCCCTTAAGCAAGCATTTGATGAGCTCAATGCATCTCATGAGAGGCAAGAGGATGCCCATGAGAAGCTTGGCAAGGCTCACAAAAAGCTTGAAAAAGCTCATTCCACTTTGCTTAATGAACAAGATAAAAGGAAGCATGTTGAAACTTGTGATGTAGGTTTAACTTGTGATTTAATTGATACATCACTATCTATGCCTATCATTGTTCCTCCAACTAACCCTTCTTGTAGCACTTCTACTTCTACCTCATCTAGTAGTGATGGTCACACTTGTGATACCTCACTAGTGGTTGAGAATGAGAACCTCAAGAAGGAGGTAACTAAGCTCACTCACACCTTGGCTAAGGCTTATGGTGGTGAGGACCGCTTGCTTATGGCCTTGGGTAGCCAAAGAGCTTCTCTCTACAAAGAGGGATTGGGCTATACCCCTAAGAAAGGCAAAGCGGCCTTTGCTCCTCACAAGACAAGTTTTGTGAAGAACAATGGTTGGTTTTGCACTAGTTGCAAGCAAGTTGGTCATAGAGAGCATGAATGCACCAACAAAAGCAAAAATGCTAATGTATCCTCTATTAAGCTAAATTCTTCCTATATGCTTGTTAAGGGTACAAATGGTGTGAAGGCTAAGTTCATTGGCAAACCATGGATGGGCTCAAAGAAGAAAGCCATTTGGGTGCCAAAGAGCTTAGTGACTAACCTTCAAGGACCCAAGCAAGTTTGGGTACCTAAAAAGAATTGATCTTCTTTTGTAGGTCAATTACAAAGCCGGAGGAAGGCATTGGGTTCTTGATAGTGGGTGCACTCAACATATAACCGGTGATGCTAGAATGTTCAACTCAATCAACACCAATGGCAATGATGGCTATGATAGTATCACATTTGGTGACAATGGCAAAGGCAAGGTCAAAGGGCTTGGTAAGATTGCAATATCCAATGACTTGAGCATATCCAATGTGTTGCTAGTAGAGAGCTTGAACTTCAATTTGCTATCCGTGGCTCAATTGTGTGATCTTGGATTCAAATGCATATTTGGGGTAGATGATGTAGAAATCATAAGTGTAGATGGCTCTAACTTGATCTTCAAAGGCTTTAGATATGAGAATCTATACTTGGTTGATTTCAATGCTAGTGAAGCTAGATTATCTACATGCTTGTTCACTAAGTCTAGCATGGGTTGGTTATGGCATAGAAGGCTTGGTCATGTTGGAATGAAACAATTGAATAGATTGATTAAACATGACTTAGTTAAAGGATTGAAAGATGTTGTGTTTGAAAAGGATAAGCTTTGTAGCTCTTGTCAAGCCGGCAAACAAGTTGGAAACACCCATCCTAAGAAAAGCATGATGAGCACTAGTAAAGCATTTGAGTTATTGCACATGGATTTGTTTGGGCCAACACAATACATTAGCATTGGTGGTAATAAGTATGGTTTTGTGATAGTGGATGACTACACTAGATATACATGGGTATTCTTTCTAGTGGACAAAAGTGATGTATTTGCAACATTCAAATCATTTGTCAAAGGCATTCAAAATGAGTTTGAAACAACCATCAAGAGAGTTAGAAGTGACAATGGTAGTGAGTTCAAGAACACTAGAATTGATGAGTTATGTGATGAATTTGGAATTAGACATCAATTCTCGGCCAAGTACACTCCACAATCAAATGGCCTTGTTGAGAGAAAGAATAGAACACTTATTGATATGGCAAGGTCTATGCTTAGTGAGTACAATGTGAGTCAATCCTTTTAGGCCGAAGCTATCAACACGGCTTGCTATTGTAGCAACCGCCTCTATTGTCACCGATTGAAAGAGAAGACACCATATGAGCTCTTGAATGGTAGAAAGCCCAACATTGCATATTTTCGGGTATTTGGTTGCAAATGCTATATCTTGAAGAAAGGCACAAGATTGGGCAAGTTTGATAAGAAATGTGATGAAGGATTCCTACTTGGTTATTCCACCACAAGCAAAGCATATAGAGTTTGGAATTTGGATAGTGGTACTCTTGAGGAAGTTCATGATGTTGAATTTGATGAAACCAAGGGTTCACAAGTAGAGAATGAGAACTTGGAAGATGTTAGAGGCATTCAACTTTCAAATGCCATGAAGAACATGGATATTGGTGAATTGAGGCCTAGGCAAGTGATTGATGATGAAGATGATCAAGTGCAAGTGCTCTCCAACTCTAATGTGCAAGATGATACAAATCAAGCTAGTGCAAGTGACTCTCATGATATTGATCAAGATCAAATGACTAGTACATCATCTCAACCAAATGATCAAGCAAGTGCAAGCAATCAAGTTCCAATCCTTCAAGCAACAAGTATTGCAAGAGATCATCCTTTGGATACAATCATTGGAGATATTTCAAGAGGTGTACAAACAAGATCAAGATTGGCATCATTTTGTGAACACTTCTCTTTTGTGTCATCCATTGAACCAAAGAAGATAGATGAAGCTTTGAAGGATGTTGATTGGGTGAATGCTATGCATGAAGAATTGAACAACTTCACAAGAAATCAAGTATGGGAATTGGTAGAAAGACCAAAGGGACACAATGTGATTGGAACCAAATGGGTCTTTAGAAACAAGCAAGATCAAGATGGGATAGTTGTAAGGAACAAAGCAAGATTGGTAGCACAAGGCTATACACAAGTTGAAGGTCTTGACTTTGGAGAAACTTATGCCCCAGTTGCAAGATTGGAAGCAATTAGAATCTTGTTAGCCTATGCTTGTGCCCACAGCATCAAGCTCTATCAAATGGATGTTAAGAGTGCATTTCTCAATGGTTACATCAATGAAGAAGTATATGTTGAGCAACCTCCCGGTTTTGAAGATGACAAGAAGCCCAACCATGTGTATAAGTTGAAGAAGGCATTGTATGGCTTGAAGCAAGCACCTAGAGCATGGTATGAGAGATTGAGGGACTTCCTACTCTCTAAAGGGTTCACAATGGGCAAGGTTGATACTACTCTTTTCATCAAGAAGATTGGAAAAGATCTATTTGTATTGCAAATCTATGTTGATGATATCATATTTGGATCAACCAATCAAGATTTTTGTGATGAGTTTGGAAAGATGATGGCTAATGAGTTTGAAATGTCCATGATTGGAGAGTTGAGTTACTTCCTTGGTCTTCAAATCAAGCAATTGAAGAATGGTACTTTTGTGAGTCAAGGGAAGTACATCAAGGACATGATCAAGAAGTTTGGCATGAGTGATAGCAAAGTCATTAGCACACCTATGGGAACAAATGGTAACTTGGATAGTGATGCAAGTGGAAATATGGTGGATCAAAAGTTGTATCGGTCTATGATTGGAAGCCTACTCTATGTGACCGCATCAAGGCCGGATGTCATGTTTAGTGTATGCATGTGTGCAAGATTTCAAGCCTCACCAAGAGAAAGTCATTTGAAAGCTACAAAGAGGATATTGAGGTACTTAAAGCATACACCAAATGTTGGTTTGTGGTATCCCAAAGGAGCAAAGTTTGAGCTAGTTGGTTACTCCGACTCGGATTATGCGGGATGCAAGGTTGAAAGGAAGAGCACATCGGGCACATGTCAATTGTTGGGAAGATCACTTGTTTCATGGTCATCAAAGAAGCAAAATAGTGTTGCATTATCAACCATGAAGCCGAATACATATCCACGGTAGTTGTTGTGCACAAATACTTTGGATGAAGGCCACTTTGAGTGATTTTGGAATCAAGTTCAAGAAAGTGCCATTGCTATGTGACAATGAGAGTGCAATCAAGCTAACCAACAATCCGGTGCAACATGCAAGAACAAAGCACATTGATGTCCGTCACCATTTCATAAGAGATCACCAACAAAAAGGGGACATTTGCATTGAGAGTGTTGGCACCGAAGATCAGCTTGCCGATATATTCATCAAGCCATTGGATGAGAAAAGGTTTTGCAAGCTAAGGAATGAGTTGAACATATTGGATTTCTCAAATATGTGTTGATGCAACCCCCACTCATATGACATGCCTCTCCTTCGAGCAATCTAAGGTAAAAGTTGATTGGCATGACATACATTCTTGCTAAGGACATGATTAGTGCATCTAGTCATATTTTCAATCTCATTAGGACCTTGCAAGTGGTTCTATCTTATTAGGCTCATTCATGAAAATCAAATGAATTTTGATGTCAATATGGTATCACTATTGCTTCTATGCTTGACTTGATCTAGTGATGGCATATGACATGTTTGTGGGCTTGTAAACCTAGTGTTTAATCTAGAAAATGAACTATAAGTGTTTAACTCAACATGGTACAAGATAACCCTTATTTGAAGGTGTGAAGAAGCTTGTCCTTGGATCAAACCGAGTTGAATATCTTTGGCAAATATTCTAGTTTGAACCAAATTTTGAAAATGATCCTCACGCCATTGATTGACATTGATAATCCCAACCTATCTATAATTTAAGTCTTTGTGGTCATTGATGACAAAGGGGGAGAGAAACAAAGATATGAGTGATAGGGGAGTATTTAACATAGGGGGAGAGATATGATAAAGGAATGGGATCAATTAAAACCTAAAATTTTGAGCACACAAGTAGGGGGAGCAAGCTCATGAACTTGTATGGTGCATTTGAATGTGCATTTCATATGTTTGCTTGCATGGCACAAGTGTTAAATTTCAATATCCATGCTTATGTGATGTATGCTAGTTGTAGATTTGAATGATGAAATGCAAACTAGCATGCATAGGATATCTAGTGATTTCACTTCCAAATATTTCTAAGTGGTATTGAGCTAACCATGGTGCTAAGGATGGTATATTGGTGCACTCCGATTGGTATCACGCTTCAAAGGTCAATCTTTTATACCTTAGCATCATATGGTAGACATTGACTCCTACATTTACTATCTAAGCATATGTGCAAGCTTCAATCCAAACTCTTAGCACATATGTAGGGGGAGCAATTGCTATCACTTAGGGTTCATGAAACTTGTCCATATCTTTTTACACATGGTAAATATGCTTGGACAAGCAACATGGATTCAATTGAATTTTAATTCATATCTTTGTATAAGGGTTGTCATCAATTACCAAAAAGGGGGAGATTGAAAGCTCTAGTTTGATTTTGGTAAATTGATGAAACCCTAAGTGCTAACCTAGTTTATCAAGTGATCATGAGATAGGTAGCACACTCCAAGTGGTGAAGCAAATGAAGATCATAGCATGATAAAGATGATGGCATGGTGATGATCAAGTGCTTCGACTTGGAAAGAAGAAAGAGAAAAACAAAAAGCTCAAGGCAAAGGTATAATTTGTAAGAGCTATTTTGTTTTAGTGATCAAGACACTTAGAGAGTGTGATCACATTTAGGATTGATAGCCGTACTATTAAGAGGGGTGAAACTCGTATCGAAATGCGGTTATCAAAGTGCCACTAGATGCTCTAACTCATTGCATATGCATTTAGGATCTAGTGGAGTGCTAACACCCTTGAAAATATTTGTGAAAATATGCTAACACATGTGCACAAGGTGTTTGCAAGGTTGAGATGGGTTTGGGTCCCTCTCTCCCTCCCGCCGAGCTTGCTCGGCGGGATTCGGCGCTTTCGGGAAAATGAAATGTCTAT
The DNA here is from genome assembly GCA_904845875.1 of Miscanthus lutarioriparius. Classification (NCBI taxonomy): domain Eukaryota; kingdom Viridiplantae; phylum Streptophyta; class Magnoliopsida; order Poales; family Poaceae; genus Miscanthus; species Miscanthus lutarioriparius. The sequence continues at coordinate 86,735,033 of CAJGYO010000005.1, read as the reverse complement.
TTTCTATTGCGCCACATGCAAAATTCTTGGTGGTTGGCACATTTGAGCAAGGGTGAAGAAGTTAGAGTTGAAATGGAGTTGGTCGAAATGTTGCTGGCGTCGGTCTCTCGACCGGACGGATTTGGGTCACTCAATGACCGGATGACTGAAAAGGCTGCGTCCGGTCGGTATCGAGCAACCTGAGGAGGAAGGTTGAGCACCGGACGCCGGTCTGCGTCCGGTCAAGGTGGACGGACGCGTCCGGTCGAAGAAATCGCCTCGGGGAGCTTCTCTGAAACGGCCGGACTTTGGGGCTTCAGCGTCCGGTCGTTTTTTGACCGGAGCGTCGGTCGACTTCAGAGCCGTTGAAATCAGCGAACATCGTTTGAAGTTGGTGACGCGTGGCGTCCATCAGGCGACCGGATCTTTGAGGGCCAGCGTCCGGTCGGTATGACCGGAGCGTCCGGTCAGAGCGTGTTTTGCCCAGTGAAGGGGTACAACGGCTCTATTTGATGGGGGCTCTATTTATAGCCCCATGGCCGGCTCAAGGAAAGTCTCTTGCACATTTTCATTGACATAGCAACCTTGTGAGCCTAGCCAAAGCCCTCCCACACATCTACATTTTGATTCATCATCATAGTGAGATTGGGAGTGAATCCAAGTGCATTGCTTGAGTGATTGCATCTAGAGGCACTTGGTGATTGTGTTTATTCTCATGATTTCACTTGTTACTCTTGGTGGTTGCCGCCACCTAGGCGGCTTGGAGCAGCAAGGATCGTTGAGTGGAGGAGGTGATTGTCTCCGACTCCGATCGTGGTGATTGTGAGGGTTCTTGACCTTTCCCGTGGAGCGCCAAAAGGTACTCTAGTAAATTGCTTGTGGCTTGTGTGATCCTCATCTTGTGTTGGTTGTGCGGCACCCTATTGAGGGTTTGGCGAGTGATGCCAATTAGCGCGTGAACCTCCAAGTGAGTGAATCGCCACAACGAGGACTAGCTTGCTTAAGCAAGTAAGTGAACCTCGGTAAAAATCATTGTGTTCATCATTTGATTCCGAGGTGATTGGTCATCATTGTTATTCATCTTCGTGATTGATTGGTTCATTCATCTACACGGCGGTATAACCCTCTTGATCACTCTCTTTACTTTACCGCAAACTAGTTGACAAGCTCTTTAGTGTAGCTAGTTGTGAGAGCTTGCATGCTTGGTTGGTGTGGCTCTTTAGTTAGCCTTTGAGAGCACACTAACATAGGGTAGTGTCATTGCTCTTGTGTGAATTGACACTATCTAAACTAGAATTGTGGTAGGTGGCTTGCATTTTTGAGTAGGCTAGCGCAACACTCGCTTCGCCTCATAATTGTCTAACCATTTGGTTAAGTGTTGTTGTAGAAATTTTTATTAGGCTATTCACCCCCCTCTAGCCATTAGGACCTTTCAGCACTATGCAAGTGGAGATCACTAAAATGGTGTATCAACACCCTTGGTATATTTTCTTAGCTCTCCACATCTCAAATGGCCGGTTGGGGGGCCTATTTATAAGCCCTATCAAGAAAGTAGCCGTTGGGGGCGAAACCTAGCTTTTTGCTACTGACCGGACGTTGTTGTCGTCCTAACCGGACGCGTCCGGTCATCCCGACCGTTAGAGCGCGCGCGTTGATTGGACTCTAGGCCGAGTTCGGTCGGTCTCACTCGATCGGACGTGTCCGGTCGTGCTGGCGCCGCTTTGGAACCTCTCTAGACTCGATCGGACGCTGTACTTTGTGCATCCGGTCGTCCAGTGCCGCTGCGTCCGGTGTCATGCTGAAAACATTGCCATGACGAAGAACAGTGTCATTGGTGCGTCCGGTCACTGCTTCGCTCAGCGTCCGGTCACAGCTGCTGACGCCTGCTGTTGCCGAGCAACTGATCGGACATGTCCGGTCCCTATAAGGGTCACATCCGGTCACCTCTGCCGAGCTCGTTTCTTCGCAATCTTGCGTCCGACTTGGTTCCCATCTTCGTGCTTGGACTATGCTTGATATCTTGGGTCTTCGCTTGTGCTTCTAGGGTCTTGCTTATGGTGTTGATCGTAGGATCATCATGTCGCCTTTGTCTAAGTCACATCTTGCACCATATTGAACTACAAAATAATTACCTACAAATTCATTAGTCCAATTTGGTTGTGTTGATTATCAAACACCAAAATCCAAAGTAAATGGGTCTAGGGTTCATTTTCCTTACAATCTCTCTGTTTTTGGTGATTGATGACAACACGACCAAAGCAAGCAAATATTAAAATTTTTGAAATTTAAAAACTAACTACTTGTTAGGATGCAATACAAAGGGCAAGGTTATGTGATGCTAAAAGATACCACATGTAAACATCTTTGGAAACTTATCTTGCCCTTGCAAATGTCCCCATGTGGCATTATAGATTGAAGCCTCCCCTAACTCCATAATCCACTATCCTTCCTTTCTCGGACCATTACCACTTGTAAATTATTATGATCGGGATTACTTTTGGTCCTACAAATTCTCCCCCTTTGGAATCAAACACCGAAAAGGAAGACATTAGTAGCATAAGAGACGGTCAAACTTTGTGATCCTTTGTATGTAGAGTGAAATAGGCCACAAAATTTGACTCTCACATTACATAGACTAAACTCCTCCTAAATATATGCATACATATGATGGAGAATATAGTTTATGCATAATTGGCAAATTAATGCTCAAGGGAGTTTAATCTATATAATGCATGGAGAAAGCATATAAATACCAAAGTGAAATCAACATGATGATATCAGTTTAGAAATACCACATGTGGAAACCAATTTATGCCATGTTCGCTTGGCTGATAAGCCATGGTTGAAAGTACTGTTGGCTGATTTGTTGTGAGAGAAAAATACTGTTCGTTGGTTAAAAAAGTATGGCTTATAAGCCAAGCAAACATGGCATTGATTTATACCACTTGCAATAGGTGGTGGATATTTGAAGTATGATGCTTAACTCCGGGGACTCCATTTTCCTTGCATTGAGACTACTACACACATGATAAGCTTGAAAAGGTGTTAGTCTCAAAGCATTCAACTTGTAGAGTAACATCCCTCTAAATTTATGCACACAAGTATGGAATACTTGTAGGAGACATGCACATTGATTTTAGAATAAAAAATACCACTTGAAAGATGACATCACATGAATATGAGAATCACTTTCGAAGGTGATATTCGGGAGAAATTATCTACAATTTGGACATTGGCACGTATTAGATGAATAATTGTAAAACAAGCTATATGCCATGCCCCTAAACAATTTAAACCATGTAGGTTTGTTCCAAGGGTTAAGAGTGAAACCGAGCAAGCCTACCATATGATTTACCTAGTGTATGCATGACAAAAGATTTAAGCATGCAAATGCAAACCTAGGCTTGAAAAGAAACTAGATGCTCATTGAGATCGCAAGAAATTAAATCTAGTTACCTAACATGGGGAGAGGAATTTAGGTCCATAGTGTTCTCTAACCCACTTGGCAATTGACATGATCCAATGTGATACACCCCATGAAATGCACCCAAAACTATACCAAGTCTCCAAATTCCTGAAGTCTATCGGACATCTCACTTTCCTTTCGGGATCCAAACCTTCTTGGTGCTCTTCATGTTGGAAATGATCTCCTTTGGCACCCAAATGTGTTTGGCCCCATTGTTGGCTTGCTTGTTCAACTTGATGGCCACCACCTTGTTATTTTTCTTCTTCTTTAAGAGATAAGGTGTGGAGGCCTTTTTGTCCACCTTATTGGTATAGGTGTTGGAGAGCTTGCTTGTTTCCCTTTTGTTTTTCACTTTCTTCTTAGCTCCTCCCCCATTCTTCACCTTGCACTCATAGGACTTGTGGCCTTCCTTGTGGCATACGTAGCAAACCACAGTTTGTCCTTCATCAAGCTTCTTCACTCCCTTGATGGTGTTATCTTGATGAAGTTGGGCTTGCTCTGTCTTACCTTTCACTTGAGTCAAGTCCTTGGTGAGGCGAGCCACTTCTTGCTTGAGTTGCTCATTCTCCATTGCGACCTCTTGTGTGCATGTTTCTACAATAACTTTCTCAACACAAACTTGGTTGCACAAGGGTGAGTCTAAACATAAATCATTACAAGAAGTAGAGGCATCCATTTTAGGCATATCAAAAATTGAACCTTTCTTTTTAGGTGTCTTGGTGGGGTTTGTACCGACGGCTTCAAGATTAGCAACTTTATTAGTGTCGGGTTCATAAACCTAGCGTCCCTAATGGACCTACTTCCCAGCGAAAGCTCGGCCCAGCAGACGACATTGTGAACGACGCACAAAACACCTAGGACGGTCCAAATGCCTAAATGATAGGCCGGAAGAGCGATCCAGTCTCCAATCAGAAGGCCTGGCCAAGGAGGGGACAGTGCTCGCTTCTGACTTTGACCCGCTTCTCTAACCGAAAGGCCTAGCCTAGGAAGGGACGATGCTTGCTTCTGACTCTGACCTACGTCTCTGAACGGGGAGAACCCCTCCTCCTCTATGTCACGGCAAGCAACCATGTGGTAAGTGCCACCCTAGTCATCGAAAGGGAGGAGCCGGGACACCACCTTAAGGTCCAACAACCCATATACTTCATCGGGGAGGTACTCACTGACGCCAAGGTTCGGTACCCCCAGGTGCAGAAACTTCTATGCGTCGTGCTAATGGTGATCCGGAAGCTCCTCCACTACTTCACCGACCACAAAGTCTTGGTCGTCACTTCATACCTGCTGGGAGACCTCATCCGTGTAACACCCTCGGTGTTACATTGTACTGTTTTTGCTAAAACGCTGCATGAGCATTATACTTATGTGCAATAGTGTGTAACATGGAGTGTAAATCAATGTTTGACACTTGACACGTTTATCCGAAATAGGAAACAAATGTTACGTTTCATGTTGTTTAGTATTCTAAGCGAATGTTTATCAGACAAAAATGCTATAACACGTTTATGCGAACTTTGATAGGGTTTGTAGTACTTACTTCGTAGGCGGCGATGAAATAGGTGTGGTCGAGGACGAGGTTCGCTAGCTAGTATACCCAGTAGGTCAGAATTGGAATCCGACGCGAAACCGTTCGAAGTTTAAGTCATTCGCGTAAGTTTGAAAAGGGGTCGACGAAGCCTTGTCCGGCAAAGTTTGTAGAGCGACCGGGTTAAGAAGTGGCGAGGTGTTTTGGCACGATTGGCTAGCCTTAGGTACCCTTTTCCGAGTAGAACAACTGCTTTGGCGGTTGTAGCATTTGGGTTTGAATTTTCAGCCGCTTTAAAAAGTGTGCACGACACATGGTCCATTTCCGGGCGCGGTCACCCCCGTGCTTGGCCTAGCACCGCTGCTGGCTTGCCAGCGCGCGTTGCCGTGCCAGCTGCGCTCCCACTACTACGCCTGGGCGTGTACGCACACGCATGGCCCTAGCGCTGCGGGCCTCGGCCGCCATGCCACGCCCTGGACGTCTGCCCACGCCCTGCCCTTGCACGCGTCGGCTGAGCCACCGGGTCCCATGCTATAGCTCACGCTGTCGTGGCTGCATGGCACACCACGCTCACGCACATGCACTGCACCAATGGACTGGCTGATCTGCCCGCAGTGGCGTCCACATGCGCCTTTCTGCTCGCCACCGCTCGCCGAGCTGGTGTCGCCACTTGCCTGGCGCGCTCACGGGCACCTCGTGTGTGGCACTGTTGTCATTGACGCCGCGCTGCCCACTTCGTCAGCGCATCCATGTCCGCTGCCACACTGCGTCAATGTCCCCCTACCCTGCGAACCTCTACGGCGACAGCGCTAGGCTGACATGCCTACCTTCCCTTGTTCCGCCGTCGCCGGGTCACGCCGAGGCAGCGCAGCGTCTGTAAAGGCAGTGAGATTGCATGCCTTGGGATGGAATGAGTACTTAGCCACATGCCGAATGCGTCCACTGCTGTTGCCGACCATTGCCAAGCTTAATTGGATAGTTCCGTCGTCGTCGGTCGTTTTAAGACCCACAACCGCACCGTGAAATTCCCCTCACCCACGTCCATGCCATGGTGTTATAGTATCCTATTAATCCTATTAAGCCCTGAGCTGGGGTGTTACAGTACTCTGCGGATGTGTGTGGATTACCACCCCCTTAATGCTGTAATAGTTAAGAACAAATATCCTTTGCCCCGCATAGATACTTTGTTCGACCAGCTGACCGGTGCCAAGGTGTTCTTGAAGACTGATCTTCGATCAGGCTACCATCAGATAAACATCAGGCCAAATGATATACCAAAGATAGCTTTTCCTACTAGGTATGGGTTGTATGAGTACCTAGTGATGTCTTTTGGTCTCACCAACGCTCTTGCCTTCTTCATGTACCTGATGAATTCAGTTTTCATGCTGGAGCTAGATAAGTTTGTGGTGGTTGTCATTGATGACATCCTAATCTTTTCCAAGAATGATGAAGAGCATGCCCGACACCTTCGGATAGTACTGACTCGATTAAGGGAGCACAAGCTGTATGCTAAATTCAGCAAGTGCGAATTTTGGTTAGATCGAGTGCAGTTTTTGGGGCATGTGTTGACACCTGAAGGCGTTTCTGTAGATCCTAGCAAGGTGCAAGATGTATTGGATTGGAAGTCTCCCAAGTCTGTGCATTAGATTCGTCTGTTCCTTGGTCTGGCTAGATACTATCGGCGTTTCATTCCTGATTTCTCCAAGATAGCCCAGCTAATGACCAAACAGCTCCAAAAAGAAGCCAAGTTTGACTGGAGCCCAGCTTGTGAAGAAGCTTTCCAAGCTCTGAAGACTTTTCTGACCACTGCTCCTGTGTTGGCCCAACCAGATATTGATAGGCCCTTTGATGTATATTGTGATGCCTCGAAGACGGGGTTGGGGTGTGTGCTTATGCAAGATGGGCGTGTGATAGCTTATGCTTCGCGCCAACTGAAAAAGCATGAAGTAAATTACCCCACTCATGATTTAGAGCTGGCTGCTGTGGTCCATGCTCTAAAGATTTGGATCCACTATCTGTTGGGCAACAAAGTGCATATCTTTACAGATCACAAGAGCCTCAAGTATATTTTCACTCAGTCCGAGCTGAATATGTGGCAAAGGAGATGGTTAGAATTGATAAAGGACTATAACTTGGAAGTCCATTATCACCTAGGAAAGGCCAATGTTGTAGCTGATGCTTCGAGTCGAAAGTCACATCAGGTTGAGGAAACAACTTTGTCTCTTGACCATGCTGAAGTGTTGGCTCACATTGCAGTGACCTCAGAATTGTTGGAGCAGATTATTCGGGAGCAAAAGGAAGACCCCGAAGAGATTCCTCACATTAGGAAGTTGATGGCTGAAGGGCGTGGCCCTCACTTTAGTATTGATAAACATGGAGTGGTGAGATATAAGGATATACTGGTGGTTCCATCCAATGAGGAGCTGAAGAGGAAGATTTTGAATGAAGCCCATCATTCAAAGCTGTCTATCCATCCTGGCAGCAACAAGATGTATCATGATCTGCGCCACTTATACTGGTGGTCCAACATGAAGCAGGACATCACCCGGCATGTCGCGGAGTGCGACACTTGTGGTAGAGTTAAGGCGGATCATATGCGTACTCTAGGATATCTGCAGCTCTTGCCCATTCCTGTTTGGAAGTGGGAAGATATTTCCATGGATTTCATTGTGGGTTTACCCCGCACGACCAAAGGCTATAACTCTATCTAGGTTATTGTGGATCACCTCACCAAGTCAGCTCATTTCCTCCTAGTGAACGCTAAATATTCTACTAGACAGTATGCTGAGTTGTACTTGGACCGAATTGTGACTGTACATGGAGTTCCCCTCACTATCATCTCTGATAGGGGATCAGTTTTTGTCTCTCGCTTCTGGGAGCAACTCCAGGAGTGCCTTGGGACTAGCCTTCTCTGCAGTTCAGCCTATCACCCCCAGACTGATGGCCAAACCAAAAGGGTAAATCAAGTGCTCGAAGATATGTTAAGAGCTTGTGCCATTTCTTTCCCGGAGAAGTGGGATGCCTACTTGAAGCTAGCAGAATTCTCTTACAATAATAGCTACCAAGAAAGCATCCGCATGGCGCCATTTGAAGCTCTCTACGGGAAGAAATGTCGGACGCCACTTAGTTGGGTTGAAGTGGGAGCCGACAGAAAGCCTATGCAGACAAGCGTAGAAGGCCTTTGGAGTTTGAAGTTGAAGATTATGTGTACCTCAAGGTGTCTCCTATGAGAGGAGTGCATCGGTTTGGTATCCATGGCAAGCTAGCTCCCCGATATGTGGGTCCTTACAAAATCTTGAAGCAGTGTAGCCTAGTTGCTTACCGTCTATAGCTTCTAGATATCCTATCTGCAGTACACAATGTGTTCCATGTATCACAATTGAAGAAATGTTTGCGGTTCCTGATGAAGCTGTGGAAATTGAAGGACTTCCTCTCCAGCCGGATTTGACTTATGTTGAGCACCCTGTAAAAATCCTAGATGAGAAAGAAAGAGGAACCAGGAATAGTGTGGTAAAGTTTTACAAAGTACAGTGGCAAAACCATTTCGAGGATGAAACCACGTGGGAGCAAGAGAGTTACCTATTGAAGTATTACCCCCACCTTCTCTCTGGTTCTGATAGTTAGTTGCTGCGTCGAATGTAATTCCTATCTCCTTCTCACACTAGGCACATGAAATCTTGGGTCGAGATTTTGTTTTAGGGGGGTAGATTTGTAACACCCTCGGTGTTACATTGTACTGTTTTTGCTAAAACGTTGTATGAGCATCATACTTATGTGGAATAGTGTGTAACATGGAGTGTAAATCAATGTTCGACACTTGAAACGTTTATCCGAAATAGGAAACAAATGTTACGTTTCATGTTGTTTAGCATTCTAAGCGAATGTTTATCGGACAAAAATGCTATAGCACGTTTATGCGAACTTTGATAGGGTTTGTAGTACTTACTTCGTAGGCAGCGATGAAATAGGTGTGGTCGAGGATGAGGTTCGCTAGCTAGTATACCCAGTAGGTCGGAATTGGAATCAGACGCGAAACCGTTCGAAGTTTAAGTCATTCGCGTAAGTTTAAAAATGGGTCGATGAAGCCTTGTTTGGCAAAGTTTGTAGAGCGACCGGGTTAAGAAGTGGCGAGGTGTTTTGGCACGATTGGCTAGCCTTAGGTACCCTTTTCCGAGTAGAACAACTGGTTTAGCGGTTGTAGCATTTGGGTTTGAATTTTCAGCTGCTTTAAAAAGCGTGCACGACACATGGTCCATTTTCGGGCACGGTCACCCACCCCCTGCTTGGCCTAGCACTGTTGCTGGCTTGCCAGCGCACGCTGCCGTGCCAGCTGCGCTCCCATTGCTATGCCTGGGCGTGTACGCATGCGCATGGACCTGGCGCTGCGGGCCTCGACTGCCTGCCACCACGCGCTGGCGCGCAGCTAGCATGGCCGCTGCTGCCATGCTGCGCCCTGGACGTCTGCCCGTACCCTGTCCTTGCACGCGTCGGCTGAGCCACTGGGTCCCATGCTGCAGCTCACACTGCCGTGGCTGCACGGCACACCACGCTCATGCACACGCACTGCGCCGGTGGACCGGCTGCTCTACCCGCAGTGGCGTCCATGTGCGCCTTTTCGCTCACCACCGCTCGCCGAGCTGGTATCGCCACTTGCCTGGCGCGCTCACGGGCACCACGTGCGCGGCACTGTTGTCGTTGACGCCGCGCAGCTACGCGCGTGTGGGACGGCTACCCACTTCGCCAGCGCGTGCGTGTCCGCTGCCACGCTACATCAATGTCCCCCCTACCCTGCCAACCTCTGCGGTGACAGCGCTAGGCCGACGTGCCTACCTTCCCCTGTTCCGCCGTCGCCGGGTCGCACCGAGGCAGCGTAGCGTCTGCTAAGGCAGCGAGATTGAGTGCCTTGGGATGGAGTGAGTACTTAGCCACATGGTGAATGCGTCCACTGCTGTTGCCGGCCATTGCCAAGCTTAATTGGATAGTTCCGTCGTCGTCGGTCATTTTAAGACCCGCAACCGCACCGTGAAATTCCCCTCACCCACGTCCACGCCGTCTAATTGCTTGTCACTGCACCTTCGCCCTACTCCACTCTACCACGTGCGTGCCCTAGTTCATCCTACTGCGGCCTGCCCAGCGCGGCCACCGCAGTCTCGCCATAGCCGTCGCCGTAGGTCCTGTCGGGTGCGCGTGGCCAGGTCCACTCGAGCCGCCGCTGATCAAGCCACCGTGACCAGTAAGCACGGGGTGAGTCTCTGTTGCCTACCCGTGAGTTATTTCACGCTGTTGAGGTTGTGGCTCACGGGAACACGTCCGCCGTCGCAGGGAAAGGGCCATCGTCGGGGAGGGAGCTTAGGACAGCGTCCCCGTTCGTCGTATCGCCTCCAATCGCTGCGCGTTGAAGTCTAGGTGAGCATCGACTCCTTAGTTAGGATTTGGAGGGTCGGGTGTGGCCGACGTGGCCGCCCGATGCCCGCTCCGTCGCGCCGGTGTGCGCACGGGTGCTGGGGGACGTCGCCGTGGCAAAGAAAGGAAAGGAGAGGGTGGTAAATGAAAAGCCTGTGACTTAGCGTAATAGTGCTTGGGATAGTTGTGCGAATAGTCAAAGTAGCGCGGGCTTTTTCGCTAATGCACCAGAGCAGCGCGTGGCTCATTGTGGGCCACTGCGTTGGGCAGCGTCGTCTTGGTCTTGATGTGGGCATGCGCCGATGGCGGCATGCATCGTCTTAGCATGGAAGGGAAAGGCGGATTGGGCCGAGCCGGTGTTAGCTTCGGCCATGAAGTAGGAAGCAGTTTCATCTTTCCAGTAAATTTGTTAATGCTTATTCAATTTAGTTGTCAAGCTGAACTTTGGTAATTTATAGTAAATTGTGTAGTGGTCCAAAAATAGTGAGACTAATTTTGTTAGGTTCACAAAAATACCATCTACTTGTTAGTACAGTTAGATTGCAGTTAGTTGTGACAAGGATTGGGTCATAAATTCAAAACTAGAGAGCTAATATTATGTTGGTTAATAATTGTAGGAATATTTGTGGAAGATTGGTGATAGCTATGGATATAAAAATTTTATAGTAGGCTTGCTAGGTTGGTAGGTACTTGCTATAAAATTTGTAGCCCTAGGGTAGGTTGATAAGTAGAGTAGCTATTATCCTTGCTTTATTGTGTATAATGTAAATCAGCATTAGGAGTGAGGATAGCTGTAGTTGCGATAATGATAAATGCCATACTTCATACTTGTTGTGGATAGCAATAGATAACTTAATACCATGGTCGGTAGCAGTAGCTTAGTAGTTAAACAGATGTACTTTTATTTTAGAGTTGCTGTTGTCATATTATTAAACATTACATCATCATTTCATATAGATTACGAAGTGGTAGATTTCATGCCCGTAAATCGATGAGCGAGAGTACTGACGAGGTCATCGAGGAATACTGAGGAGATCCCCATGCGGGGAGGAAGCCCCGGAGCCATTTGGTCTTGACCCCTCTTGACCCATCGCTTTGCCCAAGGCAAGCCCGGTGTATAACCCCTATTTTTAATTATCACCGATTATATATGTGATGTGCATTTAAATTCTGAGGGCATTTTATAGAAACTATCTCAGTATAAATATATCTACCCATAAGTACTACTAGTACAAAGTTGAGTAGTCTGCTATGCTCAAGATATAGGTAGCATGAGTAACTTTGCCGTTGTTGCTATAAATTGGTGATAAAATATAATCACTCATGATAAAATGGTGGAAAAAGAAAATGGTGGCCAAGGCGGGGATATGGTTTGGGTCTTCTTTGGGTGTAAGGGTTGTGTCCTGTGTGTGAGGCATAACTTGGTTACACTTTTCCCGATTCGTGTCGATTAAGGACCGGTCGTTGCAATGGACGTTAGGCAAGTCCATGAGATCTATTGTCCGGCGCATACTTGGGTATGGGCGCAGGGAAGGCTTGTTGCTCTCTTTGTCGTGGATCCAGCTCTTTACGGACCGGTGATTGGAGACGGAGATGGTGGAGGTCCTTGCACCACATTGAGTCCGAGACTCAGGAGTGGGGGCTTGGAGTCCTAGTTTGGACGGGGACCTAGACACTCGGGATAGGAGAGTGATGGGTTAGTCACCTTGTGCTGGGGTACAAGCGAGGCGTGTTTTCAGGACACCTGACTAGGCACATTGGTTCATGAATCGCCGCCAAGTCGGTAAAACTTGTCTTAACTCTAGCATCATGAGAAGAACCGAAAGTTGAAAGGAGAAGAAATAGAACCGATTGCTCAACTCTTGCTTGAAAGTAGAAGCAGGTGCTTATATAGGTGGCTAGATGATAACTTAATCTGGTGATAATAATACATAAATAAGGACTCACTATTAGTATTGCTTTTTACCAAAAGAAACTAGCAAACCATAAAGCTTATCATATTCCTTGGGATCGAAGAAATTATTCCCACTAGTCGGATAAGTCTTGCGAAAGTACATTGTGTACTCGTGGTTTATTTACCCCTGTTGTAGGTGATGCATGAGAAGTACCCTTGTGTGGAGGATTATTACGGTGGGCTCGGACGGAATCCTCGCTCCTATATCGCTAGATGTTTATTTAAATTCACTTTGTTTATCATTTCGCACTCTAACATTTGGTAATGTAATAATGTACATTTTAAGAATCTTTGATGTATGAAATGGACTTGTATTGTAACTCGTTCTCATTATTGGATCCTTGGGAAAAATGTGGATCTTTTGGGTTCTCCGTTGGGGTGTGCCCGAGCGGACACCGCCGCCCGTTGTAGCTTGCTTTCGGGGTCTTTGAGTGTCACGGTGGAAGGCGAGCACCTCCATAAGTGTTCTATTTTTGGTGGTTACGCTTACATCCGCATAACCATGACAATATTTCATGGACAAATCTCCAAGTGGGCACTCAAGCTAATGGGCCTCGACATCGGTATATTCCCTTGCACCGCTATCAAATCTCGAGGCTCTCGCGGATTTTGTCCTTTGAATGGATCGAGGTCGTCTAGCTCCTCGACCTAGAGCGTCACCCACAGTCTTTGGGCGATGTACTTGATGGGTCCATAATGGTGCCCGGCTCGGGGGATGGAGTGGTTTCGATCTCCCTAGGCGGGAGCAGGCTCGCTTCGTGATCTCGCCTCCACTTTTTGGCCTATAACAACACCACCACAATACGAGTCACTCATCAACGGACTACACATCGCCATCGAGCTCGGCCACGTGACTCTACATCCGTGATGACTCGAGTTGGTCGTCGATCAAGTCATGAAGGAGTCCTCTTGCAAAGCCCCTTCATGGCGGCATCTTGCCGGGAGGTGTGCAAGCTAGAGGATAAATTCTATGGGATCGAACTACATCATGTCCCTCGGAAGGACAATGATCTGCATTGATTTTCTCACAAAATTGGTACGCTAGGCGTGTTTAAATCTCTCCGGATGGGGTCTTCATCAATGACCTTTACGAGCCATTCGCCGCGCATCACGGAAGGTCCGATCTAGACACACCCGATGCCAACTTTGGCACTCGGGGGCTTTGACCCTCGGTGCCTCCATGATGGCGTCACCCTCCGATGTCTCCATAGTAGGACTCGATCAAAGCCGATTGGCGGCGTCGCTACTCGCCTACCTCCTCGAGGATGTTCTCCCACCGAAAGGATCAAGCGTGATGGATCGCTTTCGACATGCCAAGATGTTCATCACATTCGGTACCAAACTTTATAGGCAAAGTTCGTTAGGAGTACTCATGAAGTGCATCCCTACCAACCAAGGGAAACAGCTCCTCCTCGAGGTCCATGTAGGAATCTACGGACATCACATGGCCCCGAGGTCGTTGGTTGGAAAATCCTTTTGCCCAAAGTTTTTCTTGGCCCCGCGCTATATGAGATGCAGAGGAGGTCATCTGCAGGTGTGTGGGATGCCAGTTCTACGCTCGGCAAACTCATTTGTTGGCACAAGAGCTTCAAACCATCCCCATCACCTGGCCATTCACGGTCTGGGGCCTCGACATGGTCGGACCCCTCAAAAAGGGCTCGGGCGGCTTCACTCACCTACTTGTAGCAGTGGACAAATTCACCAAGTTGATAGAGGCAAAGCCCATCACCAACATTCATTCGGAAGAGGCGGTCAAGTTCTTCCTGGACATCATCTACCGGTTTGGTGTTCCTAACTGTATCATCACTGACCACGGAACTAACTTCACCGGGAAGAAGTTCCTAGACTTTTGTGATGGATACGGCATCAGGATGGACTGGGCCTCAGTCGGACATCCACGTAGCAACGGTCAGGTCAAGCAGGCCAATGGCATGGTCCTCTAAGGACTCAAGCCATGCATCTTTGACTGACTCAGTAAGTACATCGGACGATGGGTTACAGAGGTCCCAGCCGATCCTCTAGAGCACGAGAATGACCCCAAACCGATCCACGTGGTTCACACCCTTCTTCATGGCCCTCTGAGCTGAAGAAGTAGTGCTGCCTCCGAGCCTCAATCATGGCGCCCCAAGAGTGAAGGCCTTCGATCTGCGGATCGAGCCATGGAGGCTCAAGCAAGATGCTGGTCGACCTGCTCAAGGAGACCCCATGAGGGCGATCATCATCCGCTCCCACTCGGTACCCAGCAAACTCTCGAGAGGTACCATGAAAGGAAAATCAAGAGGAGGATCCTTGAGGTCGGAGACCTCGTACTCTGAAGAATCCAATCAACCAAGGAGAAACATAAACTCTCTCCCCTATGGGAAGGTCCCTATACGGTGACCGAGGTGATCCGATCGGGCGCCTACCGACTGAAGGACGACAACGGCGATGTTCTCACCAACACTTGGAACATTGAACAGTTATGTCGTTTCTTCCCCTAAAAATTCGGCCTTACCATTTTCTTTCATTCAACGTTCGCTACTACAAAGCACCCGGCTTGAACACTTTCGGCTGGGTCGCTCGAGGCTCCACGAGGGTGCGATACCACCTCTCTTTTTACTATCATATAGTAAATACTTTTTGCCCAAATGAAAGGGTAGCTCGCTCCTTTAATTACCCTATGTAACTTTATTTTAGACTCCCGACCGATCATGCCCCGCCACGACCTACGGTTACGAGCAGCTGAGCCTTGCGGGCCATGCCTAGGTTCTTAAGGTTGCAGCCTATGGGTCAAACGGGTAGGTGTGAAAAAGAAAGGATAAAAACAGAGCTATGCTAGGGTGATCTCCTTCTCCTGCCTCCTCTGAGCCTTCTCAGCTCTCTTCTTCTTCTTGGCGTCCGCCGCCTCCTTCAGGGTAGCCTACCGAGTCATGCCCTCTGCCCCCCTCGAAAGATGCGGCCGGGATTTGTAGCCGGCGAGTCCCTACAAAATGGACAACTCAACGTTAGAACAAAGGAAAGCAAGAGAAAAAAGGTCACGGGAAAGGAGGAGGGGAGCATACCAGATTGGATAGCTTTGTGGCGTGGAGAGGTCCGGGCTTTCCTTCAAGGGACTCCTTATTCCTTAGCTGCAGCACCCGGTCGAGCTGAGTCCAGACCTCGTCCTTCACCAACTCCTTTGGCGACATGCGGTCAGGATCCATCAGCCCAGAGTACATCCACATCGGCCGCCTCCTCTCTGCCAGCTGGGCGACCCAATAGCGAAAGAAGGTGTGGAACACCTGCAGCCCATCGAGGCCGTGTTGCACCAACTTCTAGAGCTCTGCCTTGATGACCTCTAGCTTGTTTTGCTTGCTAGAGGGCCCCCACGACCAACTCTCCCGCCTCTCTAACCTCCTTCTAGTGAATGGTGGGAACAACACCTCCATTGGGTTCGATATAGAACCACTCCCCTTGCCACCCCCAATTGGAGTCATAGGGGAGTACGCAGAGGTGGGAGCCCGATAGCCTCGACTTCTTCTGCAGGGCAAAACCCCCCACCGATGCAGTCCTAGGCGGCTTCCCCTCCAACAAAGCTCATCTGGTGAAGATCCACTGGAAGGGGTCCATGTGCGGCTCCATCCCAAGGAAGGCCTCGTAGACAATGACGAAGCCTGCAACGTGCAGCACCCTAGTTGGATTGAGGTGCTGCACCTCTAGGCCCCACTCATTGAGGAGCCCGTGCAGGAACCAGTGCTCTAGATATCCTAGCCCGTGCTCATGGAAGGCGAGGAAGGATATGACCTCGTTGGCCTGAGGTCGTGGAACGGCTTCCCCTGGCGTAGGAGCCCTCTAGTGCGCTGCCTCCTTTGGTGGGAGCAGCCCCTTCTTGGTGAAGGCGGCCAGCACTGCCTCGTCTACATTGGATGGCCTCTAGCTCGACATCGCGCAGGACTCACGAGCGGATCTCGTGAGTTCTCCTCTCCTCGCTTTACCCTCTCTCACTTTAGGAAGCCCGTGGTGGCATGAGGCGATGCTTGGTGAAAAGAAAGAAGGAGGAGAAGCAGTTGGAGAATAGGTGAAGGATTGGGAAGAAAACCCTCTCCCTTCTCCTATTTAAGGAGGAGACACGACAGTTGGAGAAAGGCGAAGGATTGGGGCGAAAAACCCTCTCCCTTCCCCCATCCAATGCGGATGGGATGTGGTGGGACACATCTGGTGATAGGACGCTACCACCCAATGAAGCGATGCACGGATAGGCGGGACATGGTCTGGGCATGGGCCACCACTACCGCATGCCGGGCATAGGAAACAAGGCGCAACCGCATGATAGACAGCCCTTCGCCTCCCCAAGCCAGACTTGGAAGGGCCCAACAATGGGATCCCCATCAAGGAGAGACCAACAGGCTTCCTGAGTCGATCGGACGGCTCAGGCGACTACCAAGAGACAGGTAAGGAGTAGCAGGATGCCCCATGTGGGCCACGCCATCTCCGCCACAAACGATGGACACAGGATCCCATTCGGACATATCCGATAAAAGCTCCCCAAAACCCGTCACTCAAGTCATCAAGGTAACTTTACCAAACCGTCTTACTTTATTTTTTTCATGCATGATCATTCATTTATGCAATCATACATGCATTCACACATTCATCCATGCAATCATTCATTCATCCCATACATTGAAAGCATTGCATATGCAATTGATGCATCACAATGCTTCGTGTTTAAATCACGAAATGGTAGTCGCCTCATTCAATATGAGCGACGACCAACCATGATTCAAGGCGGCAGACGCGAAGGGCTTGAGGCCACCTCGTGTCAAATAGAGCCAGGAAGAAAATGCGAGATGAGCCCAGTGACCCTCGCCCGATCTATCGAAGCGATCAAGGTCATCTCAACCTTCTCGTTTGATCCTAACCTCGAGCCATGCCCATAGAATCTCCATCGAGGGAGGCCGGTGAGGCCACTGAGTCGATCTACTGGAATGACCCGGGCATCTGCCGAGAGGCAAGTTAAGGAGCTTTGGAATGTCACATGAGGGCTATGTCAGACCCCATCACTGAGCGGACCCGGATTCCTCTTGAACGCACCCGTTAGTGAGCTCACCGAAGCGTGTCACTCGAGACATCGAGGCAAGCGACATTAGCTCAGCCCTCTAGTTGCAAAAGCGTGGGACGGGGTAATGCGGAACTAGACCAACCACTACCGAACCCAATGGGGCTCGGGGCTCAAGTTGCCCAGACGTCAACTCGAAAACAACCGATCGCGCAAATCATCAAGCGGGACAAACATGGGCAAACACCCTGAACGATAGAAACACAGGAGTCTGTGGCCCCAGGAAAGAGTACCAAGATATTCAGCCTCTAACCGACTCACTAGTCGGATGCGGGCTCGGGGCTACACCACCCACCCATTGGCAACTCAAAAACCCCTAGGCGATTCTACCCAAATCGCCTTGGGGCAGGGGGCTACACCCACGGAAGGCCACAAGACACGCCGACAAAATGAAGAAATCCCTAGATGATTCTACCTAAATCACCTGGGGATTCCTGTTGGGTTCATAAACCTGGTGTCCCTAATGGACCTGCTTCCCAGCGAAAGCTCGGCCCAGCAGACAACATTGCGAATGACGCGCAAAACACCTGGGCTGGCCCAAATGCCTAAACGATAGGCCGGAAGAGCAATCTAGTCTCCGACTAGAAGGCCTAGCCAAGGAGGGGACGACGCTTGCTTGCGACTCGACCCATGTCTTCACCAAGGAGCACGGCCAAGGAGGGAACAACGCCGCTTCGACCGACTCCACGTCTCCTACCGGGAATACACCGAACCTCTGCCTATGGCTCTTCTCCGACCGGTGCAGTCAGAGATGACTAGGAACAATCGAACGGGGGCGCCCGCTCGGTGAGGACCCAAGAAATTAGGCGAGAAGCGAGATAAGGTAAGGCGCACAAGTCCACCATAATATTGAGGACCGTGCCCTACACACACTGTAGGGACAAGATCTTGTCGAGCCATGTCGAGAAGGTACTTTGCAACCTTCTAGATATGTCGGGATCTGAACGATGTTTTGGGCGCCGACATTTGCCCTACAGTATGGTAGGCGTCGACATTTGCCATACCAGAAGAACATGATGGAACCAACCACATGCATTAGGGTGTCAATAGTATTGTAGGCATGGACAAACCATCTCGTACCCGATGGCGTGGGCAACAATACTAGGTAGCACACACTCCCTCTCTCTCTCTCTTGTAAGGCCGTCCCCTTCATCTATAAAAGGGGAGGCACTCTCTCCAAAAAAAGGACGATTCAGACATAAGATGGATTATTCCGACTCACTCCTTGCTAGCTTTAGACTTTCTAAAGCTATCTGAGCTACGCGTCGAATACCAAGCGCATGTAGGAGCTCCCATCACTCTTGGCCCTTTAGTACAGAGTTCGACCGGATCTCTAACACCCCCCATCTTACTCCCTCTCGTTTGTAACCCCACATCAAACTTCGAGCACCTAGGCTCAGGAATAAAGTCACCGACCGACTCAAACTGGACATAGGGCACATTGCTTGAACCAGTATAAACCCTATGTCATTGAGTGCTAGGCCACATTCGATCACAACGCATTGCGGCAAAACAACAAATATTTACTAGTTGGTCACTTTTCGCACCGACAATTAGTTAGCTCATCACAATGTTTGCACATGGTTTCTATTTTAGCAAGCAAACTTTTATAAGCATCTTGTGAGCTAGCTAACTTTTCTTTTAATTTTTTATTTTTCTTTACAAGTTGATCATCATTGATTGTGCATGCATTTGTTATTACACTATCCTCAAGTTGCTCAATTTTAGTAGATAGTTCAATATTGAGATTAGCAAATGTCTCATATTGTTCAAGCAAGGTTTTATATGCTTCTTGTGAACTATCTAGCTTTTCTTGTAACATTTTTAGCTTCTTTTGTTGGCTAGTGCAAGCTTTAGCATTTTTAAGATTTTCTTATACAAGTTCATTAAGAGAAGGCATTTCATCATCACTATCACTCTCACTAGAGGATGAGCTTTCGTTACCTCGTGCGATAAGGCACACACGAGAAGAGCTTGATGATGAGTGCTTGTGACCTCGCCTATTGTGATGGTCGTCTTCTTCACTTGAAGAATCACCCCATGACCTTTTTGATGTGAGGGCTTTGTCCTTGCATGCCTTCTTCTTTGTCTTGGGTGTGGGCTTGTTTGGACAAACTTCCACAAAGTGCCCCAACTCGCTGCATCCATAGCATCCTTCCTTTATTTGCTCATTTCTTTGATTGGTGAAGATAAAATCTTGAATTTGGATGGACACACCCTTGCCATTTAGTTTTTGGATCATCTTCTCCACCTTGTTGATAAGCTTGATAGATTCTTTATCAAGGTTAGAGGTGGAGGAGGAAGATTGATCATCACCACTTGAATCTTCATCATCTTCTTCTTCATCTTCACTTGAGGAGCTTGAGCTTGAGCTTGTCTCAACTTGCTTGCCCTTCATCTTCTTTTTCTCACTACATGCGAGAGCTTTGCCTTTGCTTGATGAAGACGCTTCTCCTTGACCCATCTTGCGTGACATTTCAAATGCCACTATCTTGCCAATGACTATGGCTAGGGATCATGGTGCTCAAGTCCTCCATGTTGTGAAGGATGGCGATGATGCTTGCATATTTCTTTTGTGGTAGCATAAAGATGATCTTCCTCACGATGTCCGCATCATCTAGCTTTGTTAATCCTATTGAATGGAGCTCATTGATAATTAGATTCAAATGAGAATACATATCACGAACAAGTTCATCATCATTCATTTTAAAGGAATCATAATTTTGTTTAGCTAGACCATGTTTTTGCTCACAGATATTAGTTGTGCCTTCATGGAGCTCTTGGAGTTTTAATCAAATTTCATGTGCCGTATTTAAAGTGAACACTTGGTTAAACACATCCATGCTAAAAGATTCAAACAAGCAATTTTTAGCTCTAGCATTGAAATGAATTTCTTTTTCTTCACTCTTTATGGGTTTATCAGGATTCTTAATGGGTTTCATCTCATCACGAGTGACTCTCCAAACACCCAAATCTACCGCCTCAAGGTGACAAGCCATTCTAGCTTTATAGTAGGGGAAGTTAGTGCCATCAAAGTGCGGAGGCCTAGAGGTATCCATCCCAACCATTCTAAATAGCGTCGGCTCAATGACGGTGAAGCCAAAGGTCCAAATTGAGCCAACTGGCTCTGATACCAATTGAATGGGACCATGATGCCTAAAGGGGGGGGGTTGAATTAGGCAACTTAAAACTCTAACTCTAAACTATTGCCACTAATTACACCTAGTCAAAACCTATGCAAAAGATAAACTATCTAAATGTGGAACTACTGTTTTGCGAGGTGTGCTGCTATCTCTACCACAAAAGGTGCATGAAACCTAGGTTCCAAACCTATCAACTAGCCTATTACTAAGCTAGGAAAGTAAAACACACACCAAGATTGCAATATAAATGTGGAAGCTAAAGAGTAAGGTAGAGATATGCAAACTCCCATCGATGACTCCGGTATTTTTACCGAGGTATCAAGAAGCGCGTAAGCTTCCCCCTAGTCCTCTTTAGAGCCCCTTGCAAGGAATCCCTTAGAGGGCCAAGCTTCTAGTTGGGTAACTCTATGGATAGCTCTGGGCCTTCCCCACGCGTAAGTGGGTCTCCGGTGTGCCTTCCGGCAAGCCTCTCCCGGACCGCTCACCGCTGTCTTCACTATCAAGCTTCCAGCCGAACAGTCGAGGGCCTTGTCCCTTCGGTACACAGTGGCGGCCACACCACAAATGCGGTTGGTGTGATCTTGCAAGACTACAAGCCCCTCTGATGTACAACAATGGTGCGCGCAAGTACCGAGTGATAAGAGGTGTGCAAAGCTCACTAAACACTAGGCCTAAACCTTGAGCAAGCGCATAAGTGGTGGTCTAATCTACCTAAGCTCTTCGCAAAGCACCTACGCTAATCACCTAATGAATCACTAAGCACTATGCAAGTGGAGATCACTAAAATGGTGTATCAACACCCTTGGTATATTTCCTTAGCTCTCCACATCTCAAATGGCCGGTTGGGGGTCTATTTATAAGCCCCACCAAGAAAGTAGCCGTTGGGGGCCAAACCCAGCTTTTTGCTACTGACCGGACGCGTCCGGTCATCTCGACCGTTAGAGCGCGCATGTTGATCGGACGCGTTCGGTCACGCTGGAACCTCTATGGACTCGATCGGACGCTGTACTTTGTGCGTTCGGTCGTCCAGTGTCGCTGCGTCTGGTCACGCTAAAAACATTGTCATGACAAAGAGTAGTGTCATCGGTGCATCCGGTCATAGCTTCGCTCAGCGTCCGGTCATAGCTGCTGACCCATGCCATTGCTGAGCAACTGATCGGACACGTCCGGTCCCTATAATGGCCACATCCGGTCACCTCTACCGAGCTTGTTTCTTCGTGATCTTGCGTCCGGCTTGGTTCCCATCTTCATGCTTGGACTATGCTTGATATCTTGGGTCTTCTCATGTTGTCGGGTTCATAAATTGGGGTCCCTAATGGGCTGCTCCCAAAAAGCTTCGGCCAATGACGACGTTGCGAATGACGCGCAACTCATGGGCCGCCCAGGACACCTAAACAGACAGGATAGAAGGTGATCCATCTCGACTAGAAGGCTCGCCAAGGAGGAACATCGCTCACCGACTCCGCCCTACCTCTCCAATCGAAAGGCCTGGCCAAAGAGGAACAACTCGCTTCTGACTCCAGCCCGCTTCTCTGACTAAAAGGCCTGGCCAACGCACGCCTTCGTGCTCTGACTCCTACCCATGTCTCTGACTAGAAGGCCTCGCCAATGCCGCTTCGACCCGACACGCATCTCGACCGGAAGGCCTAGCTAACGCCGCTTCCAACTTCGCCCACGTCTCCTAATCGGAAACATCGAACCCCTGCTCATAGCTCTTCTCCGACCGACGCAGTTCGAGCCAACAGGGACCAATCGATTGGGGACGCCCGCTCAGTAAGGACCCAAGAAATGGGCAGAGCAAGTAAGGCAGGGCGCTCAAGTTAAACCGCAATACTGAAGATCGTACCCTGCATGACTGCAGGACAGTACCGACAAGACATGTCAGAAGGGTGCCCTGCAACCTTCTAGACATGTCAGAACCCAAACGGTGTTGAGAGCACTGACATTTGCCCTACAGTGTTGTGGGCACCATCAATTCCCATACCAGGCAAACACGGTAAGCCCCCCCACATGCATCTGGGCATCCACGGTGTTGTGGGCGCCGGCATTTATCATACCTGGTGGAACACGATAAAAACGTCCCACATGCGTCTGACATCAACAGTATTGTGGGCGCCAACCATCATCTTGTACCTGATGGCGTGTGCAACAAGACTTAGTAGTATACGTACACTCTCTCTCTCTCACTTGTAAGGCATCCCCTTGATCTATAAAAGGGGATGCGCTCTCTCCTAACAAAGGGGGGACCAATTCAATACACAACAACAGAACCGCTAGGTTCGAACCTCGAGCACACAGTTGAGCAGCAATCGAGCTCTTAGCATCCATATGACCTTTCCATCAGAGACCTGGGACCTGTTCCTCTCTCGTCCGTTTGTAACCCTATAGCAAACTTCGAGCACCTAGGCTCAGGAATAAAGTCACTGACCGACTCAAACTGAACGTAGGGCACATTGCCTGAACCAGTATAAACCATGTGTTATTGAGTGCTAGAACACATCCGATCACAACGTACGACAAAACTATAAATATTTACTTGTTGGTCACTTTCTACACCGATAGTTGACGCCGTTCGTGGGGAGAACGTCGTACATTCACGCTTTTGGTCATCGGATGGCCCACCTTTTCACCATCTTTGGTATGGCGGGCTCAAGCGATACAACTTGCTTTGGCTCGCTGGAGTTTCCTATGCTCCCACCTATTGGGACATGGGTTCCTCCTATCTTCGAACCGTCCTAGGCCTTCCTCTTTGGGAGCCTAGACTTCATCACCGATCGCTCGGCGTGCTTCGCCTTTGCTTGAGGAGGCACTTGTCCCAAGACCCATCGGAGGAGGCGCGCTCCGTCGTCTTTTGAGCCACCCAACGACCTCAACGATGAGGCGCTGCGCCGCAGACCGAGCCCACGCTGGGCTCAAACCCCACTGTGAGTAACGTACATTTTGTTCTTTACTCGCTATTTACTATCTTCCGCCGATTATCCGGAGGGACCCCGTTGTCTACACCACAGCCACCAAACAGCTAGTTCCCCAATGGCCTCACGTCCCCCACAAATGTGTATGCGGGGGCTCAAAGATCTTGACGCCACCCCTCTCACATCTAAATTCGTGGGGATGGTGAGCTACGCCCCACCTCTTTCCATGACCTCATAGAGCGATGAGATTTAGAGGGACGGCCCAAAGATCGGTGATGTGGCACCTAGTCACCCTCGTCCCGGAGTGCACTATGGCGGATGCCATAGGACACCGCCGGTGGTATGAGTCTCTTCGCACCCACACCCCTCTAGACCCTCGTGTGGAAGCCCTCACGTGTGCGCAGGAGCACGATGAGGAGCTACGTCAAAGGCGGTAGAACCAGCCACCGCTTGCACCAAAGACGCGGGCAAAGACTCTCTGCAGCGCGCAGCATAACCAATGAGCGGCGCTTGGGGGCGCCCATCAGTCCAAAGACAACATCATGGATGGGGAAATGATCCCCATAGTTCACTCAGGTGGCGAACATCATCATCATGCGGTGATGCTTTTGTGCAGCCTTCTCGAGCCAGACGATCCCCAAGAACAGGCGATCCACCGGAATCTCTGGGCGCTGGTGGAGACCGCTGCCATTCAACAGGCAGAGAGCTTCGCATCGTGACACCGACTGGTGGCCTCTTTCCCCATCGGGGTAATGGGGGTGCACCAGTCCAGTCGCTCCATCTACTCACCACTACAGCCACCGAGCATGGCACTTGAGGCCACAGCCGCACCATGTCCTAACTCGGCGCCTGCTCCACACCGACCGCCTGTGAGCGAATGCCTTGGTCTGAACCGAGATGCTCGTAGCATCATGAACAACCGGCGTCAGGTCTAGCATGATGATGATGTCCATCATGAGGCAATGAGAGCAGCCGGCATGAGCCCTGGTCGGACCATCGAGGGGAGCGGCGACACGCACCCCAAACATGGTCGCCGACCGAATGACCGGAGTCCAGCCTGGATGGCCCGGGACCCCGGGCCTTTGGCTGTGCATCTAGAGAGCGTCATTCCCACAATGCTTCCGCCACCCACCAACATCGCCAAGTATACCAGGGAGACGAATCCTGGTATATGGCTCGAAGACTTTTGGCTCACCTACCGAGCCAGTGGAGTGGATGATGACCACTTCATCATTCAGTACCTCCCCATCTGCATGGGGGGACATGCTCGAGCGTGGCTCAAATTCCTCCTGCACGACAGCATCTATGACTGGGTGGACCTCAAGAGAATCTTCATCGGGAACTTTTAGGGGACGTATGTTCACCCTAGGAATTCCTAGGACCTCAAGAGCTGCCAGCAGGAGCCCAACGAGTCCCTATGGGATTACATCCGTAGGTTCTCCAAACAATGCAACTCTCTCCCTGATGTCGTTGACGCAGACGTCATCAGCTCTTTCCTCTCTGGGACAACCTATGAGTCCCTGATCCACAAGCTTGGCTGCCTGAAGCCCCGTATCACCCGCGACCTGCTCGACGTCGCCACGAACCATGCCTCCGATGAGGAGGTGGTCGGATCAATCTTCAATGGAGGCCGAGACAAGGGCAAGGCCAAGAGCGAGGACCAAGACGAGGGCCCCTCCACACAGAGGGGCAAGAAGAACAAGAAGGATCGCCGCTGAACGGCCGACTCCGCGTTGGTCGCCGCAGACGATCGTGTGGGCAAGCACCCCAGCCAGGGCTGTCCGACTACTTTGACAAGCTCATGGAGAGCCCATGCACCAACCGCGCCTACCCCATCAAGCACCTCTATAAGGACTGTGAACTCCTCAAGCACTTTCTGTGATAGGCCGGTGGGCCAAAGGAAGGAAAGGGCAAGGAGGCAGTAGCCAAGAAAGGGGGTGTGGCAGGCAAGGGTGTGGACGACTTTCCCAATCCTGAGGAATGCATCATGATCTTTGGGGGATCTGATGCCATCTGCTCCAAACACCAGACAAGGTACACTATAGAGAGGCATGCACCGCTGAGACGGCCATCCCCTCCTTCCTTAGCTGGTCAGAATCTCCGATCACCTTCAATTAGAGGGACCACCCTTCCCACATCGCCAGACCGGGGCGCTACCCACTTGTTGTTGATGCCATCGTCTATAAGAAGCACCTCAACAAGGTGCTGATGGACGGTGGTAGCGGCCTCAACATCCTCTACATCGACACCCTCAATGCCATGCGCATTCCCCTGTCGAAGCTCTGTCTAGTGAGCTCCCCCTTCCACGGTGTGATCCTAGGAACGCAAGCGTACCCGCTTGGGTAGATCAACCTGCCCGTCACGTTTGGCGACTGAGCCAACTTCCGCTCGGAGGTCCTCACCTTTGAGGTGGTGGACTTTCCCAGGTCCTACCATGCCATCTTGGGGCGGCCATGCTACGCCAAGTTCATGGAGATCCCCAACTACACCTACCTCAAGCTGAAGATGCCAGGGCCGAATGACGTCATCACTATGGGTAGCACCTTTTCACACGCCTTCACGTGCGACCGCGAGCATTTTGAGCTCGCCACTGCCATCATCAACTCAGCCAAGCTCCCTCGGCTCACTGAAATGTCAGCCCCAGCAGTCCTAGACTCCAACAAACCAACCTCCTCGATGGCCTTCCGCTCGCTTGAGGAAACTAAGGCGGTGGGGATCGACCCCACCAACCCAACCAAGACGGTGAGGATCGAGACCTAGCTCTTGGCCAAATAGGAATGCGAGCTCGTCGACTTCCTACACGCCAATCGCGATGTCTTCATATGGAAGCCTTCTGACATCATGGGCTCGAAGCCCACCAAGCAGCGCCTGCGTCGCTTCGACGATGAGAGGCGTAGGGCCATAGGCGAGGAGATCACCAAACTCTTGGTAGCCAGATTCATCAAAGAGGTATACCACTCTGACTGGCTTGCCAATCCTGTTCTTGTCAAAAATAAGACCAAGAAATGGAGAATGTGTGTTGATTACACTGGCCTCAACAAGGCGTGTCCGAAGGATCATTTTTCCTTTGCCACGCATAGACTAGATAGCCGACTCCACCTTGGGTTGCGAGATCCTCTCCTTTCTGGATGCCTACTTAGGATATCACCATATCACGATGAAAGAGTCCGATCAGCTCGCAACCTTGTTCATCACCCCATATGGTTCGTACCACTACATAACCATGCCTTTTGGCCTGAAGAATGCTGGTGCCAGCTATCAATGGTGCATGCAGCAATGCTTCGTCGACCAGATCGATCGGCTCAACCAACCTAATCAGGTCGACCGGCCAAAACCAACCATCGCCATCTATGTTGATGACATAGTGGTCAAAATGGCTCAAAGTTGTGACCTGATCGCGAACTTAGCCGCAACATTCACGAACCTCTGAAGGTTCAGCGTCAAATTGAATCCTGAAAAATGTGTTTTCGAGGTTCCAAAGGGGAAGCTGCTTGGATACATCGCGTCCAAACAAGGTATCGAGGCCAACATCAAAAAGATCATGACCATCTCCAACATGGGCCCTATACGCAACATCAAGGGCGTATAAAGGCTCACCGGCTGTTTAGCCGCCCTGAGCTGGTTCATCTCTCGGCTAGGTGAGTGAGGGATGCCTCTCTACAAGCTTCTTAAGAAGACGGACGCATTCGTCTAGACTGAGGAAGCACAACAGGCTTTGGAGAGCCTCAAAGCATCACTAACATCGGCCCCAATCCTCGTCGCTCCCGAACGGGGAGAACCCCTCCTCCTCTATGTCGCGGCGAGCAACCACGTGGTGAGCGCTGCCCTAGTCGTCGAAAGGGAGGAGTCGGGACACCACCTTAAGGTCCAGCTACCCATGTACTTCATAGGGGAGGTACTCACCGACCCCAAGGTCCGATACCCCTAGGTGCAAAAACTCCTATACGCCGTGCTGATGGCGACCCAGAAGCTCCTGCACTACTTCACCGACCACGAAGTCTCGGTCGTCACTTCATACCCACTCAGAGACATCATCCACAACTATGACACCGTGGGATGGATCTCCAAGTGGGCGCTCAAACTCATGGGCCACAACATCAGGTATATTCCCCGTACTGCTATGAAGTCTTAGGCTCTCGTGGACTTTATCGCCGAATGGACGGAGGTCTAGCTCCCGACCCCAGACGTCACCCATGAGTACTGGACAATGTACTTCAACGGGTCCATAATGGCGCTCTACTTGGAGGCTAGAGTGGTTCTGATCTCCTTGGATTGGAGCAGGCTCCGCTACGCGATCCGCCTCCATTTTCCGGCCTCAAACAACGTCGTAGAGTACGAGGCCCTCATCAACGGACTCCGCATCGCCATCAAGCTCGGCGCCACACGGCTCTACGTCTGTGGCGACTCGAAGTTGGTCGTCGACCAAGTCATGAAGGAGTCTTC
The DNA here is from genome assembly GCA_904845875.1 of Miscanthus lutarioriparius. Lineage (NCBI taxonomy): Eukaryota > Viridiplantae > Streptophyta > Magnoliopsida > Poales > Poaceae > Miscanthus > Miscanthus lutarioriparius. The sequence continues at coordinate 86,707,134 of CAJGYO010000005.1, read as the reverse complement.
TTACAAAAGCCCCCTGATGGCAGCATACTGCCAAGAGGTGCGCAAGCTCGAGGACAAATTCTAGGGGATCCAACTGCATCATGTCCCCTAAAAGGACAACGATGCCGCCGATTTTCTCGCAAAATTGACTGCCAGGCAGGATCCATCTCTAGTTGGGGTCTTCATCAACGACCTACATGAACCATCTACCTGCATCCTAGAAGGTCTGATCCAGACATTCTCCGACACCAACCCGACGCCTGGGGGCTCTGACCGGGTGCCCCCACGATGACGACGCCCATCGACGTCGCCATGGTAGCACTCAATCAAACCGACTGGTGAGCGTCGCTGCTCGCCTACCTCCTCGACGAGGTTCTCCCACCCGAAAGGACTAAAGCACGATGGATCGCTCGATGCGCCAAGACGTTCGTCGCGCTCGGCAATGAACTTTACAAACAAAGACCATTGGGAGTACTCATGAAGTGCATTTCGACTTGCCAGGGGGAACAGCTCCTCCTCGAAGTCCACGCCAGAATCTATGGACATCACGTGGCCCCAAGGTCGCTGGTCGAAAAAGCCTTTCGCTAAGGTTTTTACCGCCCACCGTACTATGAGACGCAGAGGAGGTCATTCGCATTTGTGAGGGATGCCGGTTCACGCTTGGCAAACACATTTGTCAAGACAGAGCTCCAAACCATCCCCATCGCCTTGCCATTCGTGGTCCGGTGCCTTGACATGGTAGGACCCCTCAAAAGGGCAGGCGGCTTCACTCACCTACTCGTAGCAGTCGACAAATTCACCAAGTGGATAGAGGTGAAGCCCATCACCAACATCCGCTCAGAAGAGTCGGTCAAGTTCTTCCTTAACATCGTCTACTGATTCGGTGTTCCTAACTGTATCATCACGGACCATGGAACTAATTTCACCGATAAGAAGTTCCTGGACTTCTGTGATGGATACGACATCAGGATCGACTGGGCCTTGGTCGGATATCCACATACTAACGGTCAGGTCGAACGCACCAATGGCATGATCCTCCAAGGACTTAAGCCGTGCATCTTCAATCGACTCAACAAGTATGCCGAACGATGGGTTGCAGAGGTCCCAGCGATCCTTTAGAGCATGAGAACGAAACCAAACCGTTCCATAGGGTTCACACCCTTCTTCCTAGCCTGCAGAGCTGAAGCACTGCTACCCTCTGACCTCGACCACGGTGCCCCAAGAGTGAAGGCCTTCGACCACGACCAAGCCGCGGAGGCTCAGCAAGACGCAGTCGACCTGCTCGAAGAGGCCCATGAGACAACCATCATCCGCTCTGCTCGCTACTAGCAAACTCTCCGCAGGTACCATTAAAGAAAGATTAGGGGAGGATCGTCAAGGTCGGTGATCTCGTACTCCGGAGGACCCAATCAATGAAGGAGAAACACAAACTCTCTCCACCATGGAAAGGTCCCTATACGGTGACCGAGCTGATCCGATCAGACACCTACCGACTGAAGGACGACGACGACAACGTTCTCACCAACACTTGGAACACTGAACAGCTACGTCGTTTTCCCCCTAAATTCGGTCTTACCACTTTCTTTTATTAAACGTTTGCTCCTGTAAAGCACCCCAGCCCGAACACTTTCGGCCCAGGTCGCTCGGGGGCTCCATGAGGGTGCGATACCACATCTCCTTTTTACTATCACATGGTAAATACTTTTCACCCGAACGAAAGGGCGTCGCTCGAACGAAAGGGCATTCCATTCCTTTGATTACCCTATGTGACTTTGTTTTAACTCCCGACCGATCACACCCCGCCATGACCTATGGTTACAAGTAGCTGAGCCTCGCGGGCCACGCTCAGGTTCTTAAAGTTGCAGCCTATGGAACAAACGGGCAGGTGCGAAAAAGAAAGGATAAAAACAAAGCTATGCTAGGATAAAAACAAGGAACAGATAGTGACTCTATCACAAAATGGAACTGATGTATTCATTGATACAAAAACTGTTCACACAGGGGCTCCCCCATGAACTTAACGGTTACATTTGCTGACTACTTCTACTCTAAAAGCTACCGTGGCCGCCCCGCGGCATCGGCTGATGCCAAAGGTGAGGCCACGACACATGCCAAAGGCGAATGCCGAAGCAGCAAGCTATAGATGCTCAGCAGAAGAACATGGAGCTCCAGACTTTCTCATGCAGACGAGGCAGCTCCTGGACAGGGATGTTGCCCATCGAAGTATGGCCGCCATGGCTGGAGGATGTCTAATCAAACTTTATGAATTGCCGACCTAAGCAGCTGCAAGGGCGAAGCCCCCCACCGGCGTAGCCCTGGGCGGCTTCCCCTCTAACAAGGCTCGCCTGGAGAAGATTCATCGAAAGAAGTCCATGTGCGGCTCCACCCCCACGAAGGCCTCGCAGACGGTGACGAAGCCAGTGACATGCAACACCCTCCACTGCGCCACCTCCTTCAGCGGAAGCAGCCCCTTCTCGGCAAAGGCGGCCGACACCTTCTCATCCACATTGGATGACCTCTAGCTCGACATCGCGCTCTGGATTCATGAACGGATATGTGAGTTCTCCTCTCCCTCGCTTTACTCTCTCTCTCTCTCTTAGGAACCACCGCGGCGCATGAACGCGCTTGGTGAGAAGGAAGAAGGAGAGGAGGCAGCAGTTGGGGAATATGCGAAGGAACAGGGCGGATCCCTCTCCTTTCCCCTATTTAAGGAGGAGACACAACGGTTGAAGAAAGGCAAAGGATTGAGGCGAAAAACCCTCTCCCTTCCCCTATTCAATAAGGATGGGAATGCGACGGGACGCGTCCTGACCGATGGGATGCGCCCTGCCCGACAAGATGGCGCCTGATTAAACAGGCGTGGCCTAGGCATGACCCACCAATACTGCATGACCGGGCACGGGAAACAAGGCGTAACCGCATGTAGGTGGCCCTTCACCTTTCCAGGCAAGACTTGGAAGGGCCCAACGATGGGATCTCCGCTCAGGAGAGACCAACGGGCTTCCTGAGTCGATCGGATGGCTCAGGCAAACACCGAGAGATAGGTAAGGAGTAGAGGGATGCCCCATGTGGGCTATGCTGTCTCCGCCATGAACGGTGGACATAGATCCCGGTCGGACACATCCGATAAGAGCTCCTCAAACCCGCCACTCGAGTCATCAAGGTAACTTTACCAAAAACCTTTTATTCATTTATTTGCATGATCATTCATTCATCATCTCTCAAACATGCATTCATGCATTCATTCATACATGCATTCATCCATACACACATTCATCCATGCATGCATTCATTCATTCATCCCATGCATCCAAAGCATTGCATATGCAGTTGATGCATCACAACGCTCCGTGTTGCGTCACGAAGCGACAGTTGCCTCATTCAACATGAGCAACGACAGACTGGGGTTTGAAGGCCAGCCCTCAAAGGGCTCAAGGCCACCTCATGTCAAATAGAGCCAGGGGAGAAAACACAGATGAGCCCCAGTGGCCCTAGCCCAATCTGCTCCAAAGCAGACAGGGTCATCTCAACCTTCTCGTTCGATCCTAACCTCGAGCCATGCCCATAGAATCTTCATCGAGGGGAGGCTAGCGGGCCACTTGGGTCGGTCTCTGGAATGACCTAGGCATCTGCCAGGACGTGGGTTAAGGAGCTGTGGAATGCCACATGAGGGCTATGCCGACCCCGTCATGAATGACGAACCCGGATTTCACTCGAACGTGCCCGTTAGCGAGCTCACCGAGCGCGTCACTCGAGCCATCGAGGCAAGCGATGTTAGCTCAGCCCCTCTGGTTGCGGAAACCACGGATGGGGTAACGCATGAAACCGACCCCTACCGAGCCCAACAGGGCTCAAAGCCTCGGGACGCCTAGCCCGACGGCTGCGCCTGATGCCTGGATCCATGACTCTGACTCACCCGATCCCTCAGCACGCCCGACGGCTGCGCCCGATGCCTAGATCCATGACTCCAACTCGCCCGATCCCTCGGCACGCCCGACGCCTGGGTCTGCAAGTCCGTCTCGTCCGATCCCTCGGCGATCCATCGACGCGCCCAATGCCTTAGTTGACGACTCCGACTCGCCCGATCCCTGGATCCGTGACTCTGACTCGACAAACACCTGTATCCGCGACTCTGACTCGCCTGATCCCTCGGCTGCACCCGACACCTAGATCCACGAGTCCGTCTCGTCCAATCCCTCGGCGATCCATCGGCGTGCCCGACGCCTTGGTGGACGACTCTGACTCGACTGGTCCCACGGCCACGCCCAAACACCTGGGTCCACGCTCCTAGAAATGATGGATCAGAAACTGAGAAAAGGAGGCTACACTCACCAAAGTGCACACACACACGCCCGCTGACAATACCCCTAGGCTAATTTTCTAAATCATCCGGGGGCTACACCCACCGGGTGCGCTCACGCGCACCCGATGGCCGAACAAAAATTCCCCCACTTACAAGACGAAATACCCCCAGGTGATTCCACCTGAATCGCCCGGGGGCTCAGGGGCTACACCCACGGGTGCGCTCGTACGCACCCGCCGTCAAGACAAAAAATTCCCCATACGATTCTACCCGAATTGCCTAGGGGCTCGAGGTCTCCTGTCGTGTTCATAAACCTAGGGTCCCTAATGGGCCTGCTCCCTATCAAAAGCTCAACCTAGCAGACGACGTTGTGAATGACGCGCAACTCCTGGGCCAACCCAGACACCTAAATGACAGGCTAGAAAAGCGATCCAGTCTCTGACCGAAAGGCCTGGCCAAGGAGGAACAACGCTCGCTTCCGACTCCAGCCCACCTCTCCAACCGGAAGGCCTGGCCAAAGAGGAACAGTGTCATTGAGTGCTAGGCCACATCCGATCACAACATACGACAACACTACAAATATTTACTTGTTGGTCACTTTCTGCACCGACACTTGTGCTTCTAGGGTCTTGCTTATGGTGTTGATCATTGGGATCATCATGTCCTTTCGCCCAAGTCACGACTTGAACCCTATTGAACTACAAAATAATTACTTGCAAATTCATTAGTCTAATTTGGTTGTGTTGATCATCAAACACCAATATCCAAAGTAAATGGGCCTAGGGTCCATTTTCCTTATAGTGCGGACTACCGCTACGCTTTGAGGAAGCTACCGCGATGATTGCATTTGCACTTGGAGGGAGTTGTTGCTTGCTTCACGTGAAATAATTTTGTCACCGTGTCGTGTGGATTGCATTTTTCTCGAATTTGTTTTTTAGCGTTTTTGAATTCGTGATTGCATTTGAGTTTCGAGGACCTCCAAAAGGTGATACTCCCATTGTGTCTATGTGAACATCGGCTGTTGCCCTTCCATGGTGCTCGTGGAGCAGCATGGCCGGTGCTCACAACCTATTCGACAAAATGCTTGAATCAGAGAGGACGGAGGTGAACTCATCTTAGCAAAAATGAGGTGAATGCACTTGAACTAGTCTATCAACAAAATAATTGATGGCACCGACATTTGCCCTACAGTGCTGTGGGCGCCATCAATTCCCATACCAGGCAAACGCGGTAAGCCCCCCCCACATGTGTCTGGGCATCCACAGTGTTGTGGGCGCCGACATTTACCATACCTGGTGGAACACGGTAAAAACCTTCCACATGCGTCTGACATCAATAGTATTGTGGGCGCCTACCATCATCTTGTACCCGACGGCGTGGGCAACAAGACTTAGTAGCATATGTACACACTCTCTCTCTCACTTGTAAGGCCGTCCCCTTGATCTATAAAAGGGGATGCGCTCTCTCCCAACAGAGGGGGGGTCTCTTTAACACACAACAACAAAATCACTAGGTTCGAACCTCGAGCACACAGTTGAGCAGCAACCGAGCTCTCAGCATCCATACGACCTTTTCATCAGAGACCTGGGACCTGTCCCTCTCTCGCCCGTTTATAGCCTCACAGCAAACTTCGAGCACCTGGGCTCAGGAATAAAGTCACCGATCGACTCAAACTGGACGTAGGGCACGTTGCCTGAACCAGTATAAACCTTGTGTCATTGAGTGCTAGGCCACATCCGATCACAACGTACGGTAAAACTACAAATATTTACTTGTTGGTCACTTTCTGCACCGACACTTGTGCTTCTAGGGTCTTGCTTATGGTGTTGATCGTGGGATCATCATGTCGCCTTCATCTAAGTCACGACTTGCACCCTATTGAACTACAAAATAATTACTTGCAAATTCATTAGTCCAATTTGGTTGTGTTGATCATCAAACACCAAAATCCAAAGTAAATGGGTATAGGGTCCATTTTCCTTACAGTGTGGATTGCCGCTACGCTTCGAGGAAGCTACCGCGGTGATTGCATTTGCACTTGGAGGGAGTTGTTGCTTGCTTCACGTGAAAGAATTTTGTCATCGTGTCCGTGGATTGCATTTTTCTCGAATTTGTTTTTTAGCGTTTTCTGAATTCGTGATTGCATTTGAGTTTCGAGGGACCTCCAAAAGGTGATACTCCCATTGTGTCTATGTGAACACCGGCCTGTTGCCCCTTCCATGGTGTTCGTGGAGCAGCATGGCCGGTGCTCACAACCTATTCGACAAAATGCTTGAATCAGAGAGGACGGAGGTGAACTCATCTTAGCAATAAATAATTAAATACTAGTATTTTTATATAAACTTGACCAAACTCACAAAAGCAAAGAGTGATGAGATGACCATCTCATTTCAATTTGGTAACTCAACTAGTTGTATTAGTTTTTAGTTAATTTTAGTTAAAAAGTAAGATAAGAATTGCCCCAGTGCATTAAGAAATTATCATTAATAGTATAACACTCCTGGCCATATGAATAGCGTGTTTATTTGGCATTAAATTGCCAACGCAAAGAATCGATTTTTTATGAGAGAAAAACACTGCTCCAGCTAGAAAAAAAGAACACCCAGCCAGCCAGATGTGGCCAGCCGAACACCCAGGTAGTGACCAAAATCCAGCCTGATGATTCACAAAAAAAAGTACTCCTAGGGCGCGTTTAGTTCCGGCCGAAGTTGGCGCCGCCTGAAAACCAGATACTCTGTAGCGTACTGTAGCATTTCGTTTGTATTTAGTAATAATTGTCCAATCGTTGACTAATTAGGTTCAAAACGTTCGTCTCGCAAAGTACAACCAAACTGTGCAATTAGTTTTTGATTTCGTTAACATTTAGTACTCCATGCATATACCGCAAATTTGATGTGACGAAAAATCTTCTTTTTGCATAGTGCCCAATTCAGAAAATTGGGGTTTTTCAACTAAGCCCGTGTTTAGTTCATCCCCAATATCCAAAAAGTTGCTACAGTACCTGTCACATCGAATGTTTGCGGCCCATGCATGGAGCATTAAATGTAGACGAAAAGAAAAACTAATTGCACAGTTTGGTGGGAAATTACGAGACAAACGTTTTGAGCCTAATTAGTCCATGTTTGAACACTATTTACCAAATAAAAACGAACGTGCTACAGTAGCCCCAAAATCCAAATTTCGCGAACTAAACAAGGGCTAAACATAGCCCTAGCCTGATGATGTACGCAAAACAAAAAAAAGATTTGCCATGTACGCAAAACGAGACAGTCAGCCAGCCCATCCTGGGCCGACGCCGGCAAAACCAGAAGCAAACAAACGCCGAGACGCTCCCGGGGCAGTAACGTCACACAGCAACAACCGCTCCGTTCCGCGGGGGAGCTGGGGGCAACACCGTCATTTCCGCTGGCCCGGAATCGGACACCCGAAAAATTTCAAAATCCAAGCGCCCAACGGGCCGTTTTCGAACCCGACGCCGCCGGCCGTCCGATGACGGCGGCGCTGGAGGGAACGCGACTGGGCCGCCTGATCCGGTGCCCTAGCCCCCGCGCCCACTATAAAATCCGCCCCCTTTCTGGCCACTCGCTCATTTCATTTACCACACCTCCCCTTCCCCTCCCCTCTCCCCCTCATCTGGACGGCCGACTCGCTTCTGTGAGGTAAAATGCGGCGGAATCCTTGTGCGATACTACCTTGTTGCTTGCGTCTGATCTGTGTGCGATTTTGGGTTTTGTTTCGTGTTTCCGTGGGGGATCTATGTCTGGTAGTAGCAGATTTGGGGACTTTTTTAGGTTTCGTTTTGTGAGGTTTGAATTTTGGGGCTAGATTTGGGTGGATGTTGCGGTTTGCTTCGCTGCTGGTGCGGCTATGTTTTTGCTTAGATCTGCACCGCTCCAAATTTTGTTCCGGCGTTTGGATTATCAGATCAAGATTCATCTATCGCTGATTCGGGATTCTAAAGGTTCTTATATTGGGATTTGGTTTTGTTCGTAGGTGACGCGCTTCACTGAGGTGTTCTCATAGAATTTCAGGTAGATCTCAAGCTGCTCCTCACTTGCCTTGTGGTGCTACAGCCAATGTTTTAAGTTTTCTGCAATCGTCTTTTTTTTATTTGCACTTCTTCCTTGTTATTCCCGGATCTGATTGATTTCGGGCCGGACCTTGTTATTCCTCCACAGATCTGGTTCTCCACTCCAATTTCGGAGTTATGTCTCCATCATTTTCTTGCTACTAACCGCCCTTCTGCTCCCCTCCCACCTGCAGCTACCAACCTTGAGATCCAGCCATGAGGGAGATCCTCCACATCCAGGGCGGCCAGTGCGGCAACCAGATCGGTTCCAAGTTCTGGGAGGTTGTCTGCGACGAGCATGGTATCGACCCCACCGGACGCTACGTCGGCACCTCCGACCTCCAGCTCGAGCGCGTCAACGTCTACTACAACGAGGCCTCATGCGGCCGCTTCGTGCCGCGAGCCGTGCTCATGGACCTCGAGCCCGGCACCATGGACAGCGTCCGCACCGGCCCGTACGGCCAGATCTTCCGCCCCGACAACTTCGTCTTCGGCCAGTCTGGCGCGGGGAACAACTGGGCCAAGGGCCACTACACTGAGGGCGCTGAGCTCATCGACTCCGTGCTTGACGTCGTGAGGAAAGAGGCGGAGAACTGCGACTGCCTCCAAGGTCCATTTCATTTTTACCATCCTTAAATGCTTACTGTTAATTATCTTTTGACCTGAAAGCACACTGTTCATTATGCTTGTGTGATTGCTATGACTTGTGTTAGATCTGATGAAAGCACTTTCAGATCCGATGTTGTCTATTACGCTTGGAAGGCACCATCATGTGATTATTTAGCTTTTAAGCATGCTTTGGTGTAGTTACTTGATTGTTGGCCAGTGTGTGCTTGCTGGTGAACTTTAGTATTCTATATTGTTGATACTAATAATTTATCTACCCCTTGTCTTTGTTTTGTTGACTACTATACTTTAGGATTAACCCCTATGTATTGCTGGATTGTGTTTTTATTTGCTGTTAAGTGTAGCCACATGAGCCTGTTCACCAATATCGATTTTCACTGGTTTTAACTGCAAATGAAGTTTGACCCATATATGCTGTTTGATTTCTTTCATACCTGAGGCTTTTTAAAAGTGTCCATATGTAATATGTGATTGGCATCTGTAATATTGGACCACACATTGCCCTTCACTTTTCGGGGAAAAAAAAGAGATTGTCTCTATCTGGTTTTGTGCACAGGGTTACTATGATAGCATTCAGAAGTCCTTGGTCTCATAGTGTAATTTAACTTGCTTCTACAGTCTGTTGGCTGCAACTTACTAATATTCTTAACTTGCTGTGATCAGGTTTCCAGGTTTGCCATTCCCTTGGAGGGGGCACTGGATCTGGAATGGGCACCCTTCTCATCTCAAAGATCAGGGAAGAGTACCCCGATCGGATGATGCTCACTTTTTCTGTCTTTCCCTCACCTAAGGTCTCAGACACTGTTGTTGAACCATACAATGCAACACTTTCTGTCCATCAGTTGGTTGAGAACGCCGATGAGTGCATGGTTCTGGACAATGAGGCACTCTATGACATCTGCTTCCGAACTCTGAAGCTTACGACACCTAGCTGTGAGTTGATTTAAACTCAAGTCAATTATCCTGTGTTGAAAATGTGTTTGTGATATTGCTTTATCAACTAGATTTATGTTCCCATGATGGCCTTGCCACAATGATATATTTTTGCTTAGTAATTTAATTCAGTTTTTAATATTTTGTATTGCCAGATATTTTGATGTTATTGTGGCATGGCCCTAATTAGCTGGTTAGTTGCACATGGCTGCCCTATTAAAAAAAGCTGGTACCTGCTGTGTACCAGATTAATTAATATGTTTTGCACTTGTCCTGTTCATCAATTAAGCCAACTCTTTATTTCTCCATGGCTGTCCCTGTCGATGTGCTGTTATGTAGTAATAGAAAATTAGCTTAGTTATATAATCAATAACCTTGGCTTATCAGATGAAATGACTTCACACCTGTTTAGACATCGGCTATTCCTTCTGTATGCTTTGTAATTATAGTGTTCACTTCCTGAGTAATTTTGATTATTTACAGAAATCATGTAGCACTTTATTATGTTGTAATTCTTGAATACTGTTCTGACAGTTTTTTCTGAACAGTTGGAGACTTGAACCACTTGATCAGTGCAACAATGAGTGGAGTCACTTGCTGCCTGCGCTTCCCAGGACAGCTGAACTCTGACCTGCGCAAGCTTGCAGTCAACCTGATCCCATTCCCTCGCCTGCACTTCTTCATGGTTGGCTTTGCGCCACTCACCTCGCGTGGCTCGCAGCAGTACCGTGCTCTCACTGTCCCTGAGCTAACCCAGCAGATGTGGGATGCCAAGAACATGATGTGTGCTGCTGACCCGCGCCATGGACGCTATCTCACAGCCTCTGCCATGTTCCGTGGCAAGATGAGCACTAAGGAGGTTGATGAGCAGATGATCAACGTCCAGAACAAGAACTCGTCCTACTTCGTCGAGTGGATCCCCAACAATGTCAAGTCCAGTGTCTGTGACATCCCGCCGCGTGGCCTCTCCATGGCCTCCACCTTCATTGGCAACTCCACCTCCATCCAGGAGATGTTCCGCCGTGTGAGCGAGCAGTTCACTGCTATGTTCAGGAGGAAGGCTTTCTTGCATTGGTACACTGGCGAGGGCATGGATGAGATGGAGTTCACTGAAGCTGAGAGCAACATGAACGACCTGGTGTCTGAGTACCAGCAGTACCAGGATGCCACTGCTGATGAGGAGGCGGAATATGAGGACGAGGAGGATGCCATCCAAGACGAGTAAGGAGCTGGTCTGGACCCTGCCACCTATCTGTACCCCCCTCCCTTGACCTGGTTTTCTTTCAAGCTGGAGATTGCGTATGGTTTGCTTATTGTATTCGCGCATGTTTATGCTGGGTATGTAGTAGTACTTCCGTGGGTAGCATGCTGTATGCTACCACTTGCCCTCTTTCGCCATTGTTCACCTGCGCTGCTTGATATGCCATGTCGTATATGTGTGGAGTATTTGATTATTGTATCTGCATGCTTGCTCCTGTGATGATTCTTATAACATTGAGAATGTGGATTTGTCCCTTGCACTTGATTGCTCTCGTTGGATCAGCACGGCTCGGACATATCTTAGTGCTGTCTCGCTGGACCATGGGGCACCGGACACGGCCGGCGGGACCTCAACCTCATCGATAACTCTTGCCAGAGCCGATTACCGTCGCGCCATATGGACTCACAAGAATCCTCGTATTGAAGATTGGCTGCCACAGTAGTTTTTCTCCAGGATCTAGATGCACCTAGAGAGAGAGAGTAGCTTGTTGGAAGTGTCGATGGACTCGTACAGTATTTTGTAATTTGTGTTTTCGGGTTTCAGGGGGTGTTTAGATTTTAAAAAATTTTGCGCAGTACCTGTCACATCGAATCTTGCGGTACATACATGGAGTACTAAATGTAGATAAAAAAAAAATTAATTACACAGTTAGGTGAGAAATCGCGAGATGAAACTTTTGAATCTAATTAGTCCATAATTAGACACTAATTACCAAATACAAACGAAATACTACAGTAAGCCAAAATCCAAAATTTTTTGGATCTAAACGCCCCCTCAGTCTACCTGAAAGAAAAATGGTCAGGTTTGCGAAGGGAAAAAGTACCGAGTCTCGACATCAGACGGTGACTTTTCATTTGACGAAGGCCTTTTCCTGAAAGCTAGACAATCTCTGTTTTGCCTTTCCAATACAGCCATGGATAATTTTCGTCCTTGTTTTTTGGCGTCTTTCAAAAGGGCTCATACAGTAACTTCGGATCGGATTTGACCATCTTCAGATTAGGATTCTAAAGTTAGCAACTAGAAACAGTGTTCCAAAGACTTTAGAAGTCTTCTCCACCTTTAAATCGATGATTGCCTTAGCTTGTACATGCAAACACCGTGTAGGGAATTTCCATTATTAAAAGATGCAGGAGAGTTTCACGGTTTTGGTCGGGTCATCCCAGTTCGGGCTCCATGCTATAGTAGCCAAGGAACTGGTGCCGAAGGAGAAAAAAATAACGGTTTCTTTGACTTCTAGTTCATTTGGCGAAGAGAGAAAAAACAGCTTCGATGAGTTGGAGGAGCCAGAGCCGGAGGAGAAAAAAAAGAGTGGCTCATCTTGACTCTTAGTTCATTTAGAGAAGAGAGAAAAAATGGCTTCGATGAAATGTAGCCGGAGGAGTAAAAAATAGTAACTCATCTTTACTCTTAGTTCATTTGGAGAAGAGAGAAAAAAAATCTTGAACCAAAAAGTGAGCAATAAAATAAATTCAATGTGGTGCAAGTGCTAAAAAATGCATTAGTTAAAATTTGTATGGCCAGCAAATTAGCATCACCCCCCAGCACAATTGCACAGCAAGCAGAAACGAAGGCTTAGAAAGAGAAAGCAGGATAAGTTCACTAGCAGTGACAGAGCAGTAGACCACGACCAGATCATTTAAACTGAAACAGAGTTTGATATGCAGTCTCTCATGAGCTGAAACTAAGACGACACAGTCTATATATGTCTTGCTACTCCTGATTATATCAGTATATATCTTAATATTGTTCAATGACCTTGTCCACTATAAGGCTCATACTATTTATCATTTCCACCAATTTTCCCATTGCCAAGAAACCCTCCGGTGAGCACCTTATTTCTGCCAAGAGCACTACTTGAAGCAGCCGCACTCCGTTCCTCACCTGTCTAAGGCCGCTCGTAATACTGCAGATATACAAAAAATTCAAAAAAAATGTCAGCAGGCTGAGAAATCAATTCCCCTTATTAAACATTTTTCCTATCCTAGCACAAAAAAACGTAACAATAACTTATTCATATTAACCCGCACTTATTCATATTAAAAGATGATAAACTTGAAATTCCAGAAAACCACATATCGTTGCTTCTATACTGTTGTTAACTAACAATGTGACGTATCGTAGCTACTGCAGGGTAAAAAGCTAGAGATCATATATGCAGGGTAATGGCCTTTTGAGCACCTTCCTGGCCCAGCCCAAATTAAGATACTCTCTCCACCTTGTAATACAGTGCATTCTAGCATTCAAAATTTGTCCTCGAATATAATGCATTCTAGAGGACAAAAACCAGTTTTGCATTAAATATTTTTTATTTATCAACCAATCACCATTAACCATGTTGATGATAGTGTCCGATTAGGAAATAAAATGAGGGTACATATATCTTTTATGTTCTCTCTTAATTTGTCTTTAAATCCCTGGAATGCACTACATTACATTACAGGACGGAGGGAATATGTATTCAAGACATACGTCCACAACAGCAACACTAGACCAAGAAATTCCTACTGCACATGTCTAGCATATTAATTCCAACTGTGGTCATAAAAGGAAATATGACTATATGTGTATCACAGCTTTTATAATATGGCATTGGGCTAGGATAAATGGAGAATACAGTTTTATGAAGTGATTGTTCTAGAGCACATAGAAATCCAACAAAAAATATTCCGGCGCCCCTATAAATCCAGCCTTTATCGGGAAAAATCACAACGGAGCAACACTGCAAAATTAAAGGCTAATATAATGTTATAAGTAGGACCTCATGTGATCATACCTGGAGTATAGAAGCTCACAAAGGGGATAATGTCATAGAAACCATAGCTTAAAACCTTGGTGACCTACCCAGAGTTCAGATCAAAAGTGTAGACCCCATCAACCGTATACACGAAGATGACACCCACGGCATCCGCAACGGCAACCACACAGAACGCAAGGGCATGAGCAGGGAGCAGCGTCCTGAGCTCAATGTGTCTACTCACTACCCATTGTTCCACATTTCCATCAGCACTAACCTCCATTGACCAGAGTATGAGATTAGACTCCATGTCCACTTCCGCGAGCCCTAGGCCGCCATCGTCCATCGCCATGGGCACAACGCGGCGGGGATACCAACTGATCGGTATGTGCATCACAGACATCACCCTCATGACCAGATCGTACTTGAGCATTGCCATTCCCATCCGAAAAACAAAGTAGAGTGCATTCCCTGCTAGAGCAGGGAGCACCGCCTCATGGAGATAATCATCAGGAAGGTTCGCAGAGGTCGCTTCACTCCATGTGGCAGAATCTGATGAGTAGACACTGGCAAACATCTCCTTGTCGTCGATGCCAACAAAGACGACGTGGAAGTCCCCCGGGCAGCAACCAGTGCCGGTCCTATAATTTCGAGGGCTCTCAGACGAACTCGTCACGAAAGCCCTCTTGACCACATATAAAATATTATAATATATATGTGCTAATTTTTGTTGCAAAGCGAAAACAAATCCAATGATATATTTTAAATCTAAAATGTTTGATAGCTATCATGGAGCAATGTAAACTAAAACGGCTCAGGAGTGGCCTGTAGACTCTATTTCTCTCAAAATGTAAACATCTTGTAAACATTATCATGGGCCACGAGGGCCAAATAAAATTTAGGTGGCAAAAACTCCCCCGGTGACCGTAAAAAAAAGTAAACTAAAACAATAGTATATTTGTACTTCTAAAACTAATATGATTACCATAGGGAAGAATAGAACTCCATAATATCCATTGCTTCTCATAAAAAGATACTTCTTCGAGCACTTCTTGATATAGAATCATCAAGGACGGTATTGAGATGAATAGTGTCCACTTATGTATAGCACCTTTCTAGGATTCAATAAATTTATCTTCTAGTTTTTTTCCGTTTCTTTTTTTTAGATCCTGACAAATGTTTCTTAGGTAACATTCTAAGATTCTAACACCTAAATTAAAAGAAAAACATGACTACATGAGTACGAGTACTAGAAGTCTGAAATAATTAATTTGGATTAAAAAACGATCATGGAAAAAAATACCTAGGTGCTAGGGCCTGATTGGCTGATGAACTGATGAAGTGATGATTGATAAACTAATGATCGGCTGATGCGCCTGATCGTGTCGTCGTCGAGTCGAGCCTGTGAGTGCGCCGTTTTCGTGTTTCCGGCTCTCCGCGGCGTCCGGCGGTGGCGCGGCGTGGCTCCGTCTCCGACTCTCTGTGACTCCCTGAGACCGTGACCCTTTGCCCTGGGCGCTCGCGTACGTAGTAGACTCGCGGACTGGGGAAGCAAGTGCTCGGCGCTCCAGATCCTGAACGTCTTGGGCTGCCTAACAAGTGCCATCGGACTATAGGACTGGGGTCTAAAGTATACCTGGGCCTGGGCCCCTC
This sequence comes from Miscanthus lutarioriparius, assembly GCA_904845875.1. Lineage (NCBI taxonomy): Eukaryota > Viridiplantae > Streptophyta > Magnoliopsida > Poales > Poaceae > Miscanthus > Miscanthus lutarioriparius. The sequence continues at coordinate 86,691,575 of CAJGYO010000005.1, read as the reverse complement.
CCTCCCCTAGACCCTCGGCCGTCACACCTCTGGCACCTCTCTAGGGCCGGCACTGGTAGCAACCTAGGTGGTCACAAGTGCCAAGGCCGCCAGCGCCGGTGGTGGCGCAAAGCACCGCGGCGGTCCAGTTACGCACCGGCTAGTCCCGCAGCAGAGGCGGCAGGGGCCACTGCTCATCGGTGATAGGGTCCTAAATGATGAGAGCGGCCTCCACTCCATGGAACATGTCGCCGCATCGAGCTATTCTATTGAGGAGGACCCGACCGTGGGGGGCGTCGTGTGCGCGGTAGTCATGGCGTTCGGGGCGGACCGGCCAGAACGCGCGCGTGGGGATGAAGCGTGCGTACCCGCCGGTGTCGATGAGGTTGCCGAGGAACCCCAGCAGCAGCGACGTCCGATGGCGCTCGCGGTATCGATGGCGGAATCCACAACTAGCGATGAGGCGGGCCCAATGCTTGCAGATGAGAGCGGCACAGAGGAGATGCTTGTGGTAGTCAGGAGGGATGCAGATCAAGATCTCCTCGACGATCTCGTCCGGCAGCCGCGGCGGTGCACGGTGGGTACCTAGTAGGTTGGGGAAGCTGAATTCCGTGCTTCCGCTTCCGCTTCCGAGAGAGAGGAAACCAGGGGGCAGTTTCTCCATGGATTGAGGGACTTGATTCCTATCTTGTGGGGTCCACAAGAATTTTTTGAAACAGTTGTGGGGTCTACAAGACTAGGATTGAAATTTTTGAATCACTTGACCTATCAAAAAAGAATTTTAATAAATATAGAAAAACATGCCTTAACAGTTAAGAAATCTGTCAATTTTTTTTGACTTTGGCGACTATCCAGACACATATGGTTTTAGGGTTATCATCAGAGTCCGCACGGCTTAGAGGGAAGGTGATGGTGGGCGGTTGGTGCGAAGGTGATGCGAGCTGTGGGCGGGGTGGCAAGGGCTGATGGATGAGCAAAGTTGCCAATAAGAGTAACAAATCTTAGACAGATATACCATGGAGGCGGCAAGGAGTAATTGATCTGTCACCACATATAGGGGAGGAGTGTAGTTGTCTTACCAGATTAGAAGAGCGTCCGACGCGAAGGCAGGTCTGCGTCAGTGGAGGAATCAAGAGCGACGACGGGGCTGCCTCTCAGTGCTAGGCACAACAATGGCGCTACGCAGTGTTGGGTAAGAGCTTGAGCTCTTGCGGCGGTAGGTGGGAATGAGGGAGATGTCTTTAGGGTTGGGTTTCTTATATAGATATCTAATCTAAATCTATGACGCCCGATTCTAATGGGAGGGACTAAAACAGACTAAAATCTAACTAGCATAAACCTTGTAAATTTGTCATCAGATAACTGACATGCAGGGGATGAAACCTTTAGATGGAGTCCCTTTTTGTATTTTTGCTTGTGTTGCCTTATAGTTCTCGCAAGTCATCACTAGAGTATGGTTACAGTTCTCAAAACAAAGAAGTCTTTACTGCTCGGTGTTTTTACCGCCAACAATAACAATGGGATGTATCACGCACTACCTCAGATCGAGACTTCACTGCCGGTTCAAACCCTCTCTTCACTGTCGGATTTTGAACCGGCACAACGAAACCAGTAGTGTTGGAGGGTTCACATCAGTGTCGTTTCTTATAAACCGGTAGTGATCACAATCTTCACTGCCGGTTCGTGGAGCCTTCATGAACAACAATTGTAGCTCAAAACTACAATTTATTCTACATCAATTGAAATTGGTCGCCACATTTTGAAAAAAAATTATTCTACACTAATTATAGGAAAATTAAAATTGGTAGCCTCATAAAGATTGAAATTGGTAGCTGTGTCATGCGCCTAGATCAGGGACCCAACATCGGGTCAAGCGGGCCAGGAGGAGCCCATGACCCAACCCTAACCAACCCCGAACCCCTGGCGCGCGAGGTAGCCAGTGTGCACAGCCAGGGGAGCGGGCCACCTCTGCTCCTCAAATTCCACTGCATCCAAGGTGATCCAGAATAAAAAGGAGAAAAGCAGAAAATATAGGAAAATAAATAGGACATCGCTTGAATAAAATAAATTAGGAATTAGCCAGGAAATAAATAACTTGTAAATGAAGCAGTCCAAATCTAGAAGGACTCTTCTCTCATTTTTTTTTGGAAAGAAAGTCTAGATTGCTTAGGCACCATTTTCGAGAGCTTCGCTAAGGCTTACGTCTACTCATCTGAGGCCAACAAGTGGAGCCGAACAGCCTCTATTGAGCTACCTTGGTATGTTGAGCAACATTTCCAGCGCCCTTGTTGGGAATGCACTCTACTTCCTCCTACAGCACTACAATGGAATCCTAGAGTACGATTTGGCCAAGAATGAACTATCAGTCATAAGGCTACCGCCGATATGCATCGTGTCTGCCATTATTGTGCTCATGTCAGTGGAGGATGATGGGTTGGGATTTGCCATGATGTATGACGATTTCTCTCTGCATATGGTTGAGGGAGTCTGCTCCGACTCCGAGTGGTGGATGGACATGGAGGCAGTATAAAGTTGTTGACCTCAAGGGTCACCTCAAGGGTCTTCTCCCTGCTTCTGACCTCTCATGCTCACCTTACATCGTTGCTGCTGTGGATGCTGTCCGTGTTTTTGTCCGTGTTCTTGGCTATTGATCTGTCTGGCCGAACTAGGAATGTATCTGATGCTGATGCCCACACTGTAAGGCCACGTTCGCTTCTCCTATAATCCGTACTTTTCAGCTTGTTTTTTCAGCCGGAACAATATTTTTCTCTCACAACAAATCAGTCGGAATAGTGTTTCGGCTTGTTTTTTCAGCGAAGCAAACGTGCCCCTTCATGAGTTTCTGCACTCCAGGTAATTGCCGCATGTGTCTTGGGCCATGTTGAATTATGTAAAGTTTTACTTTCTCTAGGTTTAATTGCTGGTATTAATTCAACTTAGTAGCATGCATGGAAGTATGGGCAATGATATATTGGTTCAAGAATAATGAGTTTTTCAGAGTAGAATATTGCAATATATATAACATAAACTTGTGCTACATTTTATTTTTTATGGACCATCGTAAAATTGGTTTGATCTTCCAAGAAACTTGTTTATCTATTAGGCTGCCTGGTTGTTAAATGCTGGACTTCCATATATTAGGGCCTGCTTTGTTTTCTAAAGCAATTTTTGGTCCCTGTGTTTGGTTTTACTTGTTCGTCGAGTGCACAGATTGGTTCGATAACCAATCTATTTATCTTTACACAATTTGTGTATTTATGCAGCATTTAGAGCAGCCTCCATCGATGATGGGCCAAGCACGGTTGCTTCTAATAATGCATGACAAATGGACGGTACTCCTATCACTGATTTAGCTAAGGTGCTGTTAGTCTGCTGGTCTTTAGCTAGGGTGTTTCTGCATTTTGTTGGAGCATCTTGTCGCTCTTAAACTGTTATTAGATTTATGGCTGGCAACAGGTTTTGATGGGCTAGCCTATGTAATTGTATATCAGTACTTTTGCTTTCAATGAAATACTGGAAAAAGTATGATTTGTTTGGTCTAATATCTGTTTTGTAGTTCTGGGGAAAACTAGTATATTTCTAAATAAAATGTGTATATTGAATAAATAAAAACTGCAATTTCATATGAACGGTTGTTACTTCAAATTAGTTTTGGTTGGTTCGATGCATCTTGTACATATTAATTAAAAAGTGCTTGTATGGTAACCGCCAAGCCTTACCCAATGACCTACAAACCTACAGCTCCGACCCATAGAATAATTTTGTAATGCATGGAGAAGTTTGAAAATTTTTACTTACTTGAAGAAGACCAATTCAATCATTATGGGTTGCCGAGTTGTACATTGTTGACATGGTGCACCGGTGCTTACATCATATGTCATTTGCACTATACCCTGAAAAACTACAAACAATTTCTGCTTCTTTTTGACTTGGTCAGTGACTTTGTGCGTCATAGTATGCATGCTGCTAAGAAGTCAAATATGGCTGGCTACCTGTGCAAGCCTCCAGATTTGTATATAAGCTAGCAAACATGTGTCTGTGTGTTGCAATGAAATTCAATACGTATAGGAATCGGACTCTACATCATCGCTAGATGCGAGCTGTTTTAATTTATATGAACACGGGTAATAAGTCCGGATCATATGAGATACATAGGGCGCGACCCAATACGTATTGGAGTTGGTCTCTGTATTCATCGTTGCTAGGTGCGAGTTGTCGTAACTCATGAGTACGTGTCATGAATCAGGTTCACATACGAGACACGGAGGCATGAGTTGCACTACTGCAAAGATAGTTGGGTGGAGGTGGATGAAAAATATAGGTGAAGAGAAATTTTACCTCTTTAATAATATATTATTAGGTATAGGTAGAATAGATAAACCCCATTCCATAATAATGTTTGTCGCACTCAACTCATTTGCATACAACACATTCCTAGATCAAAACCCACTTGGTATTTTGGCCCCGTTAGGATCAAAGGAATTTCATAGGATTTTTACAAGAATCCATTCTTTTGGAAAGTTTTCGCAAAATGGCGTTTGGAACAAAGGAAACAAGAACAGTGATATAGAGGAAACTTTCCTACAACCATTGATTTAATGGGAAATAAAACATCCGGTCAGAACCAATGGTTTCGCGAAAGCCTGAGGCAGCGCACTAAGCACAGTGAAGATAGAGAACGAGTAGCTAATACTACCTAAGGACGAACTAGGAACCATGGCGCAACCGTCGCTACCCATGCCTACCTCATCCTAGACCACCGTCACCGGAGTCCCTCACTGACCTGCCTTCTGCGCGGCTCCACACGACCGCACCCACCGCACAGTCACAACCTTGTCCTGGAGATTCACATGCTGCTGCTTCGCTTTAGATCAGGGCAACGGAGAAAGGAGTAAGAACTGTGCGGGGATGATAAACGAGAGGATAAGAATGATGAAAGGAAACGATGAAGCTTCTATCTAGTCCAACAAGTAGATGGTGAACTGAGAGTAGTTCAGCTGGTCCTCGACTTGACACGGGTGCTCGTATTTTTCTGGATTTATTTTAGAATTTAACTGTGCTATTCTTTCAGTGGTAGACGACGTGCCCGTCAACAGCGAGGCGCCTACGGTGACTTCATTAATCTCGAGATTTTCCGGTCCAACTCAGTTCTTCGAAGGTGCTCATAAGGATAAGGTGTGCATATGTTTATACGTGTGAGTGTGCGCTTGTGTATATGAGTGTCTACGTCTGTAACTGGGTCTCGTAAAAAAAAGGTAAATAGGAGCGAGAGCGTAGAAGAGAAGAAAAAGTAGTTCTGTGCAACCGTGGAACCCACGTTAAGTTAGTTTTCTAAGTTTATGATTCCAGTGTTCCAAACACCATTTTCTATATTTTTCATGTATTTTTAATTTCTTTGTTTTGCTACTGCACACCTATCTTATTCCTGTGATTTTTTTTCGTTTCATTTGTTTTATATTCCTTTTATCCGAACAGGCTCTTAGCATATTGCCCATGGCATCCTAAATTGCGAACCACCATAATGGCACAGAGGTTGTCAACGGTGATGCCATCTGCAGGAAGAAGTCCATCGATCTTCTGGTAGAGCTGGGCCTCCCCAAGAGTCTCCTGCCTATGGAGGACATCTACGAGTCTGGGCTAACGGGCTTTTCTATATAGGCATTCCATCATGATGGTCGAATTGGCCCACCTTGGCCCATACTATTCATTCTTCTCTCCTTTTACCTCATCCAAGCTGATGGAGTGACAGGTTGTGGTGGTAGGGGCGACCCATTCTAGACGTAAGTGGATAGTTTTTTCTTTTGAAAATTTTCCTTTACTGGTTGGGCAACTAATTTTGTGCTCTGCTTCGCCTCTTGATCCATTCTAATTTAACTAGGAAATAATACTCATGTTGCAATAGAAGAAAAACCCTGGCATGCTGATCAAATCTTTTTCTTATGAGATTACACGGTACAATGCAGATGCTCACAACACATGCACACTCACCCCTATGGACGCACGTACGGAAACCCTATCCCTACGAGCATCATCAAAGACCGGTTCGACAAATTCTCGAGACAAAATTGACGAAGTCATCACAGACGCCTTGCTGTTGATAGGAACATCGTCTACCACTAAAAGCACAAAGCTGTTAGATCCTAGAATATTCGCTCCATGGAGAGTCGAACCTAGGACCTCAGGTGCTACCGATGCTCTTTTAACCACCAGGCTACAGGCCCTTCCGCCTCATCAAATCTAATAAACATGGTCTATTTATGCAGCATTGTTAGAACAACACCAACAACTTGGCTATTCTTGTTGTGGAGGTTATTTTAGAATTTATATAACAAAAAAGTTGGCTCCGACAGATATGCTATCCAACTTTGTAAAATAGAAATGTGGCTATCTCTGATTTTTGGTGGCCATATATAGCCAACCACGGACGCTCGCTATCTGACTTTTTAAAATAGCAAGACTGTTGTTGACTTCTTCTTTTTTAAGGAGTTTTCTATTTTACAAAATGGATAAACAAGAGAATTTGGCTAATAATTTTAGCCAAGCTGTTGACAATGTGTTTGGTCAACTAAACATCATATTGGCTGTGCACTGTGTTCCTTTGCTAAACACATATATAAGAACATGCCTACCTGCTGGTCTACAGAACCAGAGATTCTGGGTTCCATCCCGAGTGGAGTCGTTGCTGAGCATGCTGTCTTTTAAAACCTGCGGTCTGTCTATTTCTCCATTTCCCCCACTTGTCCATGTTGTTTTGAAACCTATACCCCATTTTATTTTATTTTTTACGAAGGAAAGGGAGAACTTATATTAAATCTTAGCACAGTATATCCCTAAATTACACATAAAAAAATATGAAATAAAAAATACATAATATACTATTCAGATTCTTCCATCGTCTTCTTCCCCAATGGCTTCCCTCAAACGTCGCAGCCAAAGTGTAGTCCTTATGCCGCATCCAACGACCAACCCTAAAACATTGGACATGCCACAAGATCCAACGCTTCGGAATCGGTCCAAAACGCATCTAAATAGCGGAAAGAATATCAGCAGTTGCATCATCGGGTACGACATAGGCTGCAGAATCATTACCTGGAGACCTTGAATTTCTCTTTGCGACTATCGATATCGACAGTGAGATCGATGATCCGGAGTCGTTGCACCCCTCCCCTTGCAGACAAAGGCCACCAATTAGCCGCCCGCTGATGAAATCGATGCCTGCAACGACGATCTCGTCATGGCAATCACCGAAGCTATCGCAGGAAACATGATCCTGACCGAAAATCATCTGATTTTGCCAGAAATTTATTTAGACTCAAACCCTAAGACACTAGAAAACTATTGGAAAAAGATGGGTCCCCTCCCCTTATTGTCTCCGGTAGAGTCACCACAGAGGAAGGAGAGGGGCCCTAGGCGCGATGGCAGCGGCAGCGGAGCGAGGAGACGGCGGTCCTACCCTAGGCCCTAGGCGGCGGCGGCGTGAAAGGCTCTCCCACTCCATTCCAAATGCCGTTGGTTGAGCTGTGCAGGTGGGTTGTGGGCAGTCTGACCGGCCCATTGGGCAATCTGACTGCTGGGGCACCTTTAGTCTGGTCTGAACGTTGTTGGTGATGTGGGTTGCCAAGTGTTTTGTCTGATAGTGCTAGTGGTAGTAGGGGCACTAGGAGAAGAGGGTCGACAGTTTGATAGGTGCTAGGCTTGGTCTAGCCGCCATGTGTGTCTAGCAAAGTACTCCCTCCGTCCCTTAATAGAGGACGTTCTAGCATTCAAAAAAAGTACCACAAAGAAAGACCTTTTAGCTTGTATAGGGTGGGTCCCACTCTATGTACCGACCCCATCCATCATCTCTATATCCTCCACTGCCCACTGCTATGAATAAAAAATAAAAAAAACATACGGTTGGGAGGAGGCTTTATCCTTTCCATCCCGTCCCTGTCATGGTGCTCGCGATTCCATCCCACCACCGTCGCCGCACCCCTCCTCTTCCCACACGGAGTAGCGGTCGAGGCGGAGTGGTCGTCCCCGAGCGGCCGATCTGGAACAGAGGTGGAGCAGCCGACGTCGAGCGGCGCATTCTGAGCGGGCGCTGCCGCCTTCCTTCTTCCCCATCCACTGCACCGCCTAGATCCAGGCACAGCCGAGGTCGACGCCCAGCTCGAGATCCAGGGTGCCGCAACCTTAGGTAGGCGCAGCCGCCGGGCAAGGAGGAGGCGCAGCCGTAGGGCTTCCTCCGCTGGTACCGCTCGCCACCGCCAACCGCCCATCTATCGGCCGTCGCCTCCTCCACCGCGCATCGCCTCCACCGCCATCGCCTCCCCCGCCGGTCGCCACCAACACCGGTGCTCTCCCTCTTCTCCACCGACGCCTCCCTCTAGTGCGCGTGGCCAGGAGCACCGGATCCAAAGAAATCCGGATCTGAGCAAAGCGGAACGCAGGAGAGGAAATAACATGTGGGGATAGAGGGAGGACTGGACAGAGTAGGGGCATGCAGGTCTTTTGCCATAATCATTGGTAGTCACGCCGTTTCCTAGAACGACTAGTATCGTGGGACGGAGGGAGTAGAAGACACACGAGAAGTTCAAATTAGGAGCACACTTTCTGTAGTGGTGCAACTCGGTGGGCACAGGAGAATACACCGAATAAAGGGTGATATTCCACGTGTTTGAACGTGAGAGGAAGGAGTTTGGATCGGATTTTTCCGGTGGGACACCGGAGTAGAGGCACGTTCAGAAAAGAGTCGTTAGCCTACCATTGGGCTCTGGCCATTCTAACCTCCAGGTCTGCGCAGAGCATGAAAAAACAGAGTAATGGCTAGTTGAGGGCTCGTCTATATATAGGGGTGGCTGGTTGTAGGAGGTCTCTTGGCATCTTGGGCATGTTGTATTCATGAAGAGCGCCTCATTTATACTCCTCTAAGTTCTCTCGTACTCTGGCATGTGAGGCATAATTTGGAGAGTTAAAGAGTCACTCTAGTGGTGCACTTTGAGAGAATGATAAAGTGACACTAGGTGTCGATTTGCAAGAGGGTTGTGCTTGTTACTCTTGGAGGTTGCCACCCCTAGATGGCTTGGTGGCTGCGATTCCGTGAAGCACCACATGGAGATTGTGTGGTAGCTCCAGAAGAGACTTGTTTAGAGTTCTTGTGCTCATCCCCGCCAAAGGAAGGCAAAGAGCAATTCTAGTATATAAACAGGCTTGTGGAGTTCCTTGTTGATCGACTGGCTCAAGACTAGTGCTCACAACAAAGCCTACCTTGTGGGGGTAGTCCAAGCTTGCGGGCTTAGTAAACTAGTTGAGGAGCAGCAATCCTCGGACTCATCTCAACAAGAAGTAAGTGGTTGGTAAGCCACCGAATGAAAGCCCTAGTTTGGTTTTGGCTAATTGATGAAATCTATTTGGACTAACCCTTTGTCTAAGTGATGGAAGAGTTAGGGTGGTCCAAGTCCAAGTGATGGAGCTAGATGATGGTCATGATGATGGTGATGGCCAAAGTGAAGATCAAGTGCTCCAACTTGGAAAAGAAAAAAAAGAAAAACAAAATGGGCGCAAGGCAAAGGTAAAATTGATAGGGCCATTTTGTTTTTTTCCAATCAAGACACCATTGAGGGTGTGATTGGGCTTAGGATAGATAGCCATACTATTAAGAGGGGTGATCTCAAAGTTAATATGGTTGTCTAAGTGCCACTAGGTGATTTAACTCCATGCATTTGCATTAGAACCTAGTGAGTGCTAACATCCCTTGGAAAACATGTTTGTGAAATGATAACTCACATACACAAGTGTTGGAAACTTGGTGGAGTTAGAACATTTGCACAAGGGATGAAAGAGGAGAAGAGAAAGGGGTCTCTGGATCGCACCGGACTCTTGTTTTGGTCAAGTCCGGTCGCATCTTCGAACATTGAGTGAGCGTGCGCGTGGGCTACAATGGCTCAATTCAAGTGGTCGAGTGACACGGTGGTGACATGTGGCGCACCAGACGCTGGTGCAGTGCGTCCGGTCGGTGCTAGAGCGTCCGGTCCAGGCGCAGATAACCCAATAAGTTGGCCAACGGGTATGAGGACTTTGAGACTTCTATAAATAGGTGTTGGCCGGCTCTAGATCACTCTCTTGGACATTTTGATCATTGATACATCCTTGTGAGCTAAGCCAAACACCTCTCACTCATCTCCTTCATTGATTCATCATCTTTGTGGGATTGGGAGTGATACTAGTACATTTGCTTAGAGTTTGAGCATCTAGTGGCACTAATGATCGTGTGAGCTATGGAATTGCTTGTTACTCTTGGTGGTTGCTACCATCTAGACGGCTTGGATTAACTTGAGGAGGTTGGCATAAGTTGGTGATTGTTTGTGGCCATCTCCCGGTGATTTGTGAGGGGTTCTTGGGCTTATTCTCTGACGGAGCGCCAAAAGCACCTGTAGTTGATTGCTCATGAAGTTGAGTGCCCTCATCTTGTGTAGGTTCTTGTGGCACCCAAGTGTTGGGCTAGGTGTGGTGCCTATTAGCTCGTAAACCACCAAGTGAATCGGCCTTCACAATGGGGACTAGCGTGTCGATAAGCACGTGAACCTCGGGAGAAAAATTGTGTGTCAGTTGTCTCTTAGATTTCACTTGGTATTCTTGATTGATTGTCTCTTGCCACGTCAGTATATCTCTCTACCTCTTGTATTTATATTTCTAGAGATATTTTGTGTAGAGGTAGCTTGAGTAACTAGTGTAGCTATGTAATAGTTGTTAATCTAGTTGTAATTAGCTAGCTCACTAGTTAGGCAAGTAAAGACTTAGCCATTGTGAGCCTTAGTGATCATACTTCACTAGACTTGTGGATAGGTGGCTTGCAACCCTTGTGTAGAGCTAAAGCAAAATTGCATTATGCCTTTTGTCTTACTAATCAAGTTGCTCTAGTGTGTTTGTAGAATTTTTATTAGGCTATTCAGCCCCTCTAGCCATTTAGGACCTTTCACCAAATCTCAGGAGAAAAATCATTGTGTGATCCATGTCTCCCCATTGGTTTGCCTACTAGAATTGTAGCTTACAAGTTGGAGATGCCCGAAGAATTGGCAGGAGTACACCCAGTGTTCCACGTATCATAGCTACACAAGTGCTTGAAGCTACCAGGTGAGCTGGTACCCATAGAGGCACTAGATATACAAGACACTCTGGAATATAAGGAGCACCCTATCCGGATACTTGATAGAGCTGAGAAGGAAACTAGAAGCACCACCATACCTATGTGAAAGGTTCAATGGAGCAACCACACTGAACGAGAAGCCACTTGGGAGAAAGAGTTAGAACTTTAGATGCTCTACCCCTACCTCTTCGAAAGGTGCGTCAGACCTTAAATCTCGGGACAAGATTCCTATGAGGGGGAGGACTGTAACAACCCAAGTTTTCCAATAACCAAAAATCTGAACTTAAATTTTTTTCCAACAAAATCCATGTATGGTGAATGAGCATACTAGGAAACCATCTTCATAGTTACACAAGAGAACCCAAGGTAGAGTGTTTGAGCATATGCATTTAATTAACAACATGAGTTGCTTCTTTTTGAATTTATGCTTGTTAATAAAATTGTATCAAACTTCTTTTAATTCAACTTGATGTGTGTGTGTGCTTCCAAGGCTCTAGCCCAAATGTGGACCTTAATGGACCTAGAGGACCCACCCATACTTGTATACAAGCATTGGCTACACTTATACAAGTATAGGAAACCTAGAAATAGATTTTGGAAATAGAAAAGGGAAAAGAAGAAGCTAGAAATAGAAAAGGCCCAAGCAGCAGCCCAGTAGCCGCAGCAGGCCTAGCGCCATGGCCCAGCTCTCCGCCCACAGCCACGCTCACGCCCGTGATTGTGTGGCCCACGCCCACGTTCGTGTCACGACGTGTCGCTGTCGCCTTCCCTGCTACCACCAATGGGTGGACCCCGCCTATCATCCCCTTCCCCACGCCCTCTGCCTTTGCACCGAGCAGAGCAATGATGCTGGAGAGGGGAATCTTCCTCGCCTGAATGCTCGCTTCTATCCGCCTCTAGGACATTGGGCACCGACGCACGGATGGGCGCCACGTCCATGATCCACGGCGTCCGTGCCTCCCCTAGCCCACACCGTGCCGCGCATGACGTTTGCCGCCGTGGCCTCGCACCGTGATGCCACCCCGTCCTTGCCTTGACCACCCGTCATTCGAATTGGGAGCCCCGATCATCATACACATACCCCCTCCATCCCTTCCCACCGTTCACCGCCATCGCCATAGCCGTGAGTGGCTATATAAGCCACCACGGTGCCCTAGCGCCTCTCCCATACCCTACCGCCACTCCATGGCACCGCTACACCCATGCAAAGCTTGAGAAGAGAAGGAGAGGCAAGGAGAAGGAGGAAGGAGAGGAACCAAAGCCGCCGAAGTTCCGTCCATGGCCGCCGGAGATGAGGATGACTCTAGACGTCTTCTTCCTCGCTGCGGGTCGGCACGACACTACTACCTCTCGACACGGCCATGACTCTCCTTGCACCGCTATCCTATCTTCCCCGCCACCACGGTGAGCCCCACCGTGACCCCTCTGCCCATCGTCGTGCACGCACGCCATGATCGCTGGCATGGTCCCCCCCTTGGGAAGCCCAAGGCAGCGCCTTTATGCCGTTACAAGGCAGTTCACGTACGCACGCACCCACACGAGTCACTGCACGGCGAAGCCGAGCCACATGGGTTTGGGAACGCCGGTGCCGTCATGTCGCACCCGCGTGTTCGCCATGGATAGACCCCGCTATGGCGAGGTTCTATTCTGGTCACCTTAGGCTGGTAGAGGTAAGGAGGATGCCTTGGTGAGTTTTGCCTTGCCAAGAGGCGCACTGCACGCTAGAAGGAGGGGAAGGAGCCCTGGGAGCCATTGGTCACGTCCGCCTCTCCGAACTGCCGCATTCCCCATGCCGTCGCCATGCCATAGCTGTTCCCGTTGAATTCGGCCGCCTCGTTGAGCGAGGAAAGGCCAATGATGTTCACTGTGATGCCGCACACCTAGCCGCCTAGTTGGTTGGCCATCTAGGCTGCTCTAGACCTAGGTTCACCATCACCAGAGCCCTGCTAGAGCTTTGCCGTGCCTTCTGCCGTCGAGCGAACTCTGCTGTGAGAGATGGTCACCGGCGTCGCCCTTCGCAACGCGCCGTGACCCCAGTTGCATGGAAAGGAGCCCCTTCACGGCTCCTGTTGCACGTACCGTAGGGCCACAGCGAGGAGCAGAGCACCCACTTTTTGCCTTTCCGTGTGCCTGTTTCACCGTGAACCGGAGAGAGGAGGAGAGGTGGATCTGGTCCACTACGAACCCAGCCAGCGGTCCATGGACCAGCGCAGCGAGTCCACCATGAGCCGCGCCCGTAGACGCGAGCCCAGTAGCAGCCACCAGCGCCACGTGGATGCACGTAGAGCCGACACATGTTCGGACCGGCCCAACCCAGCCTAATATCCGGCCCGCCAGGCCTAGTCTGAGCCCAGTCAAACATTGACCGTTGACCAAGACCATTGACCATTGACCCGGTCCCACCTGTCAGCCACTGTCGAGCCACAAGCCAATCAGGAAGCGCCATGTGTCATCACCTAATTAATTCAACTCTTTTCTTTTTTAGAAAATGGATTGAACTTAGAAAATTCATAGTAAATTCATCCGACTTCAGAAAAATATGAAACCAATATCCAAATTTTTCTAAAAATGAGCTCTACATCATAGGCTTGTGTTTGAGTGCTTTTAGATCTTTTGAATTTCTATTGCTTCGTTGTGATCATCTATAGGAGTCACTTATCGTGGCTATATGTCTCGTTCGATAGACCCGAAGGACCCGCAGACTGAGGAGTACGACCCCAACTACACCGACGACCTTGTAGACGACTTGCTCGCAAGTGCCATGTCCTACCCAACCTTGTAGAATCCTATTAGACATGCTATAATGTAGCTGCTAGTGCTTTACTTTTATGCAAATGATCTATGATAGGTTGCATGGTAGAATTGCTTGTAAGCGATTACCTTGTCGCAACCTATACCCTTGCACACCCGCTGATAGGCTAGACACTCGCTTACTTACTTGCTACTGCTTCTACTATGCATTATATCTGTGATGTGATGCTTGGTGGATGATTGTTTGTGAGTGGTTAAGGCACATGGTGCCGATAATGTGGTAATAACCGGGGAGATCTTGGCTTGCGTCTTGGGTGTGTGGTGAGGGTTGAGTTGATCATGCAGGATTCTACGATGAGTCATTGGACGAGTCTTGCCAGGGGGTGCGACCTGGGCATTCCCCATGAGAGGTACCTATGGCGGGTGCATGTGAGATGAGGAGATCCCAAGATGGAGTGTCTTTATGGGATGAAGCCCCGGGATGGAGGGGCCATTGAGGCACGGGGTGTTGGTTATCCCCTTTGAGAAGATATCATGTCTGGTCCCCCTAAGGACTGGTATGTTGAGAGAACCGGATCATAGGACCCTATGTACACACCACTCGCTCCTGAATGGGCGGGGGATGGTTACCTGGCCAACTAGGATGGTGCCACTATTGCTAGGTGTTGATATTTCTTAATGACTATTGGAGGATTCCGCATGCTCATAGAACTATCGCGTAGCACTTCGCTCGGTGAGTACCGAGTGTCGAATTTATATTTTTCCCATAGGAAGGCGGAAGGCTAGAATTTATAATTGGACTAGGATTTGCTAAGGTAAAGCTAAGATTGATCCTAGGTAGGTGAACGATGGTGAAGGGTGAATGTGAACTACCTAAACTAACTACTACTAACAAGCTAACCTAGAGATAGCTAGGTGGGAGAGCGAGCGATTTATCTTTCTAGTAACTAAGGTAAATAAATGACTAGGAGAAATGCGATAGTACTTCGGAGCACAGTCCGCCTACCAACTAGGAGAGTTAAATAGACAAGGTCTGCCACGAGCCCTATGATTTAATAACTAGACCTATCATGGTGGAATACAGAGGATGGACAAGACTGTCACCACTTGCCACCTACCACAATCTATCCAGAGGCCTAGCCGTATCCACAGGTAATCTATAGCCTAAGCACCACACTTAATCTATAGGCTTACTACTTCGATCCAATCTCTGATGAAATGAGATCAAAGTACCCTAACCAGACGGTGGAACCGGTACTAACGAATAGCTACTAATTATAAGATAACCTATGCTACTAATGCCAAACAACAAGCACCTAAGCTCACTAACGATGAACACTAATGACTAAGTACTTAAAGTAAAGCAAAGCAATAATACTAGAATAAAGTACTAAAATAAATGCTGAATAAAGTAAATGCTGAAATGAAAGGATTATAAAGGAGCTATACCAGACCCAGAACACTCTTTCGGACTCCGAGAGCAGCTCCACTCTTGCTCTACTCCACTACTAGACTACTACTCTATAGCTAAGCTAAGCTAGAAAGCTAAGAGAAGCTTGGAGAGCTTGGAATTGAATGGGGCACTTCTCCACTGAGCTTCACACCCACTATTTATAGTGTATAGTGAGGGAAGGGGTATTTGTAGGCAGTGGCAAGGTCGGTGGAGTGACTTGGACACCGGGCGGCCTAGGGAGGGCACCGCCTAGCCCTCCATTCCACCGCCTTACGATCCTACGGCATTGGTTGGCTCCCAATGGCGGTTGTAGAAGCAGCACATGTCAAAATTTGGACGGTAGGTCGGTTGGTAAGTTGGTTGAAGGCCTCAAAGTCAATGACGGTGGGCCAATGGATCCATGGCCTCTCCATCGTGACCCTTGGTCGGAACCAACTTAAATCAACGTTTGAGAATGCTTCTGGATGAGTTCCCATGGATCGGTGACATGGCAAAGTGCCAAGGTGGCACTTGGTGGGGCTAGGCGGCTCCTAGGTGGCACCAGGCAGCACTGCCCATTGGGCCCAAGTGGCTCCGTCACGTCCACTTGCTTCCTTGGTCCATTTTTGTCACCATTTTGGCCAAATTTTGCCATATTTCCTACATACAAATAATTCTACAAGCACAAGTGGAACTAGGTGAATTATAAACAAAATTCTACACATGTGATGATGATTTACCTCACTTTGTCATGCTTTTGGGTGGAATGTTGATGGTCAAAACAGGTGTTAGTGATCGTCAACACTAGGTTGGAAGTGGATAGTGTAGGAAGGTACGAGCGTATGGCCTACACCCTCCTAAGACAGCGTAGTGACCTCTGGGGCCCGGTACTACGTCTCACAGTCTCAGCATTTCAGAGGACTCTGGGGTGGCCCAGGGCTGAGTGGTAGGGTGGCACCATACTGGTTGGGAGGCAGTCGGTATTAGCCTAGGCAGGGCACCACCGATGATGGTGATCTTGTGGTTCCAGGTGTACATGCTCTGTAGAGTTTATCAATCTATACGTATAGCCAAGTCCTTGAATATGGACATTCCTATGACCTATGCTTCCCTTGATTAGTGAGTGGAGTCATTTCTTGTCTCCCCCTGGGTTTGGTGTTGGTTTCCGGCTTTGGCCGTTGAGGGAAGGCACGAGAGGGAGTCGTCCTTGCCACCTAGAGAGTGCGAGTGTGGTGAGATGTGTGTGATGGGATAGGTGAACGTGTGGATGAGATGGGTTAAAACTTGATGAGTTATTATTAAAACTTGACATACTCGCATAGGAAACTATAGCCTCAAATAGGACTTTTGCTCTACCCTTGCATTCTACTACCACAAAGCAAACACAAAGCATAGGGTGAGAGCCAGTGGCCAGTACAAATCATACTGATAATTGTTTGGTAGGTTTTGAGTCTGAGTACGACTTCCAGGGAGATGGTTGGGAGGATTAGAGGTCTGGTTCTATGCTTGAGTTTGGTTCATGAGGATGGAGTCGACGTCCACTGCTGTTCTACCTGATGCTGTTCCAAATGTTGTGTGCTCTGAGTGATTCCGCCGAGTGGCGATGTAATAATGAGTAAACCTTGCTATTTGTACTATCTGTAAGACAGGTATTCGATGTATGACTATGATATCGACTGTTATTCGATAATGTGATGGAATGATCATCTGGGACTATCACGTTATGGTTCGTATCTGTGGATTTCCCTTCGTGGAAATCGGGATTGTTTCAGTTGGTATCAGAGCCATATTTGACCCTAGGACGAGACCCTTAGGATTGGATGACATAATTAGTAGTGAAAACTTGTCTTTTTGGTTATATGTACTGACCTTGCATCTTTTTATGCGTGGCTTACCTCTTTTCTAACCTGCCGATCCCATTTCCTGGACCGATTTGGAGATGGCACTAGCAGTTGAGCTTCCCATTGACGGTCAGAGCTATGGAGGCTTCGCTCAGATGCTTCGTGACGTCCTTGAGGAGCTTGGTGTCCCTACCGAGCAGATCAAGTACGTCTGTCATGGTGAGCCAGGACTCGACGGACTGCAGGGCCACATCGTCATCCACCTTAGGGTTCCTGTGAGTGAGACTCTGCCGGAGCTACACGCCTTCAACGAGCTCAAGGTGAAGACCTCTGTCGAAGCTTATGTCCAGTCTGTTTCACGTTCGGCCCTTCGCTGCGTGATGCGTGACGCCCATGAGCACCTCAAGAACGGTATCGTTTGCTTCCCCGAGCCCTGGACCTCACCCAGAGCACCAGGAGGCAGGTGATGGCCGCTGAGTAGACTTTCTACGTCGAGGAGGGCCATTGCTTTTAGGTATCTGGACAGTACATCCTCTGTCAGGATAGGTACATCATGGAGGTCAAGTCGTAGAACCGTCATTACTGGGACATGCTGTTCTGAGCTGATGAGGCCTTCCTGGAGGAAGAGAAGAAGAAGGAGGTGCTCAAGGAGACCATTCTAGTCATGTTTGGTAACTCTAGTTGTCTGTAGAAATGGATTTTAGAGGTGGTTGGCAATTTAGCCAGCCTCATAGGTGCAACACAATACAATTCATAGATTTTATAAACCATGTTAGACAAAGACAAACTTTATATCAAAGGTTGTAGTACTCGAAAAGATCTGCAACTTCGTAGTTGGCTACTTTTTTATTTGAAATCATTGAGTTCCTGGAAATTCTATTTAAGTTTTTAGATTTTGCAATTTATTCTTTTTGTATTTTTCAAAGTACCTCGGATGGAGAAATGACTTAAACCAAAGTTATATACTACATTTTTTATTTGAAATCATTTAATGCCAAAGAATTCTCTTTTAAGTTTTCAGATTTTCATATTCATTGTTTTTGAATTTTTCAAAGTGCCTCGGAGGGAGAAACAACCTAAAGAAAAGTTGTGGTACTTAAAGGGATATACAAGTTTATAGTTGATGATATTTTCATTTGAAATAACTTACGCCCAAGAAATTCTGTTTTGAAATTAATAATTTTGAAATTCTTTTTTTGAATTTTTTAAAACGACCTCATATGGTACTCAAATGAGATCTAAAACTATTTTTTGTTCAAACCTTTTCCAGTTGAATTCGTTTAGGGCCTGAAATACCGATTACAGTATTGACTGAAGTGAATAAGAAATGTATCAGCCACTTGGTCACAAGTGAGTTTGAGTCACAGTGATAAGGAAGCAACGCACAACGCCTAAGATCATGAGTTCAATTTGATCCCCCATGACAGTACGCGCGTGTGTTCCATGCGACTTGTGAAGCTTCGACTAAATAATTAAATATCATATAACAGATTGTATACATCTCAGTAGCATATAAAGAATATAAACTCATAAGGACTTAGTTTGGCGGCAGCTCCCCTGCAGCAATAACATGAGAAATTCTGGCGACAGCTCCCCCGCAGCAATAACAGGAGAAATTCTTGTAACTGTACCTTGATTCTCCTCGTAGGATTTCTTCTCATCAAGAGTCTTTTAGAAAGTCCCCTTGGTGCACATTGAGTACTGGGGTGCTTAATTTTGATTTCCTATGTTTTATTGTATGTTACTGGCGGGCTTGTGTTCCTCAATTGCCTCCTTTTTGTTGTTGGTATCTCCTGCGGATTCCGATTATCGATCAAATGGTGGCCCTTGAATCATGCACCAGTAATGATTGTACTATCATTATTTGATATTTGCTCCACGGCGCCAGCATCAAATCTACTGCTGCTTAGACAATGGCCACCTTTGTCCATGTTCAAGTTGGTTACTACAATAGTGTGCATTATCATTTTCGGTTAAAAGCCACCAAATACCGTCGTCCATGCTGTGAAGGAACTTTTTTTTTGGAAGATACCATGAAGAAACATTATTGTGCCAGGACAACCAGAGAAATAATTAAGTACATCAAATTTATAAAGGTTAGATTGGTGTTCAAGTGTTGGTCGATTAATGGAGCAAAGAAATAATGTGTTTGGGCCACTCTCTTAAAGAAAAGCAGTGCTTGCAACACTTGAAAGCGAAAAGAAAAATGATGTGTGTGTGTGTTGTGTTGTGTTGTGATGTGATGTGATGTGTGTGTGTGTGTGTGTGTGTGTGTGTGTGTGTGTGAGCACCTCAGAGACAATTTGGGGCGCAGTAGCATGGCTCACAAGATAGAGTGCTCCAATGTCCATCGGTGGAGTAGCAAGTCCATCTTCTTTGGTAAATGTATTCTATTTATCTACAGATTAAGTCCATTTAGCTAATAGGCTGATGGCTGAAGTAGGAAATGGTCAAGTAGACAAGTACTAAGATATATATACCACATTAACACTCATTTGAATCACTATCCATTGTAGCTTTTGTAGCAGAAATCTAATCATAAGCGACAGCTTTCCAGTCCCTGCAGCATACACAAAACAACACTACAGCACATCTCATTATAGGAGGCATTTTGTTAAAGGCATTTTTTTTCTAAGTGCCTTAATTTTATATTTTTTAAAGGCATTCATCAAAAAACGCCTCAGAAGATATTTTTTTAGAGGCTAATATTAAAAACGCCTTAAATACCTGTACCAATTGAAGGCGTTGTACCAAAACGCCTTAAATAC
Organism: Miscanthus lutarioriparius; assembly: GCA_904845875.1. Classification (NCBI taxonomy): domain Eukaryota; kingdom Viridiplantae; phylum Streptophyta; class Magnoliopsida; order Poales; family Poaceae; genus Miscanthus; species Miscanthus lutarioriparius. Next base: position 86,671,676 of record CAJGYO010000005.1, on the reverse strand, counting down.
CCAAAGCAATTGGAGGCGCTTTAGCAAAACGCATTCTTAAGTCACGTGATACGTATATGCATATACAAGAGGCACACAACACTCTGTATATGTGGGTACCATGCCGTCATCCAAATCACCTACACTATCTCTTCTTCCTCCGCACATACACTCTACCCCATGGATCCACCTCTGCTCGCGCCTCCGCCCGCTCCCCGGGCTGTCTCCGCCCATGACGCCCTGGCCGTCTCCACTCGCCTCCACGACCAACCGTGGCCCCGACGCCGTCACGGAGTGCTCCCCTCACCTAGATCCGTTCGCCGTCGACGCCGCAGTGAATGCAGGGGACGACAACGGAGCGAGGAACGCCTCTCCTCCTCCTCCTCCGCCGCCGCTTCCTCCCCCTCCTTTTGTGGCAGCGACGGAGGCCGCTACACCGGCATGGGCCTCGCCCCTCTTGACGGCGGCGGCTACACCGATATGGCCTCGACTCTCTCGATAGCAGCAACCCGGACTTATTGTTCTTATGTCATGCAGAATTATTAGGAATTTGTTGCTGATCCTTTCAAAATTATTCTTTCCAGTGAAGGATCATGCTCATCTGCTGGTAGTGACACAATATATATAGTTAGTTGGATTGACACATGTATATAGCTGTGATATGAACATGTCAGGCTTTTATCTCTCTTAAAGGGAGCAAGAAGCGTCATTAGGAGTGAGGACCTAAACATCAGGACCGAGGAACATCATTTGGAGATGAATATATTTTTCTACCTTATTGTGTTTGGTTACAAATATAACTATGTATGTCTGAAATAATTAAATCTTGGATATAGTGTTAACGTGTGCTCTCATTGGTCCATTCTTGAATGGATTGTGCCGATTTAGTAGTGGATTGTGCCGATTTGATATTGCTAGCAGTTAAGCCTGGACTTGGTTTTGGAGGCATTTTTAATAATGCCTCAATCAATGTTTGAAGGCCATGTATAGAATGCCTCTAAGGAGTATTATAGGCAGCAAGAAAACGCCTTTATATGTTGATATTGAAAGGCGATCTGAAAAAATGCTTCAAAAGACCTTTTGAGTCCAGTTTATAGCAGGCATTTTCAAGTATGCCTAAAAAGGTCTTTGAAGGCATTTTGAACACTTTTAAAGGCATTTTTAAACGCCTAGTATGAAGGGCCATGTTGTAGTGCAAAGGGATCGGGAAGTTCAATACACGGTACTAGATATCACATGCAATATATAGGGTCTATAGTTTTATATCATCAGAAGTAGCAAATCAATCCTCTAAAGTAAATATATAAAGTACAGCCTCTATGTTCCGTACACTATTTAAATCATGTACCCAACAAAAACTTGTTTCATGCACAAACTGGGGGAGTAATAAAGCTCTTTTGGGTAGAAAAGAAACTTATTGCATGGTACTTGCCTTACTAATAAGAATTCATTTTCAGTATTAGTGATGAAATCCTTACCGCGAATGTTTAGAAATGGGAATTGGTTAGACACAAACTTTGCCCCTTTTGACATCTTTTCTGACTTAGAATGTGCCAGGTATGATATAGCATCTAAAAATGAAATGCTTGAAAATAACAAAAGCACCCTGTTCAGGTAGATAATCTTGAGAATACTTCTTCTGCTTTCATTTTGGCTGGATGGATTCTAGAATCTTCTGATTCAGAGGGGTTAACTAGAGTTTTCTCTAGAAAAAGGAGAAAAAAGTGAGAGAGATCTAGGCCTTTGTGCTCAATTATCAAAGATAAAATCTTTAAAACAAAAGCCAGATCTAAGTTTTTCTCGTTCAAATAAGGATCAGGAAGATCTTGCTGTGATACCTTGTCATTTTGGTCAGGAAAGTCCTATCAGGTGCAATGGAAAAAGAAATAAGTAGAACATCAATTGATGAAAGTCCTTTTCTAGAATTGTGGGAGCATAAATAATTTCTGGTGTTTACCCAACTTAAAGGCCTTACTCTGAAAAATACTTATCATTTTGTGGGAATCAAGAAACAATGGTTGAGGACTTCGATTTTTTAAAGCAAACTACAAAGGGGAGAGATTCCCCACCTGGATAGTATTGATTTATCATTACCAGTCTCGTTTTTAGGGAACATGGCAAAAACCTTGTCGTCTAGTTAATTTTGGAAAACCGGGCTAAAAACCAATACAACAGCCCCAACACAAGGGCTGGATTGTGGCATATCCACAAATAGACCAAAAAGAGAGAAAAAAACTACAACACCAAGACACAGGAACTTTTCGACTATGCCTCCAGGGAGGTGGATGACGCCACAACGTAACCATTGTAAGTCAAGCAACAAGAGGTGATGCCGCAGGAGCTTGGTAAGGTTTTCGCCTGAGCCTTGTGGCGAGAGGTTAACGGCCGACCATGGAGAAGCGGCGGCAAGAGGTTCTTCACTGATGCCTTTAAGAAGGATGTCCCGCCACTGGCCCAGATCGACTGATCTGAGCCAGTGCTCTCATTGACCCATGTCACCCACCCGCATCGGAGGGAGGCATGCACTGGCGAGCATCGGTGCTTGGATGGAGGGGGGTGCCGGTTGCCGCCACACCCATGCGGAGCCATTGTCAGACTCGCCCGTGACGGTGCGAGACACGCGCTTGCAAGCGCCTGAGCCTGAACAGAGGGGGGTGTCGGCTACGGCCACACCTCGCGAAGCCATTCCTGGACTCGTGTGCGATGGTGGGAGGTGCACACCAGCAAGCGTTCATGCCTAGATGGGGGGGGGGATGCCGCCACACCGCATGGAGCCATTATCGGAGTTGCCCATGACGGTGGGAGGTGCGCACCTATAGTCGTCCGAGCCTAGACGGAGGGGTGCGTGCCAGCCGCCGCCGCAGCTCGTGGAGCCATTCTTGGACTCGCCTGCGACGGTGGGAGGTGCGCATCGGCATGTGTCCATGCCTAGACGGAGGGGGTGCCAGTCACCGCCACACCGCCACACCACGCAGAGCCATTGTCGGACTCACCCGCGACGATGGGAGGCGTGCATCAGCAGGCGTCCCTGGATGGAGGATGGTAACGGTTGCCACCACACCTCGCGGAGCCATTCCCAAACTCGTCCACAATAGTGGGAGGTGCACACTGGCAGGCGTCTGCACCTAGACAGTGGGTGGGTGTCGGTTGCCGCCACAACACACGAAGCCGCTGTCGGACTTGCCTGCAACGGTGAGAGGCGCGCACCGGCAGGCATTCGCACCTGGACAGATGGGGTCCCTATCGCTGCCACACCTTGTGGAGCTGTTCCTAGACTCACCCGCGATGGTGGGAGGTGCACATAGACAAGGCGTCTCATGCCTAGATGGTAGCCCCACTCTTGCGCTCGAGCACCATCACACCGCTGTAGCCACGCGTGGCAGGGGACACGTTCCCACCGGCTGCCGCAGCCATACATCACCATGCTCATAGACCACTGACACCCGTAGCCCTCAAGCTCGACACATCACACCCAAAGCTGACACCCCCACGTGGATCCACCCCCGACAACACATGAATAGCCGGTGAAGCACAGGATCAAGACCGGAGGGGTTGGATATGAGCTCCACCAGCTTTAGGTAGGAGCCACAACACCAAGTCATCAGATCAATGCCAGAGAAGGTGGCTGCCATGGTCACCAGTCACCAGCCAAGCTGCCATCTGCTGCCGCACGCCATCCATGCCTCTATGCCGTGAGGCCGTTGCCACCCCTTCCCTGGCCGCCAGTGGTGCCCGGCCATGACCCTGTCCACCAGCTGGCTGGGGAGGCCATCCACCATCACCGTGTGATGGCAGGCGCTCTGGTCATGGCCCTTGTTGTCGGCTAGATGCACCACCCAACATGGCCAGAGGTCCTCGACTCACCCCACCGACGGATCCAAGGAGCTATAGACGAAGAGGAAGAGGAAAAGGGAGGCATAGGAGGTGGGGTATGCGGCTTGGTGCGCATAGGGGAGGGCGAGACCGTGTCCGTGGAGGCACCACACTCCTACATATTTACTTTTCACTGTCGCCACTTTCACTGCCATTGCGATGAAAGCGTCAGTGTGATACTTCCACCATCAGTTGGACCGATAGGGAGGCCTTGTAAGGAATGAAACCGGCAGTTGAAAACCATAAGTGCGGCAATGGTAGTAGGGTTGATTTCCATTGTCATTTGGAACGCCGAGCCAATTGGGATAGGCGTTATGGCCACCGGCCCTACACGACCGTTTGGTGTACCAGCGGTAGTAAATTCAATGTGAGTTATTTTCCCATTTCCCAACTACCCACAACACAGTTGCATCACCATTACTTTCCTACGGTGTATGCCTCGTCTTCCCCGATGCTTTTGGTTCTCCATCTTCAAGGCTAGCCTATTTAAGCCAGGGTTAGATGCGCTTCTTGGCAATCCACACACTCCTTCCTCCTTAGATACAGACAAAGCTCTTGAGCCAACCATCTATATTTTCTTCATCACCATGGCGCTCCTTCTCCAACTCCTTTGGCAGCAGCAACGACGTTGGGAGAAGGCCTTCAAGATTGGGTACTACTGGCATCTAGGCGCAGCGGGGCCTGCTCGATCTAGGTGCTAGTGGAAGTTTTGCGATTAAGGGGGTTCGCTTATTTGGGCAAGCCAAGGGGTACTCAATGCACTTTGGTATCCCTGGTTTGCCATGCGCACTTCTTGTGCCAATTCACCATCCCGGTGCCCTAGCGATCCTCCTTCCTCTGGAGCAGCAGCGACGGTGTCTACGCTTCTCTTCCACGCCCTCCTCGCTACCATGAGACGTGAGCACCACCATATCCTAATCGACAAGGAAGTTACTACACAAGAAAGGTGGACAAAAAATGGTTTCCTTCATTTTTTCATACTGCTAAACTTACATGTTGACAATTAATCATCCTATGCAGGAATGCACATGCTCATGACCATGAGAGGTGGAGATGCTCCTCTTGCTCTCTCTCTCAATCATGAGAGGTGCAGTAGGGAAGGTAAAGCACCTCACTGAGATGCTCCTCTTCTTGCTCTCTCTCTCGACCGTGAGAGGTGCAGATGCTAGTGGAAGTTTTATGAGGTGCTGCCTCGTCCTTAGCTTGCACTGCTTGTCTCTAGACTCGAATATGGGATGTATCAGTACTTGACAGGTCTTTGTTATTATACACCCAGTAGTCTTCGATAGGTCTTTGTTATTGTACAACTATGGAATGTAACTAAAGTTATGAATGAAGTTGTTGTGATGATTGTTACTGTGTCGTTTATATATAGTTTTTGCCTTAAAAACAATTATTAACTGAATGGTGATGCTTGTTACTATATTTTTTAAGTGTCGTAGTATTTGCCTTGGCTACACAGACGTGAGATAAAGCACCTCACTGAGAAGGTGCAGGGGTGGAAGTATTTGCCTTGGTTAATTTGCAAATTGGTTTGCTGTGTTTGCAAATTGTCATTATTGCAACTCCCGTTGCCGTTTCATACGGTGATTCAACATTAGTGTTAGATCACAAAGTGCAGGGAATCAAATGGTCCACATCATCTCTTCCTTGCCCTGTCGCCCGCGACTCGCGTGGGTGGCCGTGGATGTCACGAACCTTGACTGTTGCCTTCCCCGCTCGTATTTATTAGTGGAGATGACTTGAATAACTTGTATTAAGAAATTGGAAACATGTGCAAGGGAATCTGAACCACATCATACGAGAAGGAAGGTAACTGTAACGAGTTTAGAAAGGAATCATACTAGCGTATGATTGTATTAAGGAGAATGAAGAGTTTATCATACAAATCCTTGTCATCTAGATATATACATATCAACATTGATCTACACAAAATCTACCACATTGACTAAAGAACCTATCACACTCATTATGGATCCTACACTCCTCGCTGTAGAACATAGCCCACTCCTCCCAACCATCTCATCCCGTGTGGACACCGTAGCCTCTGCCTCCACACTGATGTCCATCCTGGCGACGTACCGGTGTGGCCAGAGGAGGCAGAGGACTAGACTCACCCGGCGCTGGCTGCCCAGCCAAGTCCTGCAACATGAACATGGCCTATTGGAGGTGCGGAGTACATATCTCGTTCTTCCACGTCACATTCGTCGCCGGGCCTGCTTCATCACCTTCGAGCTTCCTCAACCACCGCTGGGCAATGTTGTCATTGCCGGCACCACTATTGGACCTATGGAGCACAAGGGAGAGAACAAATGCAGCAACATCATGGTCTGCTACGACGGAGTGCTCAAGAATGTCAAGCCACGGCATGAGCGTGCTACGGTCTTCCATGAAGACCGCGCGCATCCCAGCATAGAAGCAGGCCTCTGGGTTCCGACGCTAGCAAGCCTGGCGATGAGCTTGGCACGGTACTCATGGTCGTAGAACTAGTTCTAGGTCCCAAGGTGTATCCCATGCAGCAACACCCGCCGCAGTGGTATGCTCTGTCCCACTACGACCTCGCTGCACACCCTACGCATCTGCGAACAGGTTGCCCGCAGGCTGCCAAGATCTTCTATGGGATCCACTACAGCCGCAGCGACGCGGCTAGCAATCTCAGTAGCCACATCTGTCAAGAGCTTCTCCATGGAACGAGGACACGCGCGGTGGCTGCAAAAGATGGATCCTTGGGTCGGGGAGCGACGTCAAGGCAGAGCAGAGCACTGTGGAGGGGGATCGGAGCAGAGCAAGGTGAGTTCCAAAAAACCCTCTTGGGATTTTATGATCGCTCCATTCTTGAAGGTTCCGCGGTGCGAGGATGTCGAACGTCTCGAGGAAGTCAATCGTCATCCTCCGTGTGAATCGCGTAAACTGTGTATGAAAACGCAATAAAAATTCAGAATGAAATATTTTTTTTATCTTACTATATCTTATGATTACTAATTAGAGGCCCCAACGGTGTAAACCGTGTGAACCGCGTAAACCATGCATGTAAACCGTGTGATCCTCCTAATTTTGCATGTAAATTACCCATCTTTGCCATTACAAAAGATAATTCAAAGCAGCCGATAAGAATAAAATAGGCTAGCGGTTCGTCACTTCGTCTCTCCTAAGATCATGGTTAGCGCTAGAGGGGCCGAGCCGTGTGGTTGAGTCAATTTTCTCTGTCCAACTTCCAACACCATTCCATTACCATTACTTCCGCTGGGAGAAGCGTGCTCCACTAAAATCATGCGAGACATGGCCTCACCTTAACTCCTGCTCTCGCTCAGTACAATCGAAGGGAACTCCAATGGGCGCCTATCTTGCCCATCCTTCTATAAAAGCGGAGGCTAAGGCGGAGAAGGAAGTACACGATTCCTTTTCTCTCAAACTCGTTACACTTACCTATCTTCTTGTTCTATCTTCTTCGTTCGGAGCTCTGCCTTGACACCCCATCTTTCACATCTCATCCAATGGTGGATCGAGCAACGAAGCGCCCAATGGAAGAGTCGTCGGAGGTTGTCCCTGCTCGTCCCTGCTTTCGTGTGATGCTGTGACGAGATGGGGAGGGTAGCTCGGTGGTGCAGCCACTGGAGAGCCAATCCCCGCTTCCAGCTATCTCTGACGACGACGACGGGGGAGGGGGCGGATGATGTCCTCACCTTGGTGGAGCAGCTAGACGTGGCCACCTTCGCCCTCCGCGAGGTGGACCAGCTGCGCCTCTCCATTGTAGCCGCAAAGCAGGAAACGGCCATGGCGGAGCTTGCCATTGCTAAGGCCCAGGCATGCCTCACTGGTAAGGCATTCAACATGATATGATCTTGCTCTTTCACTACGTGCGGCATCATGTCTTTAGTTGTAGCGTTTTCTTGTCTCCTTTTTAGCCATCTAGGAGCAGCCGATCACCGCTTAGGGCGAGGTGGCAGAGGCGATCCGCCTTCGCCAGGTAGCGAAGGACAACGCCTGTGTCTCCTCCTGGATGGCGGGAGAGAGCAATAGGCACTACCAGGACCTCCACGCGACAGCAGGCAACACCGTTAGTGTGCTTTCGCTTCCTGTGTAACACCCCGGTGTTATGACCAGCATTTAGGCACTGCAAATCATGCATATCATGCATCATCAAACATCCTAATCATACATGCCTAATCATGTAAATAATAACTGAAACCCTGCTTCGAAACATACGAAACATGCTCGTGAAACATGAATGTTGCATACACTTGTTTAGAGTTGTTTTTGCCATGATTATGCTTGCTAGGTTAGTAAAACATGTTTGGCTATCATTGTAAATCATCTAGAATTATTTAGCACAATTTTTGGAGCAAAGTTTGTATTCAAATTATTGCCAAATTTTGCTTTAAAAATAATTCTCCAAAAATTAGGGTTTTGAGTTAAAATTGACTTTAATTTTATAATTCAAAATCTATCAAGAATTGGACTTTGGTCATAAAAGCAAAGTTGTAGAGAATTAAATTCTAAGCAACTTTCATTTTTGGGACATTTTCAAAAGATGTCATTTTCTTGCTTAAAATGATATTTGAAAACTAGTATTTAAAAATTTCTTAAAAAAAGAAATTGAGAAAAATGATTTCTCCTTTCGTGGGCCGCCGCCTCCCTTCTCGGCCCACGGCCAAAGCCGGCCCGGCCTGCAGCAGCGCCCGCCTCCCCCGCGCCCCGCGTTCGGCCCAGCCCAGCGCCGCGTCCGGCCTACCCAGCGCTGCGCCGCGCCCGTTCCCGCGCGTCGCGTCCCGACCACGCCAGGGCGCGACCACCGCGTGGCGGCCATGCGCTGTCGAATTTTGCCGCGCGGTAGCCACGGCCTGCGTCTGCTCCCACGCGCACGCCTTCATCTGCCAAAGCCGCTGCGCTCGCCACTCCATTCTCCCGCGCTGCCTCGCCAGCGAGCGCCACCGCAGCCCCACCGGTCGAATTCGCCGCCGGTGCTCCACCACGGCCAGCAATCAAGCATACCCAGCTCCGCCTCACTCTCCGGCACCTGGTGCTCACGGTTGTGACGCCTTTGAGCCAAGGTAGAGCCTTCTTCGCGCTTCGCCATCGTCAGCCATGGCGCCGTCGTGCTCGGCCGTCATGGAATGCATCCTTCTTCCCCTCCTCCACCCTTCCTAGTTGCCTGCTCGCATTCGCCACCTCCTTGCGAACCCCGTGCGCTCGCCCGCTTGCCTTGACCTAGCCGGCAACGACCGCCGGCCCGCTGGCAGAGCCGCGCCGCCGTGGCGTCTCGACGCCGGCATGGCCCGTTCGCCTTGACCGTGCTGGGCCAAGTGGCCGTGGGCCGAAGCCCCGAGCCAGGCCGCCTCTCCCCTTCGCTCAGTCTGAGCAGGCCAAGTGTGGCCGTGGACCAGATAGTTCCCACGGGCCGGCCCAGTAGGAGTAGGAAGATTTGTTTTCAATTTTCTTTTATTATTTGGAAAGAGAAATGATTTGGAAAATGTTTGTATACTCAAATTTGCTCCAAATCTGTTGAAATAAATTTTGCTAGGTTCCTTGTCACCAGATCTACATGAGAAAATTATTGCATGTCATTTTTAAGATACTTTTCTGTAGAGCTTTATTTAATCCTTGATATTGCTGATAACTTGAAAAATGTGTAGAAAAACCTATAGGCTTCAGAAAAATATGATTTCCATGTTTGTTAATCTTCTTATGCAATGTACTTCCTAGGAAAATATGTGTCATGCATGTACTGTAGAAAACTTATGAGGTGTAGTTCAAGTGCCTTTGATGGCTGATTTTTGTTAATTTTGCTAGAGAGCAAAATTTGTATAAAACATGCATGTGATGATTTTTGTACAGTGATTATTTGCTGTGTAGAACATAGGAAAAATATTTCCTCTGTTGTTTGACATTTTTCACAGTACAAAGTATTTTCATGTTCATAATCATGCCATAGCTTGTTATTTTTGTGTAGGCTAATCCACTCATTCAAATACCATGAAAATCTGATGGTAGACTACTTAGGGTAGTACTGTGCTATGGTAATTTTCTAAGATTTTTCTAAGCAATAAAAAGAGATGTTACTATTCAAACCTCTTATTAATTAGGGTTTAATCAAGTGTTGCTTTATGTGTGATTAAGAAATTAGTGAAGCTTTGGTGTATCTTTGAAGCATTTTAATAAGATGTGTTGATTTCGCATATTAGTAGTAGAAGAGAATGCAGTAGATGACATGTGCTTAGAATATATGTTCTTGGATGATGTTGACTACCTTGCATTCAAGCATATCCATTGTATTCATCTCATCCGATGCACCGATTGCATAAGCACTTACGCACATTGCATCATACAGGATCGCAAACCGAGAACCCAGTCGTCATACCCGAGGAGCAGCTCGAGGTGCAGCCGCAGGAAGTGCCCGAAGTCAACGAGGAGGACGTTGAGGAACTTCCGGAGTGCCCCGATCACTGCCCGAGCTCCTTCGAGAGAGGCAAGCCCCGGAGCATTTCTCCCAGTTTGCAATTTTTAATTAAATGCTTTACTTTAATTGATGCATTATGTTTAGGAGTTGTTTGCAACCGTTGCTGCATTATACCTTGTCTACCTTTGTTATACTATATCCTTGTTACCCTGGTATCCGCAGTCGAGTCAATGCTTAGCTGGCTTAGACCGGTAGAAGTCGGGTGATTTCCTATCACCTGTGAGCTATAGGTGGTTACCTGGATCTGCTTGGATGACTATGAAGTCATGGTATAACTAAGTGTTAAATGAAGTTGAGACCGGACGGAGACTTACAGAGTTTTGAACTGTAGTGCTTTCCGTCTGTGTCGATTAAGGACCGACCGTTGTTGGGCCTCGAGTCATGTTGAACGCATGCCTTACATTTAGCTGGCCGGATAAAGTACCTTCCGACCGCGAAGCTGGGAGATTATTCGGGCCGAGTAGATTGCCCGCAACGCACTGTGCCGGAGCAGGTGTGGTAGGACACGGGGGCGAGATGATAAGACCAAAGTGCAGTCGGTCGGCCCCCGGGTACATGTGGTTCCTAGCAAACTCAAGATTCCTGGATAGTTGACTCGATGATCAATACCTCACTTTAGCGGGTGAGTGAGGTTTGTGTAAGGAATAAATCACTAGCTGGTTAGGAATCGATTCGAATCGCCATCGCTCCTGGATAGTGAGCACTTGACTTGAGTGACTTCATCGTAGTAATGTTGATGGAACACTTGGACAGTTATAATGAATATGACAATATGGAAGTTGTTAATGATCATTGGTTATCATTATCTGTTTAATCACATGTTTGCTCTAGTGTAGGTGCAAATCTAGTCGACAGGTTATAAATAATTAACTTGACAATAATGCTTTTGAAAGGTTCTTGAAATGCTAAAAATGCCTCTTTTTGCAAATGAGTCAGCTACCCTACTATAAAGACCTTCGTAATCCTTGGTGTCACTTTATTTTCAGTTATGTCGGGTAAGTCTAGCTGAGTACCTTCTCGTACTCAGGGTTTTATTCCCACTTGTTGCAGATGGGCAGTTGTATTACGGCTACTGTGTCAACTGCCTTTATCCTGCGATGGGTGATGCTTAGGACCATGGGCATGGTCATTCCTTATGTCTCGTCTGATGCTTTTGTTGGAGATGATCATTAGCTGGCACTGTATTTGAACTCCGTGTGAGTGTGTGTGGTTTTAAACAAATGGCTTCCGCTACTTTTATTTGAACTCATTTTGTAATAACTATGTTTAAACTCTGATGTATCTGAGATGCGAACTTTTATGTAATATGTGATGGTGACTGCTAAACTTATTACAATCTTGGCTGGGATGTATGTTGATTTGAAATCCTTCGTGATTTCACGGACTACCGGATTATACGGGCTTAAGTTTGCTAAATCGTCTGCTCTAGCGGATGATTTTCTTACTTAATTTCGTATAATTGGTCGGTTCTGTGACAGCTGGCATCAGAGCATGGTTTAGCGTGTTACTGTTCACAAGTGTAATTAAAACAAAAAGGCATTTGAAAAACGTGATTTCCAAACTAAAAAGTGTGCCAGTGGTCATATCCTTTATGCCCAGTTAAGGACTCTAGGTGGCTTAATTAAGTACTGACTTGGGGTTCTTGCATCATATTTCTTTTTCATTGCTCATACAGCGTGCTATTGTATGAGTGCCACTTGTTTGAGTGGTAATGTATGGATCATTTGCCTCTATGCCTCGGTAAGTGTGAGTTGTGAGAGCATGATCGGATACACCACCGATCTAGGGTGAATGCTTATATGATGCTGGAGTAATTACATGTTCTACGCATGTTTTACAAAGGTATCTCATGTGTGGGTATTCCGTCTGTTGAGGCGATGCCGTCAATAGGACGATGGTTCGGGTAGTTACTACCATTGTACACGTATCTGGGGATTCGTGTAGAGCGTATAGCTAACATTTACTGCTTTCATGCATTCATTGGGAATTGGGCTGAAATGAATCTTCTGCAGGTACATAACAACGCTATCGTATAGAACGTATTAGCTACGTAATTGAGAGATCGTTTGTATGCCACCGAATTCGTCGCTAGAATTATTTATTTCATAAGTTTGTGAGAACGTACGGCACGTACATACATCATATTACTTGTGCATTTCATTCATGTCATGCATTCCTCCCCTTATAAATTGATTATCTCATTTTGATAAAAGTTGTATCACCTAAAATATGTTTCCACGGGGTAAGAAAAGAACTTTTGCTACAGATGGCCCGCACGAAGCAGAACGCCCGTAAGTCCACCGGAGGAAGAGCACCTTGACGTCCATTGGCCCTGAGGGAGCACCGCACCACGGACACCTTCTTGAGCGAGTTTGGCATGCCGACCTTGCTTTGGAGAGTGCTCCATGATGTGGGGTACCCAGAGGGTCAAGAACCGGTGTACTCTTGGAATGAGAGCCAGTTAGCAGAGGATGGACTTGCAGTGGTAGAGATCACGGTTCCTGCTCTCGGTGATGCTCCAGATTGGGATGGTTGGCACTTGGAGTTTTTGGGTTGCACTCCTGCTGAGGGTGCAGAAGGAGCAGCCTTCAGTGTCATGAGGGATATCATGAGCAGATTTCCCAGTGAGCTTGCAGCAGCTCTAGCTGGCACCTTTCCTAGGGATGATCCTCATGATGCCATTTCGGTTCAGCCTCAGGGAAGTGCCTTGGTCAGAGGTCCAGCTGAGGGATAGGCTAGCGACAATCAGGCTATGAGTGCTATGTTCGCCACCATCAAAGCGTATGAGGGTCTTGAGAGTACTTACTGGACTTTGACTGGCTTACGTGGTCAGGATAAGCTCAAGGGGAGAAAGCAGAAGAAGAGATAGGCACGTGGTATAGCTAGTTTGCAGGAGCAATTGGCTGATATGAGCTTACAGTGAGACCAGGTGGTTGAGAGAGGTGATAGAGCTATGCAGCGGGTGCATACGTTGACTCAAGCCAACAACAATGCAGACCGCATGATTGGACAGTTGGTTCAGGAAAGGAATGAAGCCTGGGACGAGAGGGACCTTCTGCTGCAGAGGGTCGATGAGCTAGAGGAGTACAACGGCAACCTACACGAGGAGTTTCACGCGCTCTACAATGGGGTTGGCCCATATGCTCCACCAGACGCTGCTGACATGGACATCGACCACGACAACGAGGTCGAGCCTGTAGTTTCACCTGGGGGCGATGGTGACGTCTCCGATCCCGACGATGGCCCCGAGGAGTAGGCTAGTTGCCTTGCGCTAGTATCTAGGTCCTGTCGTGATGACCTTTCTTTTGTTGGCATGTAACCTAATGTATTTTGCTTCGAACTTACGAGACTTGGCATGTGATTGGAACTTGGCTATTAATGCGATATCTAAACGCATAAAAGTCTAGTGTATGTATGCTGGCAATTGGTTGTATGGACGAGATGTTTGCTGTTGAAGTAATTTGATTAGTGATGTTGTTTTAATTGGGATGCGATTATTGTGCCTCTGTTTTATTGTATGAATTTATTCTCTCCAGTAAATTCAGTACGTCATAATTTTTCCTTCACTCACAATTATTACAGCTTCACTCAATCATTACTTGTTGCTGAAATATGCAGATGACAAATACTCGACGTACCACGTATGAGGCCACTGAGCCCGGTGCTAATGGTGCTAGGACCGGTGGTGGTGGTGGAAACCACGGCAACAACAATGAGCCTCCCCATGAACCGCATTTGCCACCTCCTCCCCCATTTACCCCAGAGGCGTTCTTCGCACAGTTGCTCGGAAGTCAGCGCAACACGGAACAGTCCCAGAAGAACATGGAGGATTTTCTGCGTACCATCGCCAACAACGTTCAACGCGGTAACAATCAGGGTGGTGGCATTAGAGTGAACCAATATAGCAGCTTCAAAGATTTTACGGACATCAGGCCGCCAATATTCAAGGAAGCAATAGAACCACTCGATGCTGAAGAATGGATCAACACTATGGAAGATAAATTCCATGTGTTGAGGATGACTGAGGTATTGAAAACTGAGTATGCTGCACTTCAGTTGCAAGGACCAGCGGGAATGTGGTGGAAGCACCATCACACCACCTTTCCTCCAAATGCTCAGATTACATGGAGAGAGTTCGCTGAGGCCTTCCGTGGAGTTTATATTCCACCCGGGCTGCGAGATGAAGTTGGGAGAGTTCTTAGCATTGAATCAGGGCACCAAGACTGTGACACAATATTTGCATGCCTTCAACAACTTGTGTCGTTATGCTCCCGACATGGTTGACACCGATGCTAAGAGAATCGCCAGTTTTAAGAGGGGACTCAATCCAAAAATGATGAAGCATGTGGGTACCAACAACCGCGTCAGATTCAATGACTTCATCAGTGATTGCCTAAAGCAGGAAAAGAACAACAACACCAGCACCGCAGCCAAGACTCGCAAGAGAGCCCTAGAAGGTGGTCCGTCTCAAGCAAGAGCACCTGCGGGAGGTCGTCCTCCCTATCGTCCATCTACACCTGGTGCTAGGTTTAGGCCACCTCAACAGAGAAGTCAAAATTTCCGTGGACCCTAGAAGCCTTACAAGATGGCAGTACAGTCTAACAAGGCAGCCGCAACTGCGGTACAGGGCAGTTCCAAGGGAGCTATGGGATCTGCTGGTACAGTGAGGGGACCCTGCTACAATTGTGACCAACCCGGCCACTTCTCGACGTTTTGTCCTTATCCGCCCAAGAAGAAGCAGCAGACTTATAATGTTAGGGTGCATAGTACGATTGTGGATGAGATTCCTGAAGGAGAGCCCGTAACCGCTGGTAAGTTTCCTGTCAACGAAAACCCTGCAGTTGTTCTATTTGATTCTGGATCATCGCATTCTTTTATAAGTCAAGCATTTGCACAGAAACATGAACAACTATGCACAAAATTGGGTTATGGTTACCGTATAAGTTCAGTAGGGGCTGATGTTTTGACCAACCAGATGGTTCGAGGGGCAATCCTTGAATTAGGTAGCAGGAAGTTCCGAGTGAACTTGATAGTTATGCCTGGACTAGTTTTGGATGTCATTATAGGGATGATTTGGATGAAGGATTGGGGAGCAGTCATAGACACTAGAAGTCGGGTACTTACCCTTAAGGATCCCCTGGGTGAGGGTACTTTCCAAGTACCATTGCCTCGGAGAACAGACCTTATAAGTGTGACATGTGCTACTAAAGTTATTCCTATTCATCAGATTCCGGTAGTGTGTGAATTTCTAGACGTATTCCCGGACGAGCTACCTGGTCTTCCGCCAGATAGGGATATTGAGTTTGGAATTGAGTTAATCCCTGGAACAGCTCCGATTTCATGGAGACCCTATCGGATGCCTCTAGATGAATTAGTTGAGCTGAAGAAGCAACTAGAAGAGTTATCAAAAAGGGGTTTATCCGGCCAAGCAAGTCTGAATGGGGATGTCCTGCCTTGTTTGTGAAGAAGAAGAAAGAGGGCACGTGGAGAATGTGCGTGGATTACAGGCCACTTAACGCTGTAACCATCAAGAATAAGTATCCCTTGCCTCATATTGATGTTCTGTTTGACTAGTTAACCAAGGCTAAGGTGTTCTCAAAAATAGATTTGAGATCCGGTTATCATCAGATCAAGATTAGGCCACAAAATATACCGAAAACTGCATTTTCCACCAGATATGGGTTGTATGAGTATCTTGTCATGTCCTTTGGCTTGACAAATGCTCCTGCATACTTTATGCTTTTGATGAATACAGTTTTCATGCCAGAATTGGATAAGTTCGTGGTTGTGTTCATCGATGACATTCTGGTGTACTCCGAGAACGAGAAGGATCATGAAGAGCATCTGAGAATTGTCTTGACCAGACTTAGAGATCATAAGCTGTACGCTAAGTTTAGCAAATGCGAATTTTGGTTGAAGAAGATTCCTTTCCTTGGTCACATTCTGTCAGAAAATGGAGTTTTAGTCGATCCGAGTAAGGTGCAAGAGGTTATGGATTGGAAAGCACCGACCACCGTTCCTGAGATTAGAAGTTTCTTAGGACTAGCCAGTTACTACCGTCGCTTTATACCAGACTTCTCAAAGATTGCCAAACCAATGACAAGTCTACTACAGAAGGATCACAAGTTTGTGTGGACAGAGGAGTGTGAAGCAGCTTTCCACACTTTGCGGAAACTGTTGACCACTGCTCCTGTTCTCGCACAACCGGACATTGAGAAACCATTTGATGTGTTTTGCGACGCATCGAAAATTGGATTGGGATGTGTTCTTATGCAAGAAAGGAGAGTCATTGCTTATGCCTCATGTCAATTGAGAAAGCACGAGGTCAACTATCCAACACATGATCTTGAACTTGCTGCAGTTGTGCATGCCCTAAAAATTTGGAGACATTATCTACTTGGTAATGTGTGCAACATTTTCACAGATCACAAGAGTCTCAAGTACATCTTTACCCAACTAGAGTTGAATATGAGACAACGAAGATGGTTGGAATTGATCAAAGATTACAACTTAAATGTGCAATATCATCCTGGAAAAGCCAATGTAGTGGTGGATGCTTTGAGCAGAAAGTCACATTACTTGAATGTGCAGCCATTACTTGAAGATGGGTTCGATCTGATGCATCCTGCTGTGTTACATAGTATTCAGATTAGTTGCTCTTTGGAGAGTAAGATAATAGAAGGCCAGAAAACCGACAAGGGAATATTCCACATCAAAGAGAAAATCGAAGAAAAGCCGTCTCAGCATTTTAAAGTGGATGAACATGGCGTGTTGTGGTTTGACGACCGTCTTGTGGTTCCCAAGGATCGAGAGCTTAGGAATAAACTCATGGATGAAGCTCACCTTTCTAAGCTATCTATCCATCCGGGAAGTAGTAAGATGTATCAAGAACTAAGACCTCGTTATTGGTGGACCAAAATGAAGTAAGAAATTACAGCATATGTTGCCAGATGTGACACATGTTGTAGAGTGAAAGCTATTCATATGAAACCTGCCGGTTGTTGCAACCTTTGTCCATACCTAGTTGGAAGTGGGATGATATAAGTATGGATTTTATCTCGGGTTTGCCCACTACTCAAAAGGGACATGATTCGATTTGGGTGATTGTGGACCGTCTTACTAAGACCGCTCATTTCCTACCTGTCAAGACAATTTATCGACCACCTCAATATGCCGAGAAGTATATTGCAGAAATTGTGAGGTTTCATGGTATACCAAGGACTATAGTATCTGATAGAGGGTCACAGTTCATGGCTCACTTTTGGGAATATTTGCACAAAGGCTTTGGAACTAGTTTGATTCGTAGTACCGCTTATCATCCTCAGACAGATGGTCAGACTGAACGAGTGAATGCTGTTTTGGAGGATATGTTAAGAGCCTATGTATTGTCTTCTAAGGGATCATGAGAGTCATGGTTACCATTAGCTGAGTTTGCTTACAGTAATAGTTATCAAGAAAGCATCAAGATGGCTCCATTCGAAGCTTTGTATGGCAGAAAATGTAGAACACCATTAAATTGGGTCGAGCCAGGAGATAGAAGGTATTAAGGCATTGACTTTGTAGAAGAAGCTGAGAAGAAAGTTCATATTATTCAGCAAAATATGAAGGCAGCCCAATCGCGTCAGAAAAGTTATGCAGACAGAAGAAGGAGACCTCTTGTGTTTGAAGTTGGTGACTATGTTTATCTGAAGGTCACGCCAATGAAGAAGAAACGGTTTGGAGTCCGGAGAAAACTTGCCGCTAGATTCGTAGGACCATACAAGATCTTGGAAAAAGAGGTCCAGTAGCTTATAAGTTAGAGTTACCTGAGACAATGAGTACCGTCTTCCCAGTTTTTCATGTATCACATCTCAAGAAATGTTTGCGTGTTCCAGAGGAAAGAATAGAACCTCGAGGTATCCAACTCAAATCAGACTTGGTGTATCGTGAGCAACCGGTCCGCGTGTTAGACACTAAAGAACGTGCTACTTGGAATAGTGTGGTGAAAACATACAAGATACAGTGGAATCATCATGATGAGGGAGATGCAACTTGGGAAACGGGAGAATATCTACAAAAAGCTTATGAAGATTTTTATAACAAATGGTTCGTAACCCAAATCTCGGGACGAGATTTTTATAAGGGGGGAAGGCTGTAACACCCCGGTGTTATGACCAGCATTTAGGCACTACAAATCATGCATATCATGCATCATCAAACATCCTAATCATACATGCCTAATCATGTAAATAATAACTGAAACCCTGCTTCGAAACATACGAAACATGCTCGTGAAACATGAATGTTGCATACACTTGTTTAGAGTTGTTTTTGCCATGATTATGCTTGCTAGGTTAGTAAAACATGTTTGGCTATCATTGTAAATCATCTAGAATTATTTAGCACAATTTTTGGAGCAAAGTTTGTATTCAAATTATTGCCAAATTTTGCTTTAAAAATAATTCTCCAAAAATTAGGGTTTTGAGTTAAAATTGACTTTAATTTTATAATTCAAAATCTATCAAGCATTGGACTTTGGTCATAAAAGAAAAGTTGTAGAGAATTAAATTCTAAGCAACTTTTATTTTTGGGACATTTTCAAAAGATGTCATTTTCTTGCTTAAAATGATATTTGAAAACTGGTATTTAAAAATTTCTTAAAAAAAGAAATTGAGAAAAATGATTTCTCCTTTCGCGGGCCGCCGCCTCCCTTCTCGGCCCACGGCCGAAGCCGGCCCGGCCTGCAGCAGCGCCCGCCTCCCGCGCGCCCCGCGTTCGGCCTAGCCCAGCGCCGCGTCCGGCCTGCCCAGCGCTGCGCCGCGCCCGTTCCCGCGCGTCGCGTCCCGACCACGCCAGGGCGCGACCACCGCATGGCGGCCATGCGCCGTCGACGCTCGCCGCGCGGCAGCCACGGCCTGCGTCCGCTCCCACGCGCCCGCCTTCATCTGCCGAAGCCGCTGCGCTCGCCACTCCATTCTCCCGCGCTGCCTCGCTGCTCCGCCCGCACGCGCTCTGCTCTCTCGCCAGCGAGCGCCACCGCAGCCCCGCCGGTCGAATTCGCCGCCGGTGCTCCACCACGGCCAGCAATCAAGCGTACCCAGCTCCGCCTCACTCTCCGGCACCTGGTGCTCGCGGTTGTGACACCTTTGAGCCAAGGTAGAGCCTTCTTCGCGCTTCGCCGCCGTGCTCAGCCACCGTGGAATGCATCCTTCTTCCCCTCCTCCACCCTTCCTAGTTGCCTGCTCGCATTCGCCACCTCCTTGCGAACCCCGTGCGCTCGCCCGCTTGCCCTGACCCGGCCGGCAACGACCGCCGGCCCGCTGGCAGAGCCGCGCCGCCGTGGCGTCTCGACGCCGGCATGGCCCCTTCGCCTCGGCCGAGCTGGGCCAAGTGGCCGTGGGCCGAAGCCCCGAGCCAGGCCGCCTCTCCCCTTCGCTCGGTCTGAGCGGGCCAAGTGTGGCCGTGGGCCAGATGGTTCCCACGGGCCGGCCCAGTAGGAGTAGGAAGATTTCGTTTTCAATTTTCTTTTATTATTTGGAAAGAGAAATGATTTGGAAAATGTTTGTATACTCAAATTTGCTCTAAATCTATTGAAATAAATTTTGCTAGGTTCCTTGTCACCAGATCTACATGAGAAAATTATTGCATGTCATTTTTAAGATACTTTTCTGTAGAGCTTTATTTAATCCTTGATATTGCTGATAACTTGAAAAATGTGTAGAAAAACCTATAGGCTTCAGAAAAATATGATTTCCAAGTTTGTTAATCTTCTTATGTAATGTACTTCCTAGGAAAAATATGTGTCATGCATGTACTGTAGAAAACTTATGAGGTGTAGTTCAAGTGCCTTTGATGGCTGATTTTTGTTAATTTTGCTAGAGAGCAAAATTTGTATAAAACATGCATGTGATGATTTTTGTACAGTGATTATTTGCTGTGTAGAACATAGGAAAAATATTTCCTCTGTTGTTTGACATTTTTCACAGTACAAAGTATTTTCATGTTCATAATCATGCCATAGCTTATTATTTTTGTGTAGGCTAATCCACTCATTCAAATATCATGAAAATCTGATGGTAGACTACTTAGGGTAGTACTGTGCTATGGTAATTTTCTAAGATTTTTCTAAGCAATAAAAAGAGATGTTACTATTCAAACCTCTTATTAATTAGGGTTTAATCAAGTGTTGCTTTATGTGTGATTAAGAAATTAGTGAAGCTTTGGTGTATCTTTGAAGCATTTTAATAAGATGTGTTGATTTCGCATATTAGTAGTAGAAGAGAATGCAGTAGATGACATGTGCTTAGAATATATGTTCTTGGATGATGTTGACTACCTTGCATTCAAGCATATCCATTGTATTCATCTCATCCGATGCACCGATTGCATAAGCACTTACGCACATTGCATCATACATGATCGCAAACCGAGAACCCAGTCGTCATACCCGAGGAGCAGCTCAAGGTGCAGCCGCAGGAAGTGCCCGAATTCGATGAGGAGGACGTTGAGGAACTTTCGGAGTGCCCCGATCACTGCCCGAGCTCCTTCGAGAGAGGCAAGCCCCGGAGCATTTCTCCCGGTTTGTAATTTTTAATTAAATGCTTTACTTTAATTGATGCATTACGTTCAGGAGTTGTTTGCAACCGTTGCTGCATTAT
The DNA here is from genome assembly GCA_904845875.1 of Miscanthus lutarioriparius. Lineage (NCBI taxonomy): Eukaryota > Viridiplantae > Streptophyta > Magnoliopsida > Poales > Poaceae > Miscanthus > Miscanthus lutarioriparius. The sequence goes on along the minus strand of CAJGYO010000005.1, from coordinate 86,650,730 downwards.
ACCTTGTCTACCTTTGTTATACTATATTCTTGTTACCCTGGTATCCGCAGTTGAGTCAATGCTTAGCTGGCTTAGACCGGTAGAAGTCGGGTGATTTCCTGTCACCTGCGAGCTATAGGTGGTTACCTGGATCTGCTTGGATGACTATGAAGTCATGGTATAACTAAGTGTTAAATGAAGTTGAGACCGGACGGAGACTTACAGAGTTTTGAACTGTTGTGCTTTCCGTCTGTGTCGATTAAGGACCGACCATTGTTGGGCCTCGAGTCATGTTGAATGCATGCCTTACATTTAGCTGGCCGAATAAAGTACCTTCCGACCGTGAAGCTGGGAGATTATTCGGGCCGAGTAGATTGCCCGCAGCGCACTGTGCCGGAGCAGGTGTGGTAGGACACGGGGGCGAGATGATAAGACCAAAGTGCAGTCGGTCGGCCCCCGGGTACATGTGGTTCCTGGCAAACTCGAGATTCCTGGATAGTTGACTCGGTGATCAATACCTCACTTTAGCGGGTGAGTGAGGTTTGTGTAAGGAATAAATCACCAGCTGGTTAGGAATCGATTCGAATCGCCATCGCTCCTGGATAGTGAGCACTTGACTTGAGTGACTTCATCGTAGTAATGTTGATGGAACACTTGGACAGTTATAATGAATATGACAATATGGAAGTTGTTAATGATCATTGGTTATCATTATCTGTTTAATCACATGTTTGCTCTAGTGTAGGTGCAAATCTAGTCGACAGGTTATAAATAATTAACTTGACAATAATGCTTTTGAAAGGTTCTTGAAATGCTAAAAATGCCTCTTTTTGCAAATGAGTCAGCTACCCTACTATAAAGCCCTTCATAATCCTTGGTGTCACTTTATTTTCGGTTATGTCGGGTAAGTCTAGCTGAGTACCTTCTCGTACTCAGGGTTTTATTCCCACTTGTTGCAGATGGGCAGATGTATTACGGCTACTGTATCAACTGCCTTTATCCTACGATGGGTGATGCTTAGGACCATGGGCATGGTCATTCCTTATGTCTCGTCTGATGGTTTTGTTGGAGATGATCATTAGCTGGCACTGTATTTGAACTCCGTGTGAGTGTGTGTGGTTTTAAACAAATGGCTTCCGCTACTTTTATTTGAACTCATTTTGTAATAACTATGTTTAAACTCTGATGTATCTGAGATGCGAACTTTTATGTAATATGTGATGGTGACCGCTAAACTTATTACAATCTTGGCTGGGATGTATGTTGATTTGAAATCCTTCGTGATTTCACGGACTACCGGATTATACGGGCTTAAGTTTGCTAAATCGTCTGCTCTAGCGGATGATTTTCTTACTTAATTTCGTATAATTGGTCAGTTCTGTTACATCCTGCGCCTATGGGGATGACCCTAGCAGACCGCCTCCGCACCATGCCACCACGGGTCGTGGAGGTGGTCACATACTACATTCACCTAGGGGCCACTTTGGCCGTGGCCGCCGCCTAGCTTTGGTTGAGTGAGGACCTGACCGTGGTGGAGCTAGGGTTCCCAGGAGAGACGGGCTATCGACAGCGCCAGAACCTGATCGGCAAGTTCTCCACCGTGGGTGATGGCGTCTTGGCCACGTTGGATGTAGAGGACATCATTCATAACACTCCCCACGAGTAGTTCAATTGTAACATGCCTCTGCATTATGAATAAAAATGTTCATAATATTTAGTAGTTATTACTTTGAGTTCATCTCTGTTTGTTGTGACTTGAACGTTCCATTTGTGCGCCTTAGAGTTCGTAGACCGTATGACATGTCCATCGTTAGTAGGTGCTAACATCTCCCGATCATCACCACCGGTAGCCTTCACCGCCGCTTTCATCAATTTCCAAGCCCACGCATGAGTCCTGCGCGTCACTCCCGCGCGTATTTACAAAGTTTGGCAGAAATTTGTTTTCCCGCGTCTGATATAGTTGCCTACAAAGGATGCTCCCCACTGTATCTTTCTCCTCCTCAGTGCTGCTATTCCTCATCACCGCCCCTGGTCCCCAGTGCTGAACTACGTGACCGCCCCTACTCAGTGGCGTGCAAGCTGCCAGTCACCGCCAACAAGCTAGTGCTCCACGCCGATACGCCTCACTGGTAGGTAGACAACATAGATCCACCGGTGACCAGGCTGGTACTCATCACCACCGTCACCGCTCGAGCTCAATGCCGCAAGATCCAAAGGCAATGGTAATGCTTTCGCACTTCCCTTATGCATTGTTCTTGGATTTTTATTCCCTTCTTCACTCATCTGAGTACGAATGAAGCTTCCATCTGATTATTAACGAGCTCACAAACACATCTCCACAGTCGCTCCTTCTCTGATTTTGGCGACAGCGCTGCCGCTTCCATCGCTGTCCTCGCTCCACCAGATCCTCATCAAGATGGAGGAGGAGGCCCCTAACAAGAGAAACGAAGTGGCCATCCTCTCAGATCATGTCTTGGTCCTCATTCTCAGCTGCCTCACCGCCCGCTCCTTGTGCAGTTGCAAGTTTGTCTGTCGTTCCTGGAATAGCCTCATCTCAGGATCTGAGTACCGTTAGGAGCTGCCCCAGATTCTCACCGGATTCTTCTACCACAGCTGGAAATGCAAATGCAACTTCACCAGCGTCAACGATGAATACCCCTCCTTGTCCTTCTTGCCCTTCCCCATTTAGGATGTCGTGATCTCAGATTGCTCCTGGGGCCTCATCCTCTTCTGGTACTCTAGGTTTCGCTATGTTGTCTGCAATTTGGTGACTAAGAAATGATTGCTACTGCCGGGTAGCAACCATTCTTGTGGTTCAGCTAGCTTGGGGTTTGATCCGACAGTCTCCTTGATCCGACATTCTTGTGTTTGAATATGGGATCAATGATGATGACTCCTTAGGTGTCAACATCTACTCATCTAAAACTGGAGCATGGATCTTTAAAGAATCTGAATGGGACGAGGGTATTGTAGTATCCACATATGGGAAATGTGTATTTGTTAATGGTTTTATGCACATGTTGGAGTTCACCCAGATAGTTGCTGTTGATATGGAGGAAAAGACATGGAGGAAAATTCTTAGGCCAATTGGTGATGCAATCTCCATCCATGAAGCTCAGGGTCAGTTGTGTTTATGTACTGCTGATACTTTGAATAGATATGAGCTTTCAACCTAGATCCTTGAAGACTATGGTACTAGTAAATAGATGTTGAAGCATAAGGTGACCACACTAGAGCTGGTTGTAAAGAAGACTATGGTATAGAGTGATTGCAGTTTATCCAGAATAGAATTTGATTTTCCTTGTTGGGAGGACAAATCACTGCTTGCATATGACATGAACCGTAGTAAAGTTTATGTCCTCCCTGCCTGGGCCATTGTCTATCCTAGAAGTACCTGGAAACTATTATGTATTAGTAGCGGACCTCACTATCTTCCTTATGTTCCTTTTTCATGGAGTCATTAGCAGAGCAGTAAAGGTGCATATGCTGTATTTTGTTGTAAATAAGTCATGCCTTTGTTTAGGTAGATAGTTATTTTGATTCTATATATAGGCCAATTTGGGCTTCGTAACTAAAGGAATGGTGTATTGAATATTATTAATTGTGCTGCTTTGTGCAAGTGGAGTTTGAGTGCTTTTGAACAATTTTCCTACATTGGCTAGGAGGAAGAAGAGGGGTTCCATGGTGCATTGCCTACCAATTCGAAGGATGCACTAATTATATTCATTTTTGCCTAGCAACCAGGAGTGCCACATAGGAGGAGCACAAGTACATCGTTTCGTTATGTAAGCCTGTAGAGATCAGTACCTTTAGTTTACAATCTATGTACCGCTTGTGTTAGGACATCAGTTGAGAAAGATATTATGGTAAGCGTCCATTGTTATTGTAAGAATATGGTTTATGGATGTAATGATTATATCTGTATGCTTTGTATTCAGTAAGCTATTAAGGGCCGTTTATTGTTTTGTTATCACCACTGGTGTTGGTGGTGCAAACATCCAACACCGTCGCTATACATATTATGCGGCAGGGATAAAAGTGTATCACCGCTGAATCGTTTAGTAAGGCGACGGTGACCATGACCTTTGTACTGGCGGATCATACGATGAAGCGACGGTGGTGTTAACCTCTACACAGGTGTCTCGGCCATCAAACCGACAGTGAACCCACACCGCTGACAGTTGGGTCGAAGTACAAGGCGACGGTGCTGATGACCACTACACAGGCGGTTGATGTGCCCACACGATGGTTTTGATAGCCTCGACACAGTTGGATCATTTGCCAATGCGGTGGTGTTAGTGTACATCCATAGTCGGGTCGTGCTCCAATGCGACTGAAGTAAGGACCTAATCACGGATGGATCATAAGCCAATCGACGGTGTTAGTGTACACCGTAGTCGGTCTCAGATGCCGACGGTGAAGGCTATGACAATCACTGTCGACAGTGCCAAGGCCAAAATTGGACTGCGAGGTGGGTTACAACGCGGCTATGAAAGGTGCGAGTGTAGTAGTGCCAGATCAGGCCACGGGCGGGCCAGATCCAACCTGAGCGGCGCCGGAAACCATCGCCTTGTGTCACCGCCGTCGGCACCCTACGGCACGGTTGCACTTGTGACTAACCTAGACAGGAGAGCCTTGCCGTCGCCATCCTAGGGAGCCGCGCGTGCGTCCCGGTATGTGCCTTCGCCAGCCGCGAGGGTAAGGGAAGGGAGGTGCTGGACTGCTGCGGCGACTAGGGTTTCTGCCGCCCGAGCCGGGGGGTGACCTTAGGCATTCTAAAACTCGGCTTGAGACAAGTGAACTTGCAAGAACCATTGAGGACTTCGATGATTACTTACTTTACTCAATTTACATTAGGAAGTCCTTTCTGTGGCAATGGATACCATCCAAAGGAAAATATGGTGGGATTCTGGCGTCTTGTGTGTGTGATTTTCTAGATGTTGAAAAAGGAAACTTTATGATTCTTCTTGGCCTTTGGGATAGAAAACTGAGTGCTATTTTTTTTTAGAAATAGAAGAAACTTCCTGCTTCTGCATCTCGCACAGAACGTTTACATTATTATATAGTTTCAGCGATATTACTGATGAGTCAGGGAAACAAAAAAAAACATTTATTCACCAGTTTCTCCCAATCTGCATTTCAGATGAATTTATATACTCATTACCTGAGCAGGATTACACGCAACTGAAATGACATAACCAAAAATATCGCTGTTAGTCTAGATTGGAGATATAAATACTAACAGTACAGTCATCATTTACATCGACCACCAAAAAGCTGATAATCTAGATTGGAGATTTAAATACTAACAGTACAATAATCATTTGCATCGATCATTTTCCCAACTCTTGATTATCTGACTTCGATTCGTCGTGTGGGTCCTGTTGGTGAGATTCATTGACTCGGTCGAAGGGGCCCTGCTAACTACGTGGTTCTCTCTTGATTTTGCAATGTCAGACAGCTCCACAACTTGGATTGCACGTCTCTGTTTCGCTAAAACAAAGAAAAACAATATATTGTGGTTAGGGGCCAACTAAATAATGCCATTTTTCACAGAAAATAAAAAGGATGGTTATAACTAAAAAGGGACTCACACTTTTCTGCTTCCTGGTAAGCTCCACGTAGCTTGCGCTTCGTCTCATCTATATCCATTTCAGTTAATTGAACGTTCCTCTTCCTTGTCCCTACCTTCGGTCCAGCCGATGATTGGGTTGGCATCCCCTTTTTCTTGAGCCATAGTAACCATACAGTAAATCAGTGAAGGTTCAACTAAATAATTGAATATCATATAACAACTTGTATATGTATCAATAGCAAAAAAGTAACTTACAAGGACTTGGCCTGGCGGCAGCTCCCTCGCAGCAATAATTGGAGAAATTCTTGTAACTGCACCTTGATTCTCCTCATAGGGTTTCTTCTCAATAAGAGTCTTTTCAACAAGTCCCCTTGGTGCACATTCAGTACTAGAGTGCTTAGCTTTGATGCTCACGCGAGGGACTTGTGATCCTTCTTCCTGTATTTTCTTGCATGTTATAGGCGAGCTTGTGTTCCTCGATGGCCTCCTTTTTCTTCCTGGTATCTCCTGTGGATTCCCATTATCAAATGGTTGCCCTTGAATCGCTGGTAATGCTTGTACTATGATTGAATCTTTGCTCCATGGTGCAGTACTGTTTGAGGGCTTGAAACCATCAAATCTATTGTTGCTCAGACAACAACTCCCACCTTTGTCCATGCTCAAGTTGGTTACTACAATAGTGTATTGTCATTTTTGGTTAAAAGCCACCAAATACTTCGTAAAAGGTAATGAGTGGAAAGCAAGAGTCATATATTATACTTACTTATCCTCTCGTCGTCCATGCCGTGAAGGAACTTTATTTTTGCCATGACAGTCAAAGGAATAAGCACATCAAATTTAGAAAGGTTAGATTGGTGTCAAGTATAGGTCGACCAATAGAGCAAAGAAATAATGTGCTTGCACCACTCATTTAAAGAAAAGCAAAAATGCAAAATGATGTATATATATGTGTGCACCTCAGAGACATTTTGGATTTCAGTTCCATGGCTCACAAGATAGAGTGCTCCAATGTCCATAGGTGGAGTAGCAAGTCCTCCTCCATCTTCTGTGGTAATTGTATTCGATATATACATATGTTTATCTACATATTAATTTCATTTAGCTAATAAGCTGATGGCTGAAGAAGGAAATGATCAAGTAGACAAGTACTAAGATATATATACCATTATACCACATTAACACTCACTTGAATCGCTATCCATTGTAGCTTTTGTTGCAGCAATCCAATCATCAACGATAGCTTTCCAGTCCCTGCAGCACAGAATGAAGGGATCGGGAAGTTCAATAGATGGTACTAGATAGCACATGCAATATGTGAGGTCTATAGTTCGATATCACCAGAAATAGCAAATCAATCTTCTAAAGTAAATTTATCAAGTACTACCTTTGTGTTCCATACGATATTTAAATTATGTGCCCAACAAAAAAATGTTTCATTCACAAACTGTGGGAGTAAAGAAACTTGGAAGGTACTTGCCTTACTAATCATAATCCATTTTCAGTTCTTAATGATGAAATCCTATTGATAATGTTTCAAAAATTGGAATTGGTATATATAGACCAAAACTTTGCCCGTTTTGACATCATTGCTGACTAGAATATGCCAGGCATAACATAGCATCTAAAAAAACGAAATGCTTGAAAATAAAAATAAGCACCTTGTTCTGGTAGATAATCTTAATTTAGAATACTTCTTCTGCCATCATTTTGGCACTACTACACAAATGATTTTATGAGACAGTGCACTTTTATTAACTGAGGCAGTCACAAAATTCAACCGCCTCTTAAAATACTCAGCGATTAACGGAGGCAGTCGTTTTTATTTACAGAGGCGCTCAAAAAATGCCCGGCTCCAAAAATAGATTTATGGAGGCGAGCACCTTAAGAGAACCGCCTCCAAAAATAACCTATTTTCGGAGTCTTAGGGTGCCCGCCTCCTAAAATACAGGCCCAGCTCCCAGCCCAGGCTGCCCATCTCGTCCCGATATCACGCTCATAGTATATATACCTAGACCTAGGGTTTCATTCACTTATCTCTCTCACAGCCCCTCAGTCGCCCCCGACGCCCCCGCACCAGACGCCTCCGCAGCCCGGCCCCTCACTCACCGCTCCCTCTCCCTCACCTCTCCCTCTCTCCCATGGGAGCCCCCACCGAAGGCTCCTCCCTCCTCTCCCCAATGGAGCCCGAGCTCGGCCGACGCAGGGCGCGCACACCTCCCTCTCCTCTCCATCTCTCCCACGAAACCCGTGCTCGACCGGTGCATGGGGTGACTGGCGGAGCATCCCTCTCCCTCTCCAGCGGCGCATCTCTCTCCCTCGAGCTCAGCCGGCGCACGGAGAGGCCGCCGGCGCATCCCTCTCCCTCCCCGGCGGCGCATCCCTCTCCCTCAAGCTCGGCCAGCGCATGGGGAGGCTGGATCCGGCCCCGACGCGGGCAGATCTGGCGGCGACGGGCTCCACCACGGCGGATCTGGCGGCGACGAGCTCCACCATGGCGGATCTGGCCCTGGTGCAGGTAGATTTGGTGGAAGCGGACTCCATCACGATGGATCTAGCGGCAGCGGGCTCCACCATGGCGGATCTGGCCCTGGCGCGGGTGGATCCGGCGGCGCGCGGTCCAGATCCAGGCCGAGGCCCTGGTTTGGCTTTTTTTCCTTTTTTTAATTTATTTTTAGAGGCGGGCAAAACAACCGCCTTTGTTAATCTGGCATTAACCGTGACCTTTGATTGGAGGCGGTTGTAATGCCCGCCTCCATTAATCAATTTGGCCCGCCTCTATAAAGATTTTTGTAGTAGTGTGGGCTGGATGGATTCTGAACCTTTTGATCCAGAAGGTTAACTAGAGTTTTTTTTTCTATAAAAGGAAAAAGGAATGACCTAGGCTCCTGTCATCAATTATCCAAGATAAAAACTGTAAATATGGAAAGGCAGATCTAAAATTTTCTCCTTGAAATAAGGAGCAGGAATATCTTTTTGTGACACCTTGTCATTTTGGTCAGGAAGCTCCTATCAGGTGCAAGGGTAGAAGAAATAAGAATTATTCCCAAGCATTTCTGACCAAAAGATCCAATCACTATAAGAAGTCCTTTTCTGGAATTGTAGGAGCACAAAAACGATCTGGTGTTGCTACCTATGTTGCAGGCTTTATTCAAAGTAATTTCCATTTTGTGGGAACTCAAGAAACAATGGATGAGGACTTTGATGATCACTTCCTTAACTCAGTTGACTTACAGAAGTCCTTTTTGTGGCTATGGATACCATTCAAAGGGAAATCTGGTGGGATTCTGTTGGGGGGTGGGGGGAGGGGGGCAATACTAATTTTCTAAATGTTGGTTTGAGAAGGAAAGGAAACTTTATGATTCTTCTTGGCCTCTGGGATAGAAACTGAGAAGTAAATGGAACTTAGTTGTTGTGTATGGTGCTCATGAAGAGCACAAAGATCTGTTCCTGAGTGTATTATCTGAATTATGTAATTTCAGTAAAGATCCCCATTTGATTGGATGTGACTTTTATGTAATTAGATATGCTGGAGAAAACAATAAGGGGTTTGCCCATAAGAAGTCTGATCTGTTCAAAGCTGTTATTCATGCTTATGAATTGAGAGAAATCCCAATCATTTGGGGGGAATTTACGTGGATCTAATAACCAAACTTGCTCAATCTTATAGTGATTGGATAGAGTCCTAACGAGGAAAGAGCCTTATTCCCAATGGTGATGGCTCTAAAATTGTTGGAGAGATCTTTGATCATAATTCTCTCTTTGTTGACACTATGATAGTGCAACAAGTGAGAAACCATGAGTTCAAATTTGAGCTTTTGGGCTCAAGAACCCCATAAGTCATTTGAGCATGTTAAGAAATTCTGGAACAAAAGGTGTAAGGCCTGGTTTGGGATAGCTACGCTCCCTGTGTGGAGTGATTCCATTGGATTCCTACGAGGGAGCAGGGTGGGGAGCTGATGAGAATTGATTGTCTGTTGATCCCTACCAGAATATAACAGGGAGCAGGGTGAAGCAGGTTTTTTAGCTCCCAACTCCTAGTGTAAATGGAGAAGTGATTCTCTCCTGACCCCCACCAAAATCAGTTGGCATTTTGAGCGTTTGGCCGGTTTCAGAGAAGCTGAAGCTGGAGCTAATTCAGCTTTTCATAGGATCCAATTAAAACTCAAAGCCTTCATGAAATTCTTTAGAGGCTGGGGTTTCAATAATGCTCTAGGTAACAATAAAAGGGGGAAAATATCTTCAGGTAGAACTTGAAGAGTTGGAGCAATTGGAGGAGATGAGTAACCTTAATGATAATCAGTTAAAGAGAAAGGCTGAGGCCCAGGCAGAGCTTCTACAAATCCTTGAAGATGAAGAGCTTTATTGGTTTATTATAAGAGATCCCGTGAGACTTGGCTTCTCAAGAGAGACAATAATCCAAAATTTTAATAGAATTGCATATGGGACTTGGGAGGAAGATACAAAACAGTATATTGTATTTCCAAGACGAGGAGAATGTAACTGAAGGTGATGAAAACCTCTTAGATCATGCCACTTTGTAGTACAAACAACTTTTTAGTTCTGGCCCTGCTAGTATTCTTCCTCTCCAACAGTCTCTTTGGGATGGAGTGTAAAAGTTGTCCAAGGAGGACAACTCTACTCTATGTAAAGCTTTTTCTGAGGAGGAAATTAAACATGCTCTTTTCCAAACAGAAACTAATAATAAGGCTGCTGGCCTTGATTCAATTCCGAATGAGTTTTATGAGTCTTGCTGGGAAATTATGTTAAAAATGAAATCCTTGAAAATGTTTGAGGACTTCCATGCTGGCAAATTGAATGTGAGTATATCCTGCACAAACTATTTTCACCAATGGGCAATGGCATTTCACCGCTGGTTTTTGGAAACCGTAGGTGATAATATTTACGCCGGTTCATAATGGAACTAGTGGTGAAAATGGGCTTCACTGCCACTTCGTAATGGAACCGGCAATAAAAAAGATTTTCACAGCCGGTTCTTGTGAAGAGCCGGTGGTGAAAACATCTCCCAGGACCTGAAATTTCTAATTCACGGGACTTAATTCTACTTGTCCAACAGCACCACTCTTTGTCTTATCCTCTTCTCCTCCCAGGCTCCCTTTCCAGCCCTCTCTTCCTTCAATCCCACACACGACGCCTCACCCCTTAGACGATAGCCAGCCCCGGTGTAGCGCCCCACCCCTCCTGACGCAGCACCCCTCCCCCGATGCAGTGGGCCTCGGCACGGTGCCCCACCCCAGATGCAACAGGCCCAGCACGATGGCCGCCCCACGAGGCGTCACTCCGGCGTGTGCGCGCTAGTGCTTGGCATGGCGAGACCAGTGGGTGCAACCTTGTATTTTTTAATTTTTCTAATCAGTTTGATTGTCGACCGGAAGCCAGTAGTGATGAAGATGAGCACCATTGCCCACTTTCTTCACTACTGAAGCCCAAAACCAGTGGTGATAACAGTGGCTCCCCTACATGGTGTGGCTCGCGGCCCTAGCATCGCCCTAGTCAGCATGACACATGAGCCCCCGACATGCGGCAACCTATGGTGGTGACCCCACGCATAGGCCCACGGTGGCGATGGCGCCCTGGCATGGTGCACGGGCCCCTGCTTGTGGTGCCTAGGTGCAGTCCACAGGCGTGGCCCCCGATGCATTGGCCCATGGTGGCTATAGTTGGCCAAAAGGCCCACAGCCCAACAGCTTGGCCCATGGCATAGGATTTTGGCCTGGCCCAAGCATGGCATGGCCGATGGCCATCGGGACAATGCCAGCCTGACCAGATTGAAGGTCCATGCCCCAATGTGCTGGCCCGGCTAGGCCTGACAAAAAGGTCGGCCCAGCCATCAGCTTGACATCTCAACCCACAACATATAATCCCCTAGCTAGCCTCCACGACATCCTCAACCCTCTTGCCACCTACTCCACCAGCGCGAGTGGTGCGCGTGGCCCTCCATGGACTAGCATGGGTGGTAGTGCGCGCCCCTGGCCTCGCGCGGGCAGTGGCGCAAGCCCCCAGGCATGCGATTGGATTCAATTTTTTCTGTGTTTGAACTGCGAAATAATGAATTACATTTGATTTATGTTCTATGAATGTTATTGGGCCGGTCCGACCATGCTGGGCTTACTGGGCTGACGGGTGAGCCCGACAAGGCCCATGGCTTTTAGGGCTGTTCTTGGGCCATACTAGCCACCCATGGGTGGGCATGGCATGGCCCAATGAACCAACCATTCCATGCCGGCCTGACCACCATTGGGCCTTGCCTTGGCTGGGCCAAGCTAGGCAGCCCGTTTGGCCATCTATAATGATGGCAATGCCCCAACGGTGTGCACCCTTAGCATGACACTTGGGCCATGTCGCGTGACCCCCCTAGCTTGGAGGTGTGCTCCATCTCCTCTATCAATCCCCCTCCTCTCCCTCTCTCAGTTCTGTTAGCGGTGATGGCGGGTGGTGTGGCACGAGGAGGCGGCAGGCCAGCGAGGAGATGGATAGATGGGGATGGGCTCAAGAGAGGAGATGGTGATGCGCATCTAGCAGGCAATGGCAAGAGAAACGACTACACTACTGTGGTGTGGATAGCATGGCAGCATCGGCGCAAAGGAAGTGTGCTCAGTCAATGGGCAACTGTATTTTTTTTGTTTTTTCTGATTATCACAGTCGGTTGGGCCCGCGGTGATCGTCATTTTCACTGCCGGTTTAAAACTGATGGTGATGAAGTTCATTATCATCGCCCACTTTCACCCGCCAAAGGGCAAAACCAGTAGTGAAAATAGTTTTAGACCTGTCTTCAATGCTGTTTTTGTAGTTGTAACTTTGACAAAGCTTATGACAAGGTCAATTGAAACTTGTTGTATGGAGTTCTAAGGCTTAGGGGGTTTTCCTCAAGATGGTGCATGTGGATTGAACAAGTGGTGAAAAATGGCACAATCTGTGTCAAGATTAATAATAAGACCGGCCCCTACTTTTCTAGCCACAAAGGAGTTACACAGGATGACCCTTTTCGGATCCCCCAATCCTTTTCAGTTTTGTTGTTGATGTCTTGACTAGAATGGTGCCGAATGCCTAGGAAAATGACCTTGTTGAGGGTCTGTTTGGGAACCTGGTTGACAATGGGGTGCGGCTATTCTGCCCTATGCAGATGATAATTTTGTGCATCAAAGATGACATAGACATGGCTAAAAACATGAATTTTTTGCTGTATATATATGTAATGCTTTTTGGCCGAAGATTAACTTCTCTAAATGTGAGGTCCTGATGATTAATGATGATAGTGAAAAGTAAACACATATGCTGAGATGTTTAATTGTCAAGTAGGTCTGTTCCCCACAAAGGGTTCCTATAAGTCCCAGCAGACTCCACATAATTGACTGGCTACACGTCTATGAGAAATCTGCCAAAAGATTAGATGTATGGCATGGTAGTTCCCTAACAATGGCTTGGAGAGGTGTTCTGATTAAATCCAGTTTGAATAGTTCTGCAATATATCAAATGTCTATATTTCTCTTACTCCAGACCATCATTGATAAGATTGATAAACTGAGAAGATCATTTTTTTGGTAATGATGGGGGAGCACTAGCTAATAAGAAGAAATATCATCTTGTCAAATGGACTAAATATGCAAAAGTACCAAGAAAGGAGGTCTAGGCGAATTAAAAATTTGAGGAAAATGAATATTAGCTTAGTAAGTAAATGCTGGTGGAAATTAGAAAATGAGAAGGGCATCTGGCAGGACCGTGCTCATGCTAATTATATCAAAGATTTGTGCATTGGGCAAATCAAGCATAGACATGATGATTCTCCAATATGGATAGATTTACTCAAAATTAGGCATATTTACATGAATCTAAAGAAATTCCAAGTCTATAATGGGAAAGGACCTATTTGGCTTGATGCTTGGCAAGGGAAAGTTTCCCCCGTCATCAGTACACTGTTCTATTTGAGCTTTGTAATGAAAAAAATCAGTGTTCAGGTTTAGACATGTAAATGGTAGCCTGGACTATAGAAGGTGGTCCCAACTTCTCTTAGGGAGCAATGGAATAAAGTTCAATATCATGCCCTCCAGAACATTGCCGGTATCTGATGATGTTATAAGGTTGAGATGGACAAGAACTGGAGTGTCTATTGTCAAATCTGCCTATGAGCAATTAACTAAAACAAATTATGGGCAATCCTTTAAAAATATCTGGAAACCTAAAATCCCTCAAAACAAACTCCATGTGTCTGTTAGAGAATGATGCAATTCTTACTAAGGGTAACATGATTAGAGAAAGTGGAAGCTTGCAACAAGAATGAAACTTCTTGTCATTTATTTTTGAAGTGCAAAGTTGCTAGGTCCAAATAGGAGCTAATTGCATGCATCATTGGAGCAAATTGTGTTCCAAATTCTATCCAGAAATGCTGGATATGGTTGAAGAAATGGCTTATGTCCTGTTTCAGAGACATTACTCCTGCTGATCATGGGCTGGGAAGGCCATGACGTGCCGTAGGCATGGTTAATTACCATGTCGAGGTGGGCCTGGTTTAGGTCTGTTACGTCTGTCCTGTTTCAGAGACATTACTCCTGCTGATCATGGGCTGGGAAGGCCACGACTGTGAATTAAACAAGAAAGAAATTAGTCTATATCCTGTCTTCATCTGCTAACATATATAGGGAGTAGAGGGGACAAACCTCGCCCCTCTACCGATCATGACTACGGGCTTCAAAGTCGGGGGTCCAGTGCCGCTGATCCGTGACCTCTTGGTATCACAACCTAGGTCTACCCTGTCATCGCTTCCCACTACTCCAACGTCGCCATCTACTTCCGCCGCTGCCACCTCCACCATGTCGAGCACTGATGGGGACGATCTCAAGGCCCTGATCATCGCCCTCACCAATGACGTCCATGCCCTTTAGATGTCCATCAACACCAAGGCCAATGCGATCCACCACTTAGAACAACAGCAACCACCGCAGTTCTCGTCTACATCTTTTGGCAGCTGCACCCACTCCAGCGAGCGCCACACTGACCGGACGCCATGTTTCCATAAGATGCATTTTCCCTAGTATGATGGCAAAGGCGATCCGCTTCCATTCATCAATAAGTGTGAGTTGTACTTCCATCAGCAATGCATTGTCGAGAAGGAGAAGGTGTGGATGGCCTCGTACAATCTCAAGGACGTCGCCCAAATGTGGTACATCTAAGTGCAGCGGGATGAGGGCACACCGCCATGGCACCATGTTGCAGAGCTCCTCAACCTGCTATTCACCGTCCTGCATTCCAACCCATTGGGTGAACTCGTGGCGTGCAAGTGGACAAGCATGTTGGATGATTTCCAAGGCTGATTCTAGAGCCTCCTTCCGCGGGCACAGAGACTCAGAAGGTCCAACTCTTCACTACAGGCCTCCAGCTACCGCTCAGCCTAGGCATCATTATTCTCAAACCCCAGATGCTCGCCATCACCATGAGCTTGGTGCGCAAGTTGGAGCTTTGTGACCACATAACAGTGCCACCGGCACGTGCATCAGCCAATGCCTCTACTCGCTCCGCATCTGCCAGCTATGCAACAGCCACCCACGTCCCATGGCCGCGCACCCATAGTGGTGTCCATGGAGGGCCACTAGATGAAGCGTCTGTTCACGGTGACTGAGGAACATCATCGCCTTGGCCTGTGCTACAACTACAATGACAAGTTTGTTTGCAGCCAAAAAAGGTGTGCCTGCTCTTATTTCTGTTAGAGTTGGGTGACACCGATGACTTGGATGACCAGGAGGAGACTAACCCAGTTGACACGGAGCACCAAAATCCTACTGCACGTGATGACCGGTGTCTGTACCAGCAATAGCATGCAACTGTGCATCTAGGTGGGCGGCGCCACCCTCCACGCCCTCCTCAGCTCCGGCTCTATGCCGCACAACCTCATATTTGAGGAGGCTACAGCACGCACTAATCTCTAGCTATGCCGTCGAGGAGACATGTTGGTCACGATGGCCAACAACGAGTGTGTCCCCTGTCTGGGAGTGTTTCGGTGAGCACGCTTCTCCATCCATGGGGTGGCATTATTCCAAGTGGACTTCTTTTTGTTGTTCCTCTAGCCGGTTACGATGCGGTGTTGGGCACTTAATGGCTCGTGACCCTTGGGCCCATTTTGTGGGACTTCGGAGCCCTCACCATGTCATCCTGGTGTAGAAATCACCAAGTCTACTAGCATGGCATAGCGGGATCGATGAGCCCTGGTCTTCATTCCTGCTCTGGCCCCAACCTCCTGGAGGCCCTCCTCGCTGATGTTGCTGCCCTCTTCATCCATCCTCATGGGTTACCGCTGCCTAGATCCCCGGATCACACCTTCAACCTTATACTAGGCCCAATGCCTGTGGTCGTCCCTCCCTATCACTACACGTCCACACACAAGAATGAGCGGGAATGCCAGTGCATAGGGCTTGATCGAGCGTAGCTCCCCCACCTTCTCTTCACCGATTCTGTTGGCGAAGAAGGATGATGGCTCGTGGAGCTTCTGCCTGACTACAAAAGCCTCAACACCATCATGGTCAAGAAGGTTTTCCTATTCCATTGGTCGAAGAAACCCTCAACGAACTGCACAATGCTTGGTTCTTCACCAAGCTTGCCCTCTACTCTGGCCACTACCAAGTCTAGATCAACTCGGGTGACATGTCCTAGATGTCCTTATAGACACACAACGGCATATATGAGTTCCTCATCATGCCATTTGGGTTGTGCAATGCCTTGGAAAAATTTTAGGTGCTCAAGAATGATGTGCTACACCCATTCCTCAGCTAGTTCATGCTAGTTTCTTTATGACATACTAATTTTTAGTAGCTCATGGGCTGATCACCTCCGCCACAGGCACACGGGGCTCACCACCCTCTAGTAGCACAAACTCTTCATCGAGTGGTCCAAGTGCACCTTCGGGGTGGACTCCATCTCATACTTGAGCCACATCATTTCGGAGGCCGATGTGGACATGGATCTGGATAAGGTGCTGACCATTCTAGACTGGCCCCTACCCGCTAGGCATGCGCTATTCGTGCCTTCCTAGGCCTTATGGGATACTACCCGCAAGTTCATGTGGGGCTATGGCACCATCACCGTAACACTCATAGCCCTACTCCATAAGGATAGGTTCCTATGGCCAGAGGAGGCTACAACAATGTTCTAGGCACTAAAGATGACACTCACCACGATACCGGTGTTGGTGCCGCCAGACTTCATGCAATAGTTAGTCATCGATAGCGACGCTTCAGTCCATGGATTTGGCGTGGTGTTGATGCAAGAAAAGCACCCCATCACCTTCTTCAGTCAATTAGTGGCGCCCCGCATTGCTCCCTAGCAGCATATGAATGGGAGTTGATTGGCCTGATGTAGGCCATTCAGCATTATAGGCCTTATTTTTGGGGATGCCACATTTTCTGGCGAGGACACATCATTTCAACCTCAAATATTTATTGGACCAGCGTCTCACAACCATTCCCCAGCACCATTGGGTGGGCAAGCTCCTAGGGTTCAATTTCACCATGGAGTATAAACCGGACAACACCAAGTAGTTGACGACATGGAGGTGGTTGCTGTCCTAGCCATTTTGTCACATCGGTTTGACTTCCTTGACCGTCTCCATCAATATTAGGCCACGAACCATGCTATGGTGGCCCTCCAAGATGAAATTCCGGCTAGACAGCAGGCCAGGGCCATAGTCCTTTGTTGACAGCCTAGTCGCCTTTGACACCAAGCTCTACATCATGCCAACGTCACTCCTCCTGCATGAGCTGATGTCCTCTATCCATGATGATGGCCATGAGGGCATACAACACACTCTCCACCAGCTTCACTGGGACTTCCACATGCCTAACCATCGTAATGTGGTCTAGGATTTGATCGGCAGTTGCTCCGTGGGGCTCCTAATGCCATTTCTTGTTCCGCAAGTGGTTTGGGCAAACATTGGCCTGGATTTTATTGAAGCTCTTCCATGAGTGGGTGGAAAGTCGGTGATCCTTACGGTGGTCAACCTCTTCATCAAGTATAGCCACTTCATCATGCTCGCCCACCCATAAATAGTGGCCAGACATTCTTCGATGACGTCGTGTGCCTCGATGGCATCACACAGTCCATGGTGTCGGACCGAGACTTTGGTGTTTACCTCCACATTCTGCCATGAACTGATGCGGCTATGTGGCACCAAGCTCCACATGACAACCGCCTACCACCCCTAATTGGATGGTCAGGCTGAGGCAACAAATAAGATCATCGCCATGTACCTCTGATGCTTAACGGGGGATTGTCTGTCAGTGGTTACCTTGGCTACCTTGGGATGAGTACGTCTACAACACGACCTTCTAGTCCTCTCTACACAACACTCCATTGAAGGTCATGTATGGCCCGGAACCTCCCTCAATCTGCTCCTACGAACCAGGTGAGACTCGGGTCATTATAGTGGCTAAGAACATGGTAGACCTCGATGAGCTGTTGGAGGACATCCCCTACTGGCTCGAGCAGGTCGAGGAGGTCTACAAGAACGACTAGGACAAGCACCACCGTGAGGTCTAGTACCTCGTCGAGGATTGGATGTGGCTTTGTGTTTGCCACCAAACCCCGGCCTCTCTGGAGGACTCGACTATTGGCATGCTGCAAACCCTACTTCTACGGGTCATAGTGCATTGAGGCGATCATAAACAATGTCACTGTTTGGCTCACCCTGCCTCCCAGGGCGCATTTGCACAACGTCTTCCATCTTAGCCTCCTCAAGAAATTCGTCTGGATGCCTCCGAACATGCCCCCGCCTCTTCTAGCCATGCACTATATGGCGCTGCCATTACGGATCCTAAGTTTGCAGTGCACACGCATGTTGCGAGGTGTCCGCCAGGTGCTCACCCCAATGGTAGGGTGAACTGCTGGTGTCTGCTACTTGGGAAGACACCTTCATGGAGCAGCATCCATCCTTCCAGCTCGTGGATGAGCTGCTCCACAGGGGGGGGGGGGAGATGTCATGTGGGGGAAACATTACTCCTGCCGATCACAGAATGGGAAGGCCAGGGCGCACCGTAGGCATGGTCACCACGCCCAGGTGGGCCTGGTTTAAGTATGTTAGGGAAGGCATGTGTTATGCCTATGATTTAGGAGAATTGTTGTTTGTCCACAGGGCTATGTAATCTGCCTCCGCGACTAGGAATTAAACAAGAAAGAAATTAGTCTCTATCATATCTTGTTCTACTCTCCAACATAGGCGCAGAGAGGAAAAACCTTGCCCCTCTACCGATCACGACTACGGCCTTCGTAGTCGGGGTTCAGCGCCACCTGTCCGCGACAGCTTCCTCATGATTTTTGAATGCATGTCTTGCTAACTTCTGCAATACGATGGTCAATTTGGAATTGCCTCAACAGAATGTGCTTTGATAAAAGCTCATCAACAGTCCTATTGAGGTGACTATAAAAGCTTGTTCGCTTCTTAAATTTTTGTAGGTCTCTTCAAGAACGGCATGAAGGAAAAGGTGGCCGAGGGTGTCAACATAATCTTGCTGTTCATCACCATTCGCATGATGCTTGCAGCCCCGAAGAGGCAGCAGCTGCGCATAACCTCTGTGGAAGAACAAGTTGATGACAATGACGAAGATCATCAGGCTAATAACAACAGAGGTGCTAGCTGCAGATGGAGTTGATATTCTGTGGTTATTGGGATACACACTGATTTGGTGCTGTTTGCTTGCTCTAATGGAAGTGGTTATAGATCTTTAGCTTCATTCTGCCTGGACTGTTGGCTCTCACTTTATTCAGGTGCTTTTGGTACTGTGTCTTCTGCTACTCTAAACTCTGGCTCTGTATCGATTTCCATACTAATGGGAATGGGGTGTATCTGGGTTCGGGAAAAAAACAGGGGAGCAAGGGAGGGTTTAACAAAAAACAAGTGTTCCAACACATTATTTCAAATAATGGAATGCTAATGAACAATGATGATGATTTAAACTATATGTCGATGGTCGTGTTAGAAAAATCTTTTCGAAGGGGTCGACAGGGGTTAATAGATAGAAGGAAACAAGCATGTTTAACACTTAAAATCAGTTGAGGCGATGATCTTACTTGACGATTTCGTGCACAAGCATCCTGATTTTATGTGACTTGTGCTTGCTCACTGCCGCAATTGCACCTCCAATTTCTGTAATCTGCAAGACCCAAGAATCATGTATCATCCACACACACTGGAACACCTAGCTAGGAACCAACTATAGCTAGCAACAATAATACAAATTGTCGTGCAGATATAGCGAATGCATGAACATGTGCACTCTCTATACTGTATGTATTCCAAGCAGTGTTCTAAATAGCCGGCTATAATCTTTAGCGGCTAGTTCAATGTTTTAGATATAGCCGGCTATAGCCTGCAGATTTAGTCTTTGGGAAGACTGGGGCTAAGCTAATACACATTTAGAGCTAAACACTTTTTGCCGCTACTAACTCGATTTAGCATGCTAAATCAGCTAAATAGCATCCCATTTAGCCCGCTAATTAGGCCGGGGGAACCTAGTTGAGAAAAAGATAATTGTGTATGAACTGATGTACGTGTTTGTGCTATGTATCGTGAATGAATTGATATGTTTATGAGACTACCACTTATTAGTTGGTATTTAATTTATAATATCTAGTTCATCTTTTAGGTTTGTATATGTAAAATTTTCTAATATTTAACATGTTTTATTGTTCAGAAATGGTTCAGAAATATTCTAAATAGCCGGCTATGATCTTTAGTGACTAGTTTTTCCAGGGGCTAAAAAGACTACAACGGCCCGGTTAAACCAATTTAGTGGCTGAACAAAAAAACACGTTAAATATTAGGGAATTTTACACATATATAAACCTAAAAGACAAACTAGATATTATAAATACCAAATAGCAAGTGATAGTCTCGCAATCACATCAGTTCATACATGATACATATCACAAACACACTAGTTCTCATACAAGATTATCTTTGCTCAACTAGTTCGGTAGCCATGTTTGGTTCCCCCGCCTGATTAGTGGGCTAAATGGGATGCAATTTAGCATATTTAGTGTGCTAAATCCATCTAATAGCGGCAAAAAAGTGTTTAACTCTAAACCTAGATTAGCTTAGCCTCAGTCTTCCCAGAAGCTAAAGCCGGGAGGCTAAAGCCGGCTATTTAAAACATCGATTCCAAGGCATGCAGCTTGTGAGTTTCATCCCTATACGTACCTTGATTTTATCCGCAGTGAGCTGCATCAGCTGTAGCCTCCTCAGTGAATCGAACAAGTTGTCAGCTGACTACAACAATGACAGAAAACCATTGTAAGGTAAATACAATAAATTAATGCAGCCATGATTCAGATCGACAAGCTAGGGTCATGATTTAATAGTTTGTATTCTTCCAGTTTGCTACCTGCTCATGGTGATTCAGGAGGATGTCCTTGATCCGTAGAACCTCATTGACCTCCTGGGTTTCTGCGTCCATCTGATCAGCGAGAGACTTCAGCCACTCCATCCCTGCCGCACCGTAGTCAGCGTCGTCGGCATTGTCACCGTTGCCATTTGCGTGCTGGGCAGCGGCGATGCCCTTTTTCTTGTCGTTGTTATCCTCAGGCTCCTCCGCAGGCGCGACCGTGCAGCTCGCCACTTTGCTTCCCTTATCCGACTCCTCCAGTGCTCTGCCGCTCAGCTCGCCTGCAGCCCTTCCCTGCGGAATCGGCACGGTCGGCGCGGTGTATATCTGCTCCACGATGCCGTCACGGCGGCGCCGGAACTCCTGCGGCGAGTCGGTGGCAGCGACGAGGATGGCTTTTCCGATCACGTCGTAGATGTCGCGACCGCGGAAGAGCTCGCGCCACGGCTCCAGCCCCGACTCGTCCGCCGCACCGGCCAGCGGAGAATTCCCCGACACCTTCATTCCTGGAGTACCAGCAGGATCCGTGCGCTTCATCAATGCTTCAAAATTCATGAACTGGATAGATGACGAAATAAGCTATGGGACAAGAGCGCGAGATACCTCCTCAGTTTGTTGCAGCGACTCACGAGTCTCACACGACCGTCGTGCCGGCGCCGTGGGCTTCTTAGAGAAAAGTAGAAAACCGAGATGCCGATTACCGAAAGCTAAACGTACGGAACCAAAAACTGAAGGATGAAGATTGATGATGATAGAGGGGCTGAGTGGGGCTGGGCAAACAAGTGTATACCTGAGGCTGCGAGCGCGCTGGATTGGATTGCGACACCACCGCCGCCGAGAGAAAAATCTTCACAACTCACGTCAACACTGGCCACCGAATAGCTACAAGCACAGGCAGCGAAAAGCACGACGACGACCCCCTGAATCGGCGGCTGCTCACCGCTTCTGCTGCAGCAGATAATTCTCAGATGACTTGCTCTGGCGGCGCCCTTGAGGAGGAGGCTGGAGAATTGCAGAAAAATTAATTGGGATCCAGGTAGAGTATTTTGTACTCTGCACTGTTTATTTCATTCTTTTTTATCTCCAGCACTTAATGCCAGTTACTAACTGCCTATTTTGGTTGTAGCCGTTGCGTACAACTCTGTCGTCTGAGCTGGAAATTGTATGAGGTTTCGCGCATTTGCAGATTAGCCCCTACTGTTCAAGTGGCTCTGGAGCTGGTACAGATTACAGATACTAGAGATGAGCTCATTTGGGCTTTGGAAGCTTCAGGGAAGTACACTAGTAAATCTCTGTATAGGCTAATGGTTAATCCTGGAGAGGTGGATTCTAGAATGAAGGATATCTGGGAGGTGAAGCTGCCTTTGAAAATTAAAGTTTTCTTATGGATGCTCTGGCATGACAGGGTCCAAACAGGGGAGCAGTTGAAAATTAGGAAGAGCAAACATTCAGAATTTTGCAAGTACTGTGGTTGTTTAGAAACTAGAGATCATCTTTTCTTTAACTGCAACATCACTCAGGTTATTTGGGTTTGGGTTGGTATTAGCTTGAGATGGGCTCAGAGACCTACTTCTCTGACCAAGTTTCAGGATATGCTCTATGCGGGAGAGATTGAGAGATCTAAGAGTGTAGCTCTTTGTTTGATTGCTAGTATTGTCTGGTGTATTTGGAAGACTAGGAATGATTGGGTGTTTAACAAAAAGCTAATCAAATCGCCAAAACTTGTTGCTTACAAAATTGTGGGTTTGTTAAAACAGTGGAAGAAGATGCTCAAGGTGAAGGATCAAGGGGTGATGGAGGACACCATTCTGAAGCTCCAGGAGGGTCTACGTGCCTGGTGATTAAGGGATGCTGAGAAGCCATGACGTCTGATGCCGGTGGCTGTGCCACCTTTTCTAGCTTTCGTTACGCTTTAGTTTTTTCTGGGTGTGTTCCTGTGAGGTTAAGAGGTGTTCTGTCTATTTGTAATGCTGGATTTGAACAATCTTTGTAAGCTGGTATCCCCGGCAGATCTTATCGCTTTCAATATAAGCAAGACCAATGGTCTTTGGTCTAAAAAAAGCCCCTACTGTTTACAGGCTGGTTAGACGGGATTAATAGGAAACTGAAATTTAAGATTTTTATGGGTGCAAGTGCAATTTGTTGGGCGATATGGTTAACCCGAAATAATATAATTTTTGACAAGGCCGCAGCACCATCTTATTTCTAGGTTATCTTCAGGAGGACCTATTGGACCATGTCCTGGTCCCTACTACAGAAGAGGAGGATTGCCAAATGATAACGATGGGATGCAGGAATATTGAGATAACCGTGATGGAAGTATTTACTAGACATGGTTGGAGATTTAGTAATAGAATTGCTCTCTAGATGTCGAGTTTGGAAACTTCTCTATTTTTTTTCTTTAGATCAAAACTTTGTGTTTGAGATTGCGTGGATTGCAATGCTTGTGTTGTAATAAGCAACAGCTATATGCATTGGTCGATGCAGAAGCTAGGATATTAATATATTCCCTTTTCTAAAAAAAACTATTGGTGGGCAAATCGATACCATGATATGTTGCTAAGTACTTTGAGATTGTTTCCCAGTTCTTTTTCAAATCTCAGAAGCATCTTCTTTACTTCTTCAGACTTCATTCAGTTCCTATTTCCTATTTAGTCGTCATCTCTCATGTCTCCTTTTCACATTTTACACCTACCTATATGATGGGAAAAGAATACTTAGCCTAGCTCACCCCTCAATCGAACGAAGTAGGCACCATGAAACTCCTTATTTAATTTGCCAAAAAGAAAAAAATGAATCATAGAGAAAATAGAATTAAGTGGCGAGAGTCTAGGTTTTCTTCTTCTTTTTTTGCAGGTACCCCTCCATTCCAAACGTTTTGGCTTTTCCAGATACGTGGCTTTTGTCATGCACTTAGATATATAGTGTTACATAGTTATTATAGTAAAAGCAATGCATTTAGAAAAATCAAAATAGCTTATAATTTACTCACTCTATTCCAAATTTTAAGTCATTCTAAAGTTCTTGGAGAGTCAAAGTATCTCAAGTTTGACTAATTTTTTTTTTAAGAAACTGGAGGGGCAAAAAGGCCGCAATTTATTAAATAATCAGAGTACCAAAAAGAGAAAATAGGGACAACCAAAAAGCTAAGAAACAAAGAAAGAAAGGAAAAAGATAAGGAAAAAATTCTGGATCCATAAATCAAAAGTATGAGAAAATCTAGTCCTTGCGCTTAGGGAGAGGATCTTCATTTCCTTTGCAAACACAGCTTTAGCCATAGGGATGTTTGGCTGAACTCCCTTAAAGATGAAATCATTCCGGACTGTCCAAATTGCCCAACACATCAACATTGTGACCAACATGAAGAAAGCAGTATGGGATTGGTCTCTGATCTGATCAATTGCCACAGTAATGCTTTGGTCTGAATTATAATACCAATCAGATTCCTGCAATTTTGGGCAAACTCATAGCCAAGAAACAAATGCTCAACTATTTCTTCAGTTGATGCTTGACAAAGAATGCAATCATAGGAATCCAGGTGCATATTTTTCCTTCTCAGTATATTCCTTGTGCTTAGGCGGTCCTTCAATAGTAACCTGAAAAAACCTTATGCTTTGGCTAACAGAAACACTCCCACAACCATTTATAGACTTGAGGAATCTGCCTGTGTCCAATGAGGTGCTTGTAAGTTCTCGATGCAGATGAGCTACCCCATTGAGGAGTCTAGCTATCTTGCAGCTCAGTTAAAGGATAATGCTCACTGAAAGATTGAAGAACTTGAAGGAAAAGCTTCAGAAGATAGAGGGAGCGAAAAGAGGTCAGAGAGAGAGACTATTGGGAGAGGAACTTGGAAACACTAATGGTTTTATTCTTAGCAAAAGAGAAGAGTTCAGGGTACTCAAGCCTCAAAGATTGTTGAATCCAAGTGTCTGACCAAAAGCGGCAAGATTTGCCATTATGCACCTGAGCCAAAGTGAAGGATTTGAAGCAGTCTAGCAGCTTGAGGATATCTCTCCACCAAAAAAGCCTTTTTTAATATGGTTTGGGAGCTTTCCATTTGAGTAATGCTTTTCCCAGACCAAGGAAACCCAAAGAATGTCTTTGTGATTAAAGAATTTATTATCCAATTCTATAACAGAAGAGCTTCATTGTACCTTTTCAAGTCAATAACTCCTAGCCATCCTTCTTCTTTAGGGACCCCAACCATCTCCCAAGATGCTTTTGGGGCCTTTTTTGAATTTATGTCAGCCCCCTTCCAAAGATAGTACTTTCTGAACTTGTCAATTTGTTTTAGAACTCCTTTTGCAAGAGCACGGGCACTTAGGTGAAAAGTTGGCAGGGCTATCAAAATAGCATTGGTAATTTCTAATTTACCAGCTTGAGAGAGGAAGATTGATGTTGAAGCAAGCCTTCTTTCACACTTGGTTACAAAAGGAAGGTAATCCTCAATTCTTGGTTGTAGGCCCAAATAAGTGAAAGGCAGGGAGCCTTTAGCACAACCACAATTGTTAGCAAGATGGTTGAATTTGTCTTCAGAGATGTTTATAGGCACCATGTGGGACTTGCTGTAGTTAACTTTCAAACCAGTTGATTCAGAGAAGGAGTTTAAGACCGAGTTAAGGAAAAACAGCTGCATAGCATCACCTTCCATGATAATCAAGGTATCATCAGCATATTGGATCATTGGAAAATCAGTAGAGCATGAAAGAGGGATGGACAGGTTCAGCAATCCCAAACTCTTTGCTTTGTTGAGAATGGACTGGATCAGATCAGCAGCAAGGACAAAAAGAAGAGGGGAGAGAGGATCACCTTGCCTGACCCCCCTTTTGTAGTGGATAGTCTTCCCAAGAACTCCATTAAGTAACGCCATTGAAGTACCCGAAGAAAGAATGTTTTTTATCTAAGAGATCCAAATATGACAAAAACCTTTGGCTTCCAAAAGATTAAGGATGGTGTTGTGCTCAATTTTGTCAAAAGCCTTTTCAAAGTCTAGCTTCAGTGTATGATGATTTCTTTCTTAGAATGGTGGAAGAGGTGGTGATACTCAAAGGCCCAGGAAAAGCAGTCCTGGATAGTTCTGCTTTTGATAAATCCATATTGGTTTTTGGGGATCAGAGGTATGATTACATCTTGAAGCCTATTAGCAAGAAGTTTAGTGACCAGTTTCATGGAGCTGTTAAGGAGGGAAATAGGTCTAAAGTCAGACAAACAGGTGGGGCTCTGAATTTTAGGAACCAAAGTGATGAAAGAGGAGTTGACACTTTGTAGGCAGACATTGTTCCCCTGAAAAGCCCAACATAGTTCATAAAAATCATTTTTGATATGGTTCCAGCATTTCTTGATGAACTTGTTACTAAAGCCATTTGGGCCAGGAGATTTGTCATTTGAAAGTTGCCTGACTACCTCATCAATTTATGACATCAAATAAGTACACTATAAAAATATAATTAATGAAGAATTTTATGATATTTATTCGTTATCATAAATACTATTATTTTATTATATAAATTTGGTTAAACTTAAGATGCTTTGACCCTCCAAGAAAATTAGAATGACTTATATAATTTGATGGAGGGAGTAGAATTGAGGAAGTACCATTTGGGAGAAGCCACTAAGTGAGTGGTGGGTGGCTAGGTTTAGTTTTGTCACTTACTGTTGGAGAGTGTATTAATTGGAACTACATGTCACTAAGTCGGTAAGGTCCAAATTCATCACTAAAAGAATGGGCAAAATAAGTCATGTTTTTTCTAAAAATTTGCCAAACAGTTTAGGAAGTTTTGATTTGTCAAAACTTCTCCACAATTAACCTTTCCATATTTTTGTGGAAAATATTTTTCAAACTTTTTTCTCAATACTTGCACCATTTCTTACATAAAAGGGATGCTGCGAGAACATGGAAGTGAGTGGCTATGCTTGATATGTGTTTTGGGTGCCCTAGCTAGCAAACGACAAAATGTATGGTGAGAGGAAAGGGTTCTTGGGTTTTATTTTATCGCTTGCTGTCGGAGAGCATGCTGATTGACACTACATGCCACAAAGTCGATATCTCTTTATCTAAATATACTTGATTAAAACTCCTTCTGCCCGCTACTCATCTCTTCTATATATATATGGCTGGTGGTGCCTTGGCCCTTGGTGACCTAGGCTCAAGAATCTCGCCCCTAGGTGCCTAGCACCAGCCGAGCCATGATGGAGGCACACTAGTAAGGAGGATGAGGGTTGATCCTTAGGTGGTATTGATGCACCCTGATTCCATCATCACCTGGTGCCCCTAGCTTTCTCTAGCTAGTGGGTAGCGCTGCCCTAAGGTTTTAGAGGGCAGGAGAGTTTAGGATGAGGGGTGATGCTTAATTTCCATCAACGTGTCATGATTCCATCATCTTCTAGTGTTCCGAGCTTGCTCTAGTGTGGGTGGAGGAACCTTACATTTTAGAGACTTAAGAAGTTTGGGAGGGAGGAGAGTGAACATGAGAGAGGATTCAGGGGATGGAGGGGGCATTTGAGACTGGGCAAGGGGATTACCGTAATGGCACATTGTTGTAATTTACTAATGCTAGTGAGGGTTGTTTTGAGTCTAGCTCATGGCTCTATGTGGAAAGCTTAGTTTTCTCGCCTCTATGTGTTTGTACTAAGGATGGGGGTTGATCCCTTGTGGCTCAATATTTGTAGGCTAAATTACTACCCCTAGTCTATAATTATTTGGGGCTGGCTGTCTAGGGTTAGAACCATGATTCCACTATCATCTTAGAAGACTGGAGTGTATTCTACTCTCTGCATGGTCATATTGTGGAGCAAGCCCTAATAAGGAATATATTTTGGTAGTTGGATGGAATGAAATAGATGCTTGTAATGGCGATACACATAAACACTATTATTAATTCTTATTTGTGCTCATTAATAACTTGGATAACAAAGCATAGCAAGATATTTAGATCAATCAAATACTAAAATAGCTTGGAATAGAATTACAAAGCACTAAAACATAAAAATAAGCTATCATGCATATGGTATATATATTTTATTTAACCAACAAGAGCAAATATTATAATATATAGCTTGGGTGGCCTTGCTTGAAGTACGAAAGTGGTAGCCGTGACTGATTCTCATTAGAGATGTAGGTAGCGCTAGGTCTGATTGACCATCTTAGCAAACTAAATGGCAGAGCCACAACACGTGGTGTATAGATGGCATCCTTAGAAAGGGATATATGAGAGGAGTACACAAGGGTAAAACCTAACGAGTATTGTGTATTGATGGCTCCTCTCTCATTAATAGGTTCATGTACAACAAATGCTGCTAGGCTTGGGAAATTAGGCTTCTGCTTAACGTTGTGATCTACAGCTAGAGTAGTTACCATTGCCATGTTTCAAAGTTAGGGGCTCATGAGCTACCAAAACAAACTGATAAGCTAGCTACCCTTGAGAGATTAGCCTAGGCTCCTGGGAACAAGTATGATACGCTTTCCCACCGGTCCTTTCTCTCTGCCCCTATGCCACAATGATCTATGGCTGGCTATTGTGGGGGTATAACCCTAGGTACCCACAGCACGAGACATGGGCCGCACCATCAAGGATGGTCCAGCCCACAAAGACCAAGATGCGCGGTGCAAGGCGATGGTCGACGTGCAACACAAGTCATATAGAGGATATCCTGAAGATCAAGATTGATCTGTTAGGATATGCGGAATATTTGATTCCTTGTAATGCTTATCATTTACACGATTAGACTTAGATCTAACCAACCTATAACCCTTCCCCCTAGCTATATAAGGTGGTGAAAGGTCCTAATATGGCTAGAGGGGGGTGAATAGCCTATTAAAAATCTACAAACCAACTAGAGTAATTTGATTAGTATGACAAATAGCGAAAAGCAAACTTGCTCTAGCTCTATAAGGGTTGCAAGCCACCTATCCAACAATTCTAGTTACTATGATCACTAGACACACAATTTACTAAGTCACTACTCACTAAGACCTCTCACACTTGCTACACTAAAGAGCTCCACTAGATGAACTTGAGCTACAAAGCAAGCTCTCAATTCTAGCTACACTAAAGAGCTTACTACAACTAGTTTGCGGGTATGTATATGAGTAAGTAAGGTGATTATACCGCCATGTAGAGGAGTGAACCAATCACAAGATGAATACTAAATCAATCACCGGGAGAATACCAAAGAGCAAGAGACAACCAATTTTTCTCCCGAGGTTCACGTGCTTGCCGGCATGCAAATCCCCGTTGTGTCGACCAACACTTGGTGGTTCGGTGGCTAAGAGGTGTTGCACGAACCTCGTCCACACTATTGGACACCGCAAGAACCTACCCACAAGTGAGGTAACTCAATGACATGAGCACTCCACTAGAGTTACCTTTCGGTGCTCCACCGGGGAAGGCACAAATCCTCTCACAATCATCGGGAGATGGCCACGAACAATCACCAACTCGTGCCAATCCTCCTCTATGCTCTGAGCCATCTAGGTGGCGGCAATCACCAAGAGTAACAAGTAAATCCGGCAGCAAAACATGAGCACCAAGTGCCTCTAGATGCAATCACTCAAGCAATGCACTTGGATTCTCTCCCAATCTCACAAAGATAATGAATCAATGATGGAGATGAGTGGGAGGGCTTTGGCTAAGCTCACAAGGTTGCTATGTTAATCCAATGTCCAAGAGGGTGAGCTTGAGCCAGCCATGGGGCTTAAAT
This sequence comes from Miscanthus lutarioriparius, assembly GCA_904845875.1. Taxonomy (NCBI): domain Eukaryota; kingdom Viridiplantae; phylum Streptophyta; class Magnoliopsida; order Poales; family Poaceae; genus Miscanthus; species Miscanthus lutarioriparius. The sequence continues at coordinate 86,621,096 of CAJGYO010000005.1, read as the reverse complement.
AGAGAGCCCCATGAATAGAGCTGTTGGCTCTCTGTTCCCTAAAAATCGGGGTGACCGGACACACCGGTCGGTTTTACCGGACGCAGGACCCCAGCGTCCGGTCCTTAGATATTTGCCACGTGTCCTCGACTTCAAATGCTGATCGCCCGATCTCAACGGTCATCGATGCACTTAAGTTGTGACCGGGCGCGCTGCTCGAAGTGATCGGACGCTCCAACACTGGAGTCCAGTCGTTTCCAGTAAGGTTTTAGAGATGGTTTTTCGTGATCGGACGCGTCCGGTGGCACATGACTGGACCTAGGCCAACGTCCGGTCAACACTATCTCTTCTCTGTTGCTTGCGTCAGCGTACGTCACTAGGTGACCAGATGCACCCCCTGCACGTCCGGTCCCTTTTTCATTTCAGCATCCGGTCAAGGCATCGAGGGTGGCCTTCACTGCGCACCACTGACCGAACACAGGGTCAGAGTCCGATCACTGCCCAAGGCAGAGTCCGGTCAATAAAACCGAGACCGCACTACTAATCCACAACTGACCGGACGCTGATCTCCCGAGTTCAGTCACCACATCACCAGCGTCTGGTCACTGTTTCTCAGTGACTATCGCCTCCTTCATTTCACCAACTTCTCCACCCTTGCTCAAATGTGCCAACCACAAGTGTATCACCTTGTGCACGTGTGTTAACATATTTTCACAAATTTTTTCAAGGATGTTAGCACTCCACTATATTCTAAATGCATATGCAATGAGTTAGAGCATCTAGTGGCACTTTGATAACCGCATTTCGATACAAGTTTCACCCCTCTTAATAGTACGGCTATCGATCCTAAATGTGATCACACTCTCTAAGTGTCTCGATCACCAAACCGAAAAGCTCCTATCAATTTCACCTTTGCCTTAAGCTTTTTGTTTTTCTCTTTCTTCTTTTCCAAGTCCATGCACTTGATCATCACCATGGCATCACCATCATCATGTCATGATCTTCATTTGCTTCACTGCTTGGAGTAGTGCTACCTATCTCATAATCACTTTGATAAACTAGGTTAGCACTTAGGGTTTCATCAATTTACTAAAACCAAACTAGAGCTTTCAATCTCCCCCTTTTTGGTAATTGATGACAACCCTTTCACAAAGATATAAATTAAAATTCAATTGAGTCCATGTTGCTTGCCCAAGCATATTTACCATGTTTAAAAGGATATGGACAAGTTTCATGAACTCCAAATGGTAGCAATTGCTCCCCCTACATATGTGCTAAGAGTTTGGATTGTAGCTTGTACGTATGCTTAGATAGGAAATATAGGAGACAATGTCTACCAAATGATGCTAAGGTATAAAAGATGGACCTTTGAAGCGTGAAACCAATCGGAGTGCACCAATATACCATCCTTAGCACCATTTAGTAGCTAGACATACACAAAAACTAGAATACCCCGTGAGATCAACATTAGAAGTAAGGGTATAGTTTCCAAAAAATGAGCATAAGTCTAGTTACTTAACCTATGCATGCTAGTTTTTCATTTCATCATTCAAACCTACAACTAGCATACACCACACAAGCATGGATATTGAAATTTAAAACTTGTGCCATGCAAGCAAATATATGAAATGCACATTCAAATGCAGCATACAAGTTTATGAGCTTGCTCCCCCTACTTATGTACAATTTTGATTGATCCCCTTACAATGTCATTTCATTTGTTTGCTCCCCCTATCTTACTATCTTTGTGAATTTCTCTCCCCTTTGTCAACAATTAGCACAAAAGGCGAGCCCAAATTTTAGATAGGTTGGGATGAAACCATGTGAAGTGAGGATCATTTTCCCAATTTAGTTCAATCTAGATCACTTACAAAAGATATTTAACTCGGTTTGACCCAAGGACAAGCTTCTTCACACCTCCAAATAAGGGTTATCTTGTACCCTATTGAGTTAAACACTTAGAGCTCATTTTCTAGATCAAATATTAGGTTTACAAGCCCACAAACATGTCATATGCTACCACTAGACCAAATTAAGCATAGAAACAATAGTGGTACCATACAAACATCAAAATCATTTGATTTTTATGAATGAGCCTTTTTAATGTGAAAGATGTCTAAATGCACTAAACATGTCCTTAGCAAGGATGTATGCCATGCCAATCAACTTTTACCTTGGATTGCTCGAAAGAGAGGCATGTCATATGAGTGGGGGGTGCATCAACACATATTTGAGAAATCCAATATGTTCAACTCAATCCTTAGCTTGCAAAACCTATTCTCATCTAATGGCTTGGTGAATATATCGGCAAGTTGATCTTCAGTGCCTACACTCTTAATGCAAATGTTGTCTTTTTATTGGTGATCTCTTATGAAATGATGGTGGACATAAATGTGCTTTGTTCTTGCGTGTTGAACCGGGTTATTGATTAACTTGATTGCACTCTCATTGTCACATAGCAATGGTACTTTCTTGAACTTGATTCCAAAGTCATTCAAGGTGGCCTTCATCTAAAGTATTTGTGCACAACAACTACCGGCGGATATGTATTTGGCTTCGGCGGTTGATAATGCAACACTATTTTGCTTCTTTGATGACCATGAAACAAGTGATCTTCCCAACAATTGACATGTGCCCGAGGTGCTCTTCCTTTCAACCTTGCATCCCGCATAATCCGAGTCAGAGTAACCAACTAGCTCAAACTTTGCTCCTTTGGGATACCACAAACCAATATTTTGTGTATGCCTTAAGTACCTCAATATTCTCTTTGTAGCCTTCAAATGACTTTCTCTTGGTGAGGCTTGAAATCTTGCACACATGCATACACTAAACATGACATCCGGCCTTGATGTGGTCACATAGAGTAGGCTTCCAATCATAGACCGATACAATTTTTGATCCACCATATTGCCTCTTGCATCACCATCCAAGATATCATTTGTCCCCATTGGTGTACTAATAGCTTTGCTATCACTTATACCAAACTTCTTGATCATGTCCTTGATATACTTGCCTTGACTCACAAATGTACCATTCTTCAATTGCTTGATTTGAAGACCAAGGAAGTAACTTAACTCTCCAATCATGGACATCTCAAACTCATTAGCCATCATCTTTCCAAATTCTTCACAAAAATCTTGATTGGTTGATCCAAATATGATGTCATCAACATAGATTTGCAACACAAATAAGTCTTTGCCAATCTTTTTTATGAAAAGAGTGGTGTCAACCTTGCCCATCATGAACCTTTTAGAGAGTAGGAAGTCCCTCAATCTCTCATACCATGCTCTTGGTGCTTGTTTCAATCCATACGAAGCCTTTCTCAACTTGTAAACATGGTTGGGTTTCTTTTTATCTTCAAAACCGGGAGGTTGCTCAACATACACAAGTTCATTGATGTACCCATTGAGAAATGCACTCTTCAAATCCATTTGGTACAACTTGATGTTGTGGGCACAAGCATAGGCTAACAAGATCCTAATTGCTTCCAATCTTGCAACCGGGGCATATGTTTCTCCAATGTCAAGACCTTCAACTTGAGTGTAACCTTGAGCCACTAATCTTGCTTTGTTCCTTATTACTATGCCATCTTGATCTTGCTTGTTCCAAAAGACCCACTTGGTTCCAATTACATTATGATCCATAGGCCTCTCAACTAACTCCCATACTTGATTTCTCTTGAAGTTGTTTAGCTCTTCATGCATAGCATTTATCCAATCAACATCCTTCAAAGATTTATCTATCTTCTTAGGTTCAATGGATGACACAAATGAGAAGTGTTCACAAAATGATGCCAATTTAGATCTTGTTTGTACACCTCTAGAAATATCACCAATTATAGAGTCCAAAGGATGATCTCTTGCGACATTGGTTGGTTGGAGCACTTGCACTTGATTACTTGCATTTGATCGATCATTTGGTTGAGATGATGAACTAGCCACTTGTTGTTGATTTTGCACTTTGTCAACACTAGCACTTGCTTGACTTTGATCTTGAGAACCACTAGCTTGTACATTTGAGTTAGAGTGCACTTGATTCTTGTCATCTTCAACATCAATCACCTCTCTAGGTCTTATATCACCAATGTCCATGTTCTTCATTGCATTGACTAATTGAGTGCCTCTCACATCATCTAGATTCTCATCTTTCTCTTGGGAACCATTTGTTTCATCAAATTCCACATCATAAACCTCCTCAAGAGTACTACTAGCCAAATTCCAAACTCTATATGCCTTGCTAGTAGTGGAGTAACCAAGCAAAAAACCTTCATCACATTTTTTTCAAACTTACTCAATCTAGTGCCTTTCTTCAATATGTAGCATTTACAACCAAAAACCCAAAAATATGCTATGTTGGGCTTTCTTCCATTTAATAGCTCATAAGGTGTCTTTTCCATCATGGGGTGACAATAGTCAGTTGTTATAATAGCAAGCCATGTTGATTGGTTTGGCCCAAAATGAATGACTCACATTGTACTCACTCAACATTGATCTTGCCATGTCAATCAAAGTTCTATTCTTTCTTTCAACTAGGCCATTTGATTGTGGAGTATACTTGGCCAAAAATTGATGCCTAATTCCAAACTCATCACATAAATCATCCACTCTTGTGTTCTTGAACTCACTTCCATTGTCACTTCTCACTTTTATGATGGTTGTTTCAAACTCATTATGAATTCTCTTGATGAATGTCTTGAAGGTTGCAAACACATCACTCTTGTCAATAAGAAATAACACCCATATGTATCTAGTGAAATCATCCACAATCACAAATCCGTATTTGTTTCCACCAATGCTAGTGTATGTGGTTGGTCCAAACAAGTCTATGTGCACCAACTCAAATACCTTAGATGTGCTCATCATGCTCTTCTTAGGATGTGTGTTACCAACTTGCTTTCTGGCTTGACATGCACTACATAGGTTATCCTTCTCAAATGTGACATCTTTCAAGCCTCTAACTAAGTCATGCTTGATCAACTTGTTCAATTGTTTCATTCCAACATGACCAAGCCTTCTATGCCATAACCAACCCATGCTAGACTTAGTGATCAAAATGTTGACAATTGAGCTTCTCTAGCATTGAAATCAACCAAGTATAGATTCTCATATCTAAATCCTTTGAATATCAAGTTAGAGCCATCTACACTTATGATCTCTACATCATCCACACCAAATATGCACTTAAAACCAAGATCACACAATTGAGCTACCGATAATAGGTTGAAGTTCAAGCTCTCTACTAGTAGCACATTGAAAATGCTAAAGTCATTGGATATTGCAATCTTACCAAGACCTTTGATCTTGTCTTTGCCATTGTCACCAAATGTGATACTATCAATCCCATTGCTCTTATTTTCATTGATTGAATTGAACATTCTTGAATCACCGGTCATGTGTTGTGTGCACCCACTATCAAGCACCCAATGCCTTCCTCCGGCTTTATAATTGACCTACAAAAGAAGATTAATTATTTTTAGGTACCCAAACTTGCTTGGGTCCTTGAAGGTTAGTTACCAAGGTCTTTGGTACCCAAATGGACTTCTTATTTGGGCCCACAATTGGTGTACCAATGAACTTAGCCTTCACACTATTGGCACCCTTAAAAAGCATGTAGCAAGAATCAAATCTAATTGAGGATACATTAGGTAGCTTGTTCTTGTTAGTCTTGCAATATTGCTCTATATGCCCAACTTGCTTGCATCTATTGCAAAACCGACCATTACCCTTCACAAAGCTAGCTTTGGGAGTGAGAAAGGCTGTCTTGCCTTTCTTGGGGGTATAGCCTAATCCCTCTTTGTTGAGAGAAAACCTTTGACTATCCAAGCACTTTAGCAAGTGGGCATCTCCACCATAGGCACGAGTGAGCTCATTCACCTCCTTCTTGAGGGTCTCATTTTCCACCATTAGTGAGGTATCACAAGTGAAACCATCACTCAAAGGTGAAGTTCAAGTAGAAGTGCTACAAGAAGGGTTAGTGGGAGCAACTACAATGGGCTTATAAAAAGATTCATCAATAATATCATATGTTAGTCCCACATCACAAGACACAATCACTTGCTCCTTCTTGGCTTCCTCCTTCTTGACTTGCTCGATGAGAGAGGAGTGAGCCTTTTCAAGCTTAGAGTGAGATTTTCCAAGCTTCTCATGGGCTTCTATTAGCCTCTCATGAGTGGCACTTAGCTCATCAATGGATTGCTTAAGAAATTTGATTTCTTACTCAATCCTTTACACTCCTTTCTCTTCATCTCAACGCAAGTGTGCACTTGCTCACACATGTCCATGAGCTTGTAACACCCTGGGTGTTTAAAATACTAAAACCTGACATGTCATCATATGCATTGCAAAGCATTTGGCATTTGGTGAAAACTTTGAGATGCATACACTAAAAACAAGTTTATATTCATGTGGTATGTGTTGAATTGTATTGTTTGACTTAAATTCAAAGTTTGTTTGGTAAAATTTGAGAGTAAATTGTGAATTTTTGGCGTTTGGCAATTTTGTAATTTTTGTGAACAGTGTTCACCGCCTAAGCTACATTGCCGTCGTTCCTTCTTCGGCGTTCCAGGCGTGTCGTGGCCGTCTTTGATGTCGCGCTGGCACGGGTATAGCTCCGTCGTGGCTTCCTTTGAGCTTCGCGTCGGCGCTTATAAGTACCAAGACGTCGTCATCGCTGCTTTTTTCTTCCTTTGTTTTCACCACCGTCGTTGTCATCGCTCCAACAAGCTCGCAGATCGTCTCCCTAAGCGTTGTTGCCATCTCGGTAAAGGCCGTCCTAGTTCCGTCTTTTTCCTTGCGAATCCAGCCACCTAGCCTTGATCGCTGAAATTGCCGAGAACTCATTTGTCCACGTTTTTCTTCCTCGAGGTCAACAACTTTCACCGCTATGGCGTGTCATCGTGGTCGAGAGCTTTTCGGTGAGCCGTTATGCGTAATCGGTGTACTTACGGTTTCGCTTTTGATGTCTGTAGTCTTTAGTCGGTTGTTGTTTACTCATTTTGATCGCTGCGATCGCGGTTCTCCCTCACCGACGATCTTTGCTTCGGATAGTTCACCCTAGTGGTCGGATAGCTCACCATAGTGGTCGGATAGCTCACCATAGTGGTCGGATAGCTCACCATAGTGGTCGGATAGTTCACCGTAGTGGTCGGATAGTTCACCATAGTGGTCGGATAGTTCACCGTAGTGGTCGGATAGTTCACCATAGTGGTCGGAGAGTTCACCAAAGTGATCGGTGCTAGCGTGGTCACATCAGTTACGAATATGGTTTGGTTAGTTTGGTTTGTAACTGTACTGCGAAGAAAAATTGTATCCAATTTATTTATTTTTGTATCCATCATCGAGCATCATGTTTCATATTCCCCATCATGTAAACATGGCAATGTTACTACGTGTAGTAAACGAAGGTGAACGCGTGGTAGTTAATCAAGTTTGCGGAGGAGGTTGATCTCATCTGTTGAGGTCGGATCGAAGACGTGTGAAACGTCAGTAGAGCAGATTTTTCCGTCAACGAAGGCAAGCCCGGATGCATATAACCCTACCTTGTATTTTACAAATTGATTTCGCTTTTGCTTTTCAATATTGCATTAAGTGATTAGAAGTCAAGTGGAAACCTAATTGTTGCATTATCAACCTTGTTGTTCCATATCTACCTTGTTACCCGTTTAAAAATCGTATATGCCTAGTTATGCTTAGCTCGCTTAGACCGATCGAGTTGGGTGATACATCACCTGCAAGTTTTAAATGGAACATTGGTTAATTATGTTAGCATGTGATATGGGAATGTGGAGTAATAAATCTAGACCGGGCGGACTCGGTGTGTGTGAGCCACAAGACATGGAGGTCTTGTGAGCGGGTTCTTTTCACTTTGTGTCGATTAAGGTCCGCACCGTTGTTGACTGTGTGAGTTGAGAATTTGTAGTACTAACCACATACTCCGGTAAGCCTAAACTTGGCGATTCTATTACGAGAATGGCTACTCACGCGACTTTGGGAGTGGAGAGATGGCGGAGAAGCGTGTACCCTCGTGGCTGGAATGTGGCGGATTTGAGGTGTCTTTGTGCTCTCGGGTGGCGCTGGACCCGTTCTTGTTTGAGAGGATCCAAGGGTAGGTTGGTATATGTAGGTCGAGGGGACCTACATATGTCGTGGTGGTCTGGAATTCCCAATTTGGGTTTATAATCGATTCAATCGTCGTTGCTCCTCGGTTATGGAGACTCAATTCTCTCGATCATCATCGTAGATTAATAATCTGGAACTCGAGAATGGTTCGAGAAAGTGTTGGATATGAAGTTTCATGATCTTAATACGGATCGTGTCGACTTTGTATATGATCCGATGAGATTTTAAATATTGATACAAAGAATTTTGTTAAAGTGCTTTTAAGCAAAAGAACTTTGATTATTGCTAAAGCCATACCTTGAATCCACGAGCACTGCATTCCACAGTCTTATCAGTTTTCATTTCGGTTAAGTCTTGTTGAGTACTTTCGTACTCAGGGTTCGTTGACCCTTGTTGCAGGTGAGGCTCATGAGCAGATCTGTTTTGGATCGTGCTGCATGACTGTTGTTCAGTGCGTTGATGATAAGTAATGTGTGGCCCTTGGGCAGGGCAGTGATATTTGTGTGTTTTGTATATATTATAATGCCACTCCACTACTACGTTTTGTAATAATAATCGAACTTAGTTTGTAAGGTTTGAAATAAATGTTTTGTAAACTAAGTTATTGTAAGACTTCCGCTGATTTACTCTGTGTTGATATTTGGATAAATGTTGTAATACTGCAATAACTCTGTAATGTGATCCTGCTCGGAAATCGTGGATGATTCGGGGTTCTCCGAGGACACCCGACAGTCTTCTTAAGTTATCGGTAACATATGCATAAATGTCAAAGGTCGTTGGACAGTGACAGGTGCATGTGGGCCCTATAATTTAGGAGGTTCTGCCACAGAATGGTATCAGAGCGATCGTTACAAGGTTTTTGTGGTATTGTTTTGCAAAAACTTTAAAATGATTTGGATGACTCAATTTAACTTGATAGTTTGGTCCAAATTGCTTCTGACTTATCTTATTTCTTTCTCACCATTCCTTATTTGATTAAAAGGGTCTTGTGTGGTGGAGTAGTAATCTTACTATGCCCTATATAAAAATAAATGTTGTTTTTGTGCATTATAAACTTTGATGTTTTTGTTCGTAAGAACGATTCATGCATCATGCATAATTCACTCGTTACTTCCTTCACCTCTTAGTCTGGAGTTGAGTAGTGAGTCTGATTTGAGGAATGTAATCCATCATAGCTGCCCTTTAGACTTTGATCAAGTGGTCTTACTTGGATTAAATTGGTTTCCTTCAGTATGGCTCGTGCCAAGATGACGCCCCGTAAGTCCTCTGGACCCAAAGGAGTTCCTCGTCACCAACTTGCCCCTAGGAATGATGGTGCTAGCGAGAGTGACGCTTAGGCACGATCCTCAAAGGAGATATCTGAGGATTTGCGAGAATTAGCCCAAGCTACTAGAGATAGGGCTATGGGACGCCATTCGGTGGGCGATTACACGGGAACAATTAAGGCATCTTACCACAAAGCTCATGTGAACTCTATGAACGTATGTTAGTTAAATGCGATTGGAAGGAAGGAATGAAGCTTGGCATAGGGAAAATGTAGCTAGAGTTAGAACTCATGAGTTAGAATTTTATGTAGAAGACTTAGAAGAGCATAATATATATCTGCATGAGGAAGTTCATAGGCTAAGCAATCTCCTAGATCCAAATCATGAACCCCAAGTTGATGCATTGGATCCGGTGTAAATCCTTGCCGATGAAAGTGAATCGAAGAAGAAGAAGAAGAAGATCCAGAAGAATTAGTAATGATTGATGAAAGTGATAGTGAAGGCGGTAATAATTCCGGAATGGATACCGAGCACGAAGTTTGATGTAATCGCAAAAAAAGGAGTAGAGTTGTGAAATAATTACTTCTAGTTAAGTTAAGTAGTCTTGTTTAGATGTGGTCTTGTGTTTAAATAAGTGGCACCGATGTAATGCGTTGTAGTAAGCTTTAGGATCTTTGAATAAAGACTTGTGAATAAAGTTTGGTTTGTTATAAGCAGATCGCGTCAGACGCGAGGTTCGCATGATTCGGGTACTTCACAAGATGAGGATGATATCCCCAACCCGCCACCAATGCCGACCAATTTGGGTGATGCTATCATTGCATTAGTCAATGTGGACTGTGGAAAATTCTCGTTTGCTTCATGAGATGGCTCAAAGTAATCAAAATCGGATGCATAGAAATCATGGGACTTAATCCTACTTGGGCATGAGGCTACATATGTTGACTTCACGGATACAAAACCCCGGTGTTCACTAAGGGTGATGAACCATTGGAGGTGATGGACCGGCTTAGGACCATGGAATGAAATTTGATCTTATTCATTGCACGGAGTTTGAAGCTTGTTTTTGCTTGAAAGAACTTAGAGGTGCAGCCGGTGCTTGGTATGCAAACCTTATGGCCATGCAACCGCAGGTGTTCCATTAACTTGGATAGAGTTTCGTACTGCTTTTAGAGCCTATTATATCCACGAAGGAGTGATGGCTATGAAGTTAGAAGAGTTCCTTGCCTTGAAGCAAGGAGATCAAACCGTGATGCGATATGTAGGAAGATTCAATCACTGTCACAATATGCACCGAACATGTCAATACGGATGCCAAGAAAAAGAAATGGTTCATGAGAGGTCTAAATACCAAGCTGCAGACAATGATGACTGACTGTACCAATATCACTTATCATGAGGCGATAAATATTGCACTTGCTTCAGAGGCAAAGTATCGGCGACATAAGGAGCTCAAGAAGAAAAAAAGAATGTGCCGTCTGGACCTTTTGGTGGAACCCAAAAGAGGCAGAGAGTGATTTATCATCCGATAAACCATTATCGTCCTCCTTATCGTCCGCCGTATGATTCCAAGCCGCAACAGATCAAATGTCCAAATCTCTGCTATAACCTATCCGGACTCACGGTCAACCAATGTTCCTAGTGGTAATACTCCAACATCACAGGTCACAACTTTCCATGTTACAATTGTGGAAGGACTGGTCATTTCTCTAAGGAATGTCCATATCCTAGGCGAGCTAATCAACATTATCGGAAGGCCCCCGCCAATCAACAACAGGTCAAGCACCAAACAAGAACCACAATCGAGAATGCTCGAAGGGCAAAGATGAGAGGAAGGCAGGAAGGGTTTTCTATATTCAAGCCGGGAAATTCCGGAAGGAGAGCCGGTGATGATGGGTATGTTTCTGTTGCCAATCATCCTCAAGAAGTTATACTTTTTGATTCGGCGCATCGCATTCCTTCATCAATAGAGCATTTGTTGTGAAGTATGAAATTTCAATTGGGACAACAAAGGAAAATTTCTTTATCTGATGCCTTGGGGACGCGTGTACTAAGGAAATGGTATACGGTACCCATAAACACAGGTGGGCATATTTTTCCCACTACCATGATTATCCTAAAGGACCAGGATATAGATGTAATTTTGGGAATGAATTGGATGTATCAAAGATAAGGCTATTATAAATGCTTTGAATAGAACTATAAGGGTAAGTTTGCGGATAGTAATTCTCAACTTCTTATCCAACTTCCAACCTTAAGAAGATCGGGTGGGCAAAGTTTGTGCAACTGTCGTCAAAGAGATTAGAGATATCCCGGTAGTATGTGAATTTCGATGTGTTTCTGAAGAATTACCCGGTCTACCACCAGATAGGGATGTCCGATTTAACATAGAATTGAAACACAGAGCAGCTCCGATTTCTCGGAGAGCTTATAGGATGCCACCAAAGGAATTGGCCGAGTTGAAAACTCGGTTGCAAGAACCGATTGATAAGGGATTTATCCAACCTAGTTCATCACCTTGGGGATGTCAAGCAATTTTGTGAAAAAGAAAGATGAGACCTTGAGGTTATGTGTGTCGACTACCGTCCGTTGAATGAAGTGACCATCAAGAATAAGTATCCATTACCTCGGATAGATTTGCTTTTTGATCAATCTGGCCGAGCCAAAGTTTTCTCAAGATAGATTTGAGGTCGGGATATCACCAAATCAAGATAAAGCACTGAAGATATTCCCAAAACGGCATTTACCACAAGATATGGATTATATGAATATTTGGTCATGTCTTTTGGTTTGACCAATGCTCCAACTCATTTCATGTATTTGATGAATTGAGTATTCATGCACGAGCTAGACAAATTCGTTGTGGTGTTTATTGATGACATTCTAGTATATTCCAAGAGTAAGGAAGAACATGCGGAACATCTCAGAATTGTTCTGACTCATTTGAGAGAACATCAACTATATGCAAAGTTCAGCAAGTGTGAGTTTTGGCTTAAGGAAGTACAATTTCTTGGACATGTCTTGTCAGCGGAAGGAGTTTCTGTTGATCCAAGCAAAGTGAAGGATGTTCTTGATTGGGAACCATCAACCCACAGTTCATGAAGTTAGGAGTTTTACGGGATTGGCGGGGTATTACCGTCGGTTTATTCCAGATTTTTCTAAAGTGTCAAAGTCCATTTCTTGAGTTGTTGAAGAACCAAGTCAAGTTTGTTTGGTCGTCCATGATTGTGAAAAGGCTTTTCGGACTTTGAAGAGATTGTTGACCATTGCACGAAAGATAGCCCAACCTCGACATCGAGAAGTCATTTGACGCGTCTATTGTGATCGTCGGGTATTGGTATTGGATGTGTGTTAATGCAAGAAGGGCGAGTCATTGCTTATGCATCCGGACAACTTAAGCAACATGAAGAGCACTATCCGACTCATGATTTGGAGTTAGCGGTGTGGTCCATTCTTTGAAGATTTGGCGGCATTACCTACTTGGTAATACATGCCATATATATCTGAACCATAAGAGCTTAAAGTATATCTTTACTCGATCGAATTGAATATGCGACAAAGAAGATGGTTAGAGCTGATTAAAGATTATAACTTAGAAGTGCATTATCATCTGGAAAAGCAAATGTGGTTGCAGATGCTCTAAGTCGCAAAAGTTATTGCAATTGCACGAAAGTAAGAACAATGGGTTTGATCTTATGTCAAGAGATGGAGAAGTTGAATGTAGATGTAATTCAACAGGCAATTTGACCAACATAATTGTTGAAGCCACTATTCGAGATCAAGTTATTCTTTGCTCAAAAGGAAAATAAGGGTATAGCCCATATCAAGGAAAAAGTCAAGAATGGAAAAGCGGAATGCTTTAACATAGATGATGAAGATGTGTTATGGTTCAAGGATGCGCCTGGTGGTACCAAAAGTTCACGAGTTACTGGCGATCAATTCTAGATGAGGCACATGCTACTAGGTTATCTATCCATCCAGGAAGCAACAAGATGTACCATGATTTGAAGCAAAGATTTTGGTGGACTAAAATGAAGATAGAAATTGCAAGATATATAGCAAAGTGTGATACTTGTCGAAAGTAAAAGCTATACATTTGAGGTCTGTTTTGGAGAACTACAACCATTACCTATTCCAGCTTGGAAATGGGAGGACATTAGTATGGACTTTATTGTTGGTCTACCCAAGACATCAAAGGGATATGACTCAATATGGGTTATTGTAGATCGACTAACCAAGTCAGTAGCATTTTCTTCCGATTCAGAATGCATGTCCCCTCGCATCACGATATGCCAAGTTTTTGTACTTAGAGCGGATTGTGAGTCTGCATGGAGTACCGAGGACCATAGTGTCGAGATAGGGGTACACAGTTTGTCTCCGACTTTTGGAAACAATTACATTCTTCGTTGGGAACCAAGCTTACATTTAGTACTGAGCCTATCACCCATGGTGATGGATGTGAAAGAGTCAATCAAGTACTTGAAGATATGTTAAGGTGTTGTGTCCTTAACTATTCCAAGAAATGGGATGAGTGTTTGCCTTTGGGTTTGAGTTCTCATATAACAATAGTTATCGGAAAGCATTAGAATGGCTCCATTTGAAGCACTCTATGGTCGTAGAGATGCAGAACATCGTTGAGTTGGTGCGAGGCAGGAGAAAGAAGATTCTTTGGAGTTGATCTTGTGAAAAAACAGAAGACAAGGTTAGGCAAATACAAAGTAATTTGAAGATAGCTCATCCCGAAAAAAGAGTTATGCGAGATAAGCGGCGTCGACCATTGACGTTTAACAAAGGGGACTTTGTGTATCTTAAAGTATCACCAATGAAGGAGTTACTCGTTTTGGTGTTAAAGGCAAGTTAGCACCTCGATATATTGGACCATTTCAAATTTTGGAGAGGTATGGAAAAGTGGCATATCGCTTGAAATTGCGAACATCTATCAGTGATTGCATGATGTATTCCATGTTTCTCAATTGAAGAAGTGTCTCCGAGTGCTGAAAGCAGAATGTTGAGATTGAAGGGTAGGACTTGAATCGATTTGACATATTAGAATATCCTATCCGAGTGTTAGATCAGAAAGATCGTGTTACTCGAAGACGGACAATCAAGTTCTATAAAATACAATGGAATCAACATTCAGAAGAGGAAGCTACCTGGGAATCAGAAGATTACTTGTTAGAAAAATTTCCAGAGTTTCTAGCGTCAATATAGAATAGATAATGTTAGTTGAGCTCGGTTACTACAAATAGTGTTTTGTAAAGAAACCTCAGTTGTTTTATGGAAGAGTTCGGGATGTTTTTGGATTAACACATTTCCTTTTCCATTACTTACTCTATGGCTTTGAATCTCGGGGCGAGATTTCTTTTAGGGGGAAGGATTGTAACACCCTGGGTGTTTAAAATACTAAAACCTGACATGTCATCATATGCATTGCAAAGCATTTGGCATTTGGTGAAAACTTTGAGATGCATACACTAAAAACAAGTTTATATTCATGTGGTATGTGTTGAATTGTATTGTTTGACTTAAATTCAAAGTTTGTTTGGTAAAATTTGAGAGTAAATTGTGAATTTTTGGCGTTTGGCAATTTTGTAATTTTTGTGAACAGTGTTCACCGCCTAAGCTACATTGCCGTCGTTCCTTCTTCGGCGTTCCAGGCGTGTCGTGGCCGTCTTTGATGTCGCGCTGGCACGGGTATAGCTCCGTCGTGGCTTCCTTGAGCTTCTGCGTCGCGCTATAAGTACCAAGACGTCGTCATCGTCGTTTTTCTTCCTTTGTTTTCACCACCGTCGTTGTCATCGCTCCAACAAGCTCGCATCGTCTCCCTAGCGCTGTTGCCATCTCGGTAAAGGCCGTCCTAGTTCCGTCTTTTCCTTGCGAATCCAGCCAGCTAGCCTTGATCGCTTTGAAATTGCCGAGAACTTCATTTGTCCACGTTTTTCTTCCTCGAGGTCAAGAACTTCACCGCTTCTTGAGGCGTGTCATCGTGGTCAGAG
The DNA here is from genome assembly GCA_904845875.1 of Miscanthus lutarioriparius. Lineage (NCBI taxonomy): Eukaryota > Viridiplantae > Streptophyta > Magnoliopsida > Poales > Poaceae > Miscanthus > Miscanthus lutarioriparius. Next base: position 86,605,739 of record CAJGYO010000005.1, on the reverse strand, counting down.
CTTTTCGGTGAGCCGTTGTCTGTAATCAGTGTACTTACGGTTTCGTTTTGATGCTGTAGTCTTTAGTCGGTTGTTGTTTACTCATTTTGATCGCTGCAGTCGCCGGTTCTCCCTCACCGACGATCTTTGCTTCGGATAGTTCACCCTAGTGGTCGGATAGCTCACCATAGTGGTCGGATAGCTCACCATAGTGGTCGGATAGCTCACCATAGTGGTCGGATAGTTCACCGTAGTGGTCGGATAGTTCACCATAGTGGTCGGATAGTTCACCGTAGTGGTCGGATAGTTCACCATAGTGGTCGGAGAGTTCACCAAAGTGATCGGTGCTAGCGTGGTCACATCAGTTACGAATATGGTTTGGTTAGTTTGGTTTGTAACTGTACTGCGAAGAAAAATTGTATCCAATTTATTTATTTTTGTATCCATCATCGAGCATCATGTTTCATATTCCCCATCATGTAAACATGGCAATGTTACTACGTGTAGTAAACGAAGGTGAAGCGCGTGGTAGTTAATCAAGTTGCGGAGGAGGTTGATCTGTCTGTTGAGGTCGGATCGAAGACGTGTGAAACGTCGCAGGAGCCAGACTTTTCCGTCAACGAAGGCAAGCCCCGGATGCATATAACCCTACCTTGTATTTTACAAATTGATTTCGCTTTTGCTTTTCAATATTGCATTAAGTGATTAGAAGTCAAGTGGAAACCTAATTGTTGCATTATCAACCTTGTTGTTCCATATCTACCTTGTTACCCGTTTAAAAATCGTATATGCCTAGTTATGCTTAGCTCTGCTTAGACCGATCGAGTTGGGTGATACCTCACACCGCAAGTTTTAAATGGAACATTGGTTAATTATGTTAGCATGTGATATGGGAATGTGGAGTAATAAATCTAGACCCAGGCGGACTCGGTGTGTGTGAGCCACAAGACATGGAGGTCTTGTGAGCGGGTTCTTTCACTGTGTCGATTAAGGTCCGTCACTGTTGTTGACCTGTGTGAGTTGAGAATTTGTAGTACTAACCACATACTCCCAGTAAGCCTAAACTTGGCGATTCTATTACGAGAATGGCTACTCGCGACTTTGGGAGTGGAGAGATGGCGGAGTAGCGTGTACCCTCGTGCATTTGGAATGTGGCGGATTTGAGGTGTCTTTGTGCTCTCGGGTGGGCGGACCCGTTCTTGTTTCAGAGGATCCAAGGGTAGGTTGGTATATGTAGGTCGGGGACCTACATATGTCGTGGTGGTCTGGAATTCCCATTTGGGTTTATAATCGATTCAATCGTCGTTGCTCCTCGGTTATGGAGACTCAATTCTCGATCATCATCGTAGATTAATAAGCTGGAACTCGAGAATGGTTCGAGAAAGTGTTGGATATGAAGTTTCATGATCTTAATACGGATCGTGTCGACTTTGTATATGATCCGATGAGATTTTAAATATTGATACAAAGAATTTTGTTAAAGTGCTTTTAAGCAAAAGAACTTTGATTATTGCTAAAGCCATACCTTGAATCCACGAGCTGCATTCTGAGTCTTATCGGTTTTCATTTCGGTTAAGTCTTGTTGAGTACTTTCGCGTACTCGGGGTTCGATTGACCCTTGTTGCGGTGTGAGGCTCATGAGCGATCTGTTTTTTTGGATCGTCTTTGCATGATTTGTTGTTGAAGGCGTTGATGATAAGTAATGTGTGGCCCTTGGGCAGGGCAGTGATATTTGTGTGTTTTGTATATATTATAATGCCACTCCACTACTACGTTTTGTAATAATAATCGAACTTAGTTTGTAAGGTTTGAAATAAATGTTTTGTAAACTAAGTTATTGTAAGACTTCCGCTGATTTACTCTGTGTTGATATTTGGATAAATGTTGTAATACTGCAATAACTCTGTAATGTGATCCTGCTCGGAAATCGTGGATGATTCGGGGTTCTCCGAGGACACCCGACAGTCTTCTTAAGTTATCGGTAACATATGCATAAATGTCAAAGGTCGTTGGACAGTGACAGGTGCATGTGGGCCCTATAATTTAGGAGGTTCTGCCACAGAGCTCCTCCTTGGTGTACTCCTCATCATCATCATCACTCCTACAAGCATCACTTTCACATTCATCATCATCACTCACATCATATTTTACCTTGGTAGGCTTTGCCATGAGGCATGTTGATGGAGTGTCGAAGATGGAGGGCTTGTTGTTGATGGCGATGCTTGCTAGTGCTTTCTTGATAGATTTCTTGCCATCATCACTAGAGCCATCACTATCCGAAGAGCCATCACTATCCCAAGTGACCATATAGCCTCCACCCTTCTTCTTCTTTTGGAAGGTCATCTTCTTCTCCTTCTTGTGCTTCTTCTTCTTATCCTCATCATTATCACTATTGTAGGGACAATCCGCTACAACGTGATTGGGGCTCTTGCAATTGTAGCATCTTCTCACATATTCTTTGCTTTTGGTGTGATCTCTTCTCTTTCTTGCACCATAGTCCTTCTTCTTCATGAATTTACCCATCTTGCGCACAAATAGAGCCATGGCTTCATCATCAATGTCACTAAGATCCTCATCATCACTTGATTCTATCTTGGACTTGCCCTTGTTCTTAGATGATGAGCTAGCCTTGAATGCTACACTCTTCTTCTTCTTGTCTTCGTCTTCCTTCTTGTCATCCTTGTCAACCCCTTCCCTTTCCACATGGTATGTCTCTTGTGTCATGACATCACCTAGTACATGGTTAGGGGTAATCTCCTTCAATCCTCCTCTTATGATAAGCAATCTCAACATCTCAAATCTTAGAGGTAAGCACATCAAGAACCGTTGAGAGACATCATAATCATTGATCTTCTCTCCTAAAGCCTTCAAGTCATTGACAATCACTTGCAATCGATGGAACATCTCTGGAATGCTCTCATTTTTCTTCATCTTGAAGCTTGTCAACTTGTCCTTGAGGATGTACAACTTGGCACTCTTCACCGCTGGTGTGCCCTCATATATTTTCTCCACTCTCTTCCACACCTCATTAGCTCTCTCACAATCCTTGATTTGCTCAAACACCTTGGAATCAATGGCATTGTATATGGTGTTGAGAGCTATTGTATTGCATTGCTTGTTGGTCTTATCTTGGTTGGTGAGATTGTCGGGGTCAATGATAGCATAGTCACTCTCGGTCACATCCCATACTTGATCATTGATTGAACCAAGATACATCCTCATCTTTCTCTTTCAATAATCATAGAATGTGCCATCAAAGAACGGTGGTTTGCCCCCACATGGTTGAACACAACATGAGCCATAATTTGACACCGAGGTTGTTAAGCCTTCAATCAAATGGTGACCATGACTCTGATACCACTTGAAAGGTCCTAATATGGCTAGAGGGAGGGGTGAATAGCCTATTAAAAATATACAAACCAACTAGAGCAATTTGATTAGTATGACAAATAGAAAAAAAAACAAACTTGCTCTAGCTCTATAAGGGTTGCAAGTCACCTATCCAACAATTCTAGTTACTATGATCACTAGACACACAATTTACTAAGTCACTGCTCACTAAGAGCTCTCACACTTGCTACACTAAAGAGCTCCACTAGATGAACTTAAGCTACAAAGCAAGCTCTCAATTCTAGCTACACTAAATAGCTTACTAAAACTAGTTTGCGGGTATGTAAATGAGTAAGTAAGGTGATTATACCATCGTGTAGAGGAGTGAACCAATCACAAGATGAATACTAAATCAATCACCGGAAGAATATCAAAGGGCAAGAGACAACCAATTTTTCTCCCGAGGTTCACGTGCTTGCCGGCACGCTAGTCCCTGTTGTGTCGATCAACACTTGGTGGTTCGGCGGCTAAGAGGTGTTGCACAAACCTCATCCACACTATTGGACACTGCAAGAACCTACCCACAAGTGAGGTAACCCAATGACACGAGCACTCCACTAGAGTTACCTTTCGGCGCTCCGCTGGGGAAGGCACAAATCCCCACAATCACTGGGAGATGGCCACGAACAATCACCAACTCGTGCCAATCCTCCTCTGCTGCTCCAAGCCATCTAGGTGGCGGCAACCACCAAGAGTAACAAGCGAATCCATAGCAAAACACGAACACCAAGTGCCTCTAGATGCAATCACTCAAGCAATGTACTTGGATTCTCTCCCAATCTCACAAAGATGATGAATCAATGATGGAGATGAGTGGGAGGGCTTTGGCTAACCTCACAAGGTTGCTATGTCAATGCAAATGGCCAAGAGGGTGAGCTTGAGCTAGCCATGGGGCTTAAATAGAGAGCCCTCATGAATAGAGCTGTTGGCTCTCTGTTCCCTAAAAATCGGGGTGATCGGACGCACCGGTTGGTTTGACCAGACGTAGGACCCCAGCGTCCGGTCCTCAGATATTTGCCACGTGTCCCCGACATCAAATGTTGATCGCCCGATCTCAACGGTCATTAGTGCACTTAAGTTGTGACTGGACGCGCTGCTCGAAGTTACCGGACGCTCCAACACTGGAGTCTGGTCGTTTCCAGTAAGGTTTTAGAGACGGTTTTTCATGACCGGACACGTCCGGTGGCACATGACCAGACCTAGGCCAGCGTTCGGTCAACACTGTCTCTTCTCTATTGCTTGCATCAGCATATGGCACTAGGTGACCAGACGCCCCCCTGCGCATCTGGTCCCTTTTTCATTTCAGCGTCCGATCAAGGGACCGAGGGCGGCCTTCACTACGCGCCACTGACTGGACATAGGGTCAGAGTCCGGTCACTACCCAAGGCAGAGTTCGGTCAATAAAACTGAGACTGTGCTACTGATCCACAACTGACCGGACGCTGCTCTCTCAAGTCCGGTCACCACGTGACCAGCGTCTGGTCAGTGTTTCTCAGTGACTATCTCCTCCTTCATTTCACCAACTTCTCCACCCTTGTTCAAATGTGCCAACCACCAAGTGTATCACCTTATGCACGTGTGTTAGCATATTTTCACAAATGTTTTCAAGGGTGTTAGCACTCCACTAGATTCTAAATGCATATGCAATGAGTTAGAGCATCTAGTGGCACTTTGATAACCGCATTTCGATACAAGTTTCATCTCTCTTAATAGTACGGCTATCGATCCTAAATGTGATCACACTCTCTAAGTGTCTCGATCACCAAACCGAAAAGCTCCTATCAATTTCACCTTTGCCTTGAGCATTTTGTTTTCTCTTTCTTCTTTTCCAAGTCCAAGCACTTGATCATCACCATGGCATCACCATCATCATGTCATGATCTTCATTTGCTTCACCACTTGGAGTAGTTCTACCTATCTCATAATCACTTTGATAAACTAAGTTAGCACTTAGGGTTTCATCAATTTACCAAAACCAAACTAGAGCTTTCAGGTGGGTAGGGGACCCCCTCAACTCATCTCATCTCATTACTCCACCGCATATACAATCAATACAAACCAACATTACACAGGATGTAGGGTTTTACGTTGTATTGACGGCCTAAACCTATCTAAATATTGTGTCTCTGTTGCCATCTAGTTCCTGATCATGCACACCTTCACCACACAATCTACCATCGTGGGTATACCCCTCAGTGGACTATCGATGATATCTCTTCGATAGCTATCCCTTGCCACCATGGTGCCACGTACTGCACACACACATGGCAATTCCACCAACTTGGCACCTTCAATAGTCATGACTTCAGAAAATTCCACACGAGAAACACAAGCCATATGGATCCAACATCACATCGGTATCTTAGGATGGGATCTATCTAGTAGTCCCCTTCCACCAACTAGGAAGAGGTATCTACAATCAGTTCATTCTTGTCTCATGATCCTCAAGTCCACGTATACAGATCTTTAGTGAATGAGCTAGAGATGAGTTTGGTTTGTTGTTAGAATTGCTTGCTTTGTCATAGAATATGGTTGCTTTTCTCAATTTGCTACTATCCTGGTGTTGATTGTAGATAGTTATTAATGGTAGCACCTTGTGTGTCTGTGTTTGTATGTTTGTGTATATTTCCAATGAGTTACTAACTCAAGTTATACTTTCACCAGATGAACTACCATGATTCATAAAGTCACACCATATCATATGGCACAAGTCAGTGAGTTGGCCAACAAGCCACTAAGTCAAGTTATGGCTCCCTAGATGATCCATTAGGGGCACAGTCCAAACCGGATCATATGATGACCACTTAGTCACTAGAGCAAAATAACTTCTACTCAGGAAACAGTATGACTAGCTATAGAATCCACCAAGGGTCAACCCTATCATCTCATGCATACTCTGGTGTTGTTTTCAACATGTTTCAAGTCTATTGACCAATCGAACTTCTTTGAGATCCTTAACTTGATCCATCTTAATGGGGCCGCATACATTCATCAACTTGACTAAAAGTTAGACTCTTGTGCATCCACACGCTCTCGCTTTGACTCTCTTAAGTTGAACACCTTGGGACTCTTTAATAATATGGCCAAAGGAAAAACAAAGCCCTAACACACACTACAGTGAATGTCTCCATGCACACAACCAACAATCACTCTATAGTATCCTTAATAATCTTCATGAATAAACTTTTGCGCAATAAGCTAATCAATGAACTAAGCCTTTAGGGCCAGGACACTACTAGCTATTCTCATTGTGACTAACTCAAATGCAATCACTATAGCATAACATATGTTAGTTATAGTACTTGCGTTCATCAATCACCAAAACCCCAAGTTCACCATATTAGGGCCTAGATGCATTCAATGGGTGCTCTTTCACCTGGTCAAATATGTAGGATCCACCCCTTTTGGTTAAACTTGACTGGGACTTTTGTAACTCTGGTTGGCTCACGTCATTTCCTAATAGCTCGGTCCAGTCCTTGTCCAGGCCAATATCAATTCATGTTTTGTATATCTTACAGATACAAAATGGCATTCCTAAAGCTTAGATTTTTTGATTTGAAAACTTTTGGTTGGAATTTGCTTCCTTTTTGCCAACTATTGATGGTTCCTATGTTTATATATATGAAAGGGGATTCCGCAAGCACATAGAACTATCATGTAGCACTTCGCTTGGAGAGAACCAAGTGTCGAATTTATATTTTCTCAAAGGAAGGCGGGAGGACGTGTTTGGGTACTATGGTTAGGTAGACTAGGTAGATAGGTTAAGCAACACGGGGTTGATGGATAAATAATGTAAAAGAGAAGATAAAAAGAGTTGATCACATAAATAGATGTAACTAGAAGTGTAGTGTAGCTGAGTGTAAGAAGTAGAGTATGTAATCTTAAAGCAACAAAAGTAAATTAATCATAGTGAGAACGTCCTTAGTACAAGGGGTGTACTTGCCCTGAATTCAATCAGGCACAGAGCACTACGAGCCCTATGTTTTAATAACTAGATCCAACATAGTGGAATACAGAGGAAGGACAGGGCTGTCACTGCTTGCCAACTATCACAATCTATCCTGGGATCTAGCCATACCTACATGCAACATATACCCTAAGCACCACGCTTAATCTATAAACTTGTTGTTTTGATCTGAGCTCCGATGAAATAAGATTGAAACACCCTAACCAGACGGTAGAACAAGTACTAATGATAAACGAACTAAACAATAAGATGATAATGATGCTAATGCCAGAGAACAAGCACCTAGGCTCACTAATGATAGACAAGAGCAAGACAGACTTGAACTAAGCAAAGCTATATTACTGAATAAAGTACTTGACAAAGTAAAGTACTAAATAAAGTAAATGCTAAAAGAAAGATTACAAAGGAGCTATACCAGACTAGAAGACTCTTCCAGACTCTGAGGCGAGCTCCGATCTACTCTATCACTACTAGCTAGCTACTACTTCTAAGCTACTACTCCTGGAGAGCTTCTGAGAGCTTGGAACACTTGGAATGCTTGAGAGCTGCTTGAGTGATGATCTCCACCAAGCACCACAGCCTTTTTATAGTGTGTAAAGGGTATGGGGGTACTTGTAGGTGAAGGAGAGTCGGTGGAGAGGCAGGGGGCGTCGGCCAACCATCCATCCCACTGCCTTGCCATCCAACGGTGTTTGATGGCCCTTAGAGGCGGTTGCATGGTAGGTAGGTCGGTTGCCATGGTTAGAATGGTGGTTTGGAGGTTGGTTTGGGCCTCCCAAGTGAATGACGGTGGACCCAGCGATCCATGGTAGCTCAACATTGTCCCTTGGTTCAAACCAACACGGATCAATGTTGGAGCAGCAGTGTGGAGGGCTTCATGCGGATCAGTGACGTGGCAAGGGGGTGGGGCCATTGGGTGACGCCCCTAGGCGTCGTCTGACGTGGCATGTGGGCCTACAGCCCCCTGCCACATCCCATTGCCTCCTATGCACATCTTTTGTCCATTTTTGTTATTTTTCCTGCATACAAATAAATTTTCCAAGTACAAGTGGAACTAGGTGAATTATAAACATAATATGGCACATATGATGTTGTTTCACCTTGATTTGGGTGGAATGTTGATGGTCAAATTGGGTGTTTAGTGACCATCAACAAGCTCCCCCAAGCTACCCCTTTGCTTGTCCCGAGCAAAGATGCGGGTTTAGCATGTTGGATCAGAAATTGCTTCAATGTAACGCCCTGCAAAAACTTATATACAAACCAATACTATCTCTTGAGTTGAGCAAGTTAGTGTTAGAAATTCACCGTCAGTCTTAGCCATATGGGGCTTATAGCTTTCACCTTGACATAGACAGTTGCAAGATTAGCATAGCATAGATAGAAACTTTCTTCCCTGCTTTGGTTTAGTCAAGACTTCCTAGAGGTTTTTTAAGATTTTTGAAAGAAAGACTTGCCTAGTCCCTCAAATGGCTCAATCTCTCAATGGTGTTTGAATCATCCCCAAGGCCAAAAGATCTTAGCCTTTCTCCTACTCTAAGGCTTATATGGAGTTCATAGGTAGGGGGTAAAAAACAAGGCTCACTTGAATTGAATTTATTGCTAAGTCAAACACTTGGATCACAAGGAGCAACAAATCATACAAAATGATCAAGATGTGCAAGTGTGTGGTATTTGGTGGAAGTGGTACTCCTTTTGAGAACTTCCCTTCCTCTAGCTTCCTTTGAGAGAGCATGGCTACCTTATTCTTTCTCTCTCTCTCTCTCTTTTTGAACTATAGAGCTTTTTGCTCTTCTCTCTCTCTCTCTTTTGGTAGCCCATGCCTCTCTTTATAATGATAGATAGCTAGAGGGGGTATCAACATATGTCTCTTATGGAGCAAGGGGTGCATAAATATGGAATGGTGGTAGCATACTTCCAGTGTAGAAGTAGCATATATATATGTGGAGTGTACGTGATCTTGATCAAAAGGTATGACAAGCTTCTCTACTCAGATCAACAAGGCTTGACAAAGCTCAAAACAAACAAGCAGCTTTTTGTGTAGGCTTATCATATTAGAAAGCATATATTTGGCTCTGGTAGGAATTTTTTTCACCATTGAGGAACTTCTAGCAAGGGTTTTTATCTTTTTGTAAGAACAAAACTCCAGGTTGTCTCAACTATTCCTCAGACAAGTTAAAAGATTTACTCTAATCTTTGCCACACATATCTCACAAAAGCCTATACTAGGTTCTAGCATTCGCAACCCACAAAAGCAGTCAACATAAGATGAACTCTAATTTTGCATGCTCAAAACTTGAGAAGTAAATGGTTGTATAACAAGCTTTTACAAAGTATCACAGAGCAATTATTCATCATTTCCAAAAGGTATTTGAACATCAATTTTCAAAGCAAGAGTGTTTAGGTAGCTTTAATGATTCTCCTCTACAATGGTTATAATAGCATAGTTGTATCCATATTCTATTGTCATTGTTATGCTACTATTGTTATTGTATATATCATGCATTTTTTTCAATACAAAGAATTAATGCAAATAAAAGAGAAGGTGTGAATAACTTCATACCTGAGCGGGAGAGGTTCTCCCCCAAGCTTGCCTTTTGTGGAGGTTAGAATCTTCTTCTCGGGCGGCTCTTCTTGAATCTTTCTTTATTTATTAATTACTACTACTATGATAATTTACTACTAAACCTATTTATCATGAGATTTATTTTATTGGATTTTTTATATTATTATGAATTTATTCTAAATGCTAGTACTTCATAAGTACCTTTATTGAAAATGTAAAGATGCAATGCAACTAATAACCTAACATGTAATGCAAAGTTGAAAAGGGAAATATGCAAATGCAACCTATACTAAATGCAATGAAAATGCAGTAAAAGCATACCTTCTAGTACCGGCTCACGGTTGTTCTTTCTTGCGTGGGGTTTCTTCTTCCTTGTACGGGAATTCTTCCTCCTTACTCTCTTCAGAGATGTTCACAGGATCAGGCGACTGTAACACCCTAAAAATTCATTCTTTCAAAATAGCTAAATTGATTTATTTACGCATTTTTGGTGAGCATTCAAACTTAGGGAAATAATAATTCTTATGAAATTAAAAACTATAAGGCTAGATACACGTGGATGCATACATGCTGCTGCATTTTTGTTTCTATACTGTCTGGTTTTGAACTGAACCCAAACTGAATTCAAACGCTTTTGAAAATGATTTGGAAATTCAGTTTTCAGAAAAAGAAAAGGAAAAGAATTCTTTTTCTCCTTCCCTCTTTGTTTTGGCCTGCTGTCCTACTTCCCTGGCGCAGCAGTCGGCCTCAGTCCGCAGCAGCTCTGGCCCATCTCCCGCAGTGCTCCCCGCGGCCCAGTGCCTTTCCCCGCAGCAGCCCAGCTAGGACCGAAGCCCAAGCCGCGCTCCCGTTTCCCTTCCTCCATCTGTTCAGCTGATAGTTGGGACCCACCCTTGCCCTCACTGTCGCGCAGGGCCCGCATAACAGGGTCGCCCCCTAACTATTTTCCCTGTGCATGAGTCGAATCTGACACTGCTCTGAGCCAAATGCCGCAGCCCCGTATCTGATTCTTCGGGGATTTGGTGCAATCTGCACGAGTAGAAGCCCAATAAGAAGCCGCCGCCGCCGCCCTCCGTGCTCTCTTTTCCCAACTACGCGCAGCCGCCCTCGTAATGAGTTTGCAGCGTCGACGAGAAGCCCTAGCCACCGTCGTTGCTGCCGGTTTCGCCGTCCGCCGCTTCTTCATCACGTTCGAGCCGTCGCCGAGCTTCGTTCCGCAGTAGTGAAGCTCCCTGCACCGTTTTCCCCTCTGTTTTAGACGTCGGTTGCTCACCCATCATCGCCGTTGCTCCACAGAACGTCACTGGCCACCCCGTCTAGTCGCTCGCCATCTCCGCCTCACCTCCGACCGGTTTGAAGCCCTAGGTGAGCTCGTTGTTGTCTTCTCTTTCTCCCTGTGCTTTCCCCTCATCTAATAGTGGTCCGTAGGCCGATTTCTGTGTTCGCCGGCGAGGTCCTCGCCTCTGGCAATGGCTGCCGCCATGTCGGCTACTGTTCAGGCCACCGCATCCTTTCTCTCCTTCTCTATCATCTAATCTGATCCATCCAGTTAAGATCCAACGGTCTAGGATCGCCCATACCCCTTCGCTGGCCATTTTCTTAAAGAGCCCCTCGGCTTTCTCATAATTGTGCCCACCATCCCTGGCGTAGTATTAAAACCCGAATTTTATTATTTTAATTCATAAACTAGTTCGTGTTATTTACATAACTACCATCTAGAGCCCTTTTTCATCGTATCGTCTCTGTTTTAAATCCGATTTCAGTGCAATTTGCGTCTATGTGATCGTAGCAATGTGTAGATTAGATTTATAAGATTTTCAACTTGTTTTTCTACTGTTGGTGTACTGTTCTAATTATAGTTATTGTTTGCTATGCATGATTGGCTACGGATGCTTGTGTGGTGTTATAATTGTGATCGAGTATAGACGGTGAGCAATTCGTTGGTGGTCAAGAGCAATACTTTGACGAGCAGGATCAGCAGGAGTACTTTGAGCAAGACAAGTATAGCATGGGATCTTCCTTGATGTCCTATTCATAATTAATTAATTAGTCATATGCATGTGTCAATTTATTGTTACCCGTAAGGACATCCTAGTTACTTGATACCTTGTACCTTATTACCGATGGGTTATACTTGCATATGGGTAGTTTGCTAGCGCTCAATTTAATTATACATGATCTAAACATTGACTAATGGTTATATGCAACAACTGTTAAAACTTGCTTTTTAGCAATTTGGACATAGGGCGAGAGAGCTCTTGTTTTCATCATGATGCTCTTGGCCCTCCCTAAGGACTTATCTGTCAGCAAAAGCTAGGACATACAGTACAACCGAGAGTGCTACATAGCTCTGGGTTTAGCTCAGTAGCAGGACCTTTTATAGCTTGTTAGTGGTGACTTGCAAGGGCACAAAAGGGGCTTGACGAGCTGGGTATAGTGCGGCCTCTGTTCCTAATAGTACTTCTGCATGAGTGTGCCTTTCGAAAGGGGGGCTCTATATCCCCTTGCCAATTGGAAACCTAGTGGCCACTAACTTGTTAGGAAAACCTTTGAAAGGCTTCATAGTGAACCCTACCGACCTTCCTTGGTAGAGGGTCAAGAGATTAGCTATCTCAAGCAAAAAGGAAAATCACGGCTCTCGGGTAAAGATGTACAAACTCTGCAGAGTATTAAAAACAATTATAACAGCTGTACTCATGGACACGAGTAGCCCGAAAACTCACAGAATAGAAGATGAAATATGATGGTGATTATTTATACATATGTTGATGATGCACTATGAGACGAAATGTTGCTTAATATGATCATGTGGGTTAATTGGGGCTTAAGCACAACTTTATGCTAAAGTAATGTTAAAATTGTGCCTTATTAAAAAATGCTAACCGTAGTACAACCAGTGTCGGCCTTTTAAGCTTCATAACCCCATGTTATTCTTGTTAAGTACGAGATGTACTTATGCTTGTTTATTTTCATTATTTGGATAAAAATCCCAGATGGGTAACAGATGGCAATGGTTATGAGGACTTTCCCGAGGATTACTAGACTTGTGGTTCACCAGTCGACGTCTCTGTGGAGTTTGGAGGCTCTCGTGGAGAGTAGTTATCTAGTTCTTCCGCTTTTATTATAGATTTGGTACTATTGTAATGAATTATTATTTGTGATGTAATAAACATTTGTGATGATACTTTGTAATTTATCAGCTTATGTGTGCGACTGTTCTCTGGGCGCACATAAGATTTATGCATCCCATTTTATCATTAAAATTGGGTGTGATAGAGACGATGATGTAGATGATGCTTCTTTCTTCTTGCGCCATGCCCCTCTTGGCTTTGGCTTATTCTTGCCAGGCTCTTCCTTCTCCTCAATTGGCTTTGGCTTTCTGGTTGTTCTCTTCTTTGGTTGCTTCTTCCGTTCCTGTTTCTCATAAAAGATAGGTTTTCCAGAGGCAAAAGCAAATGTTTCTTTCCTTCCATCTAAGTGGAATTTAATTCGTCCAGATGCCACATATATACAAGCATTAGCGGTATTGAGGAAAGGATGGCCAAGTATGAGGGGTGTATCCCTATCATTTAGCATGTCTAATATCACAAAATCAAGTGGGACATAAGCACCTCTAATTTCGACCAAAAGGTCAATTGCTATTCCTTCCACATGCGTACTGATTGATCAGCTAGTTGCAAATAGATAGAAGTTGGAGCTAATTTAGTGCAGAACAAGTTTTCATAAGTTTCCTTAGACATTATGTTCACACTAGATCTAAGATCACAAATTGCATTTTCAAAAGTACGAGGACCAATAGAGCAAGTAATAATAGGACTTCTAGGATCACCTTTCTTAATAGGAACACCCTAACCATCTAAACCAAAATCATACCTTGATGTGACGAGGTTGGCGGTCTCTATGAATTCTTCAGGCTTTTTAGGAATTAGGAATTCTTCCTTTCTCAAAAGATGGGATAGCAGCTGCTAATTGTGCTAATTGGGTTTCTAGCATCTTATTAAAGCTAATTTGATTCTTTATAGCGGTAGAAAAAATCATCCAATTTAGCATTTATGTTTTCCAACATCTTGTCATTAGCATGGAATTTCTTATTTATACTATCAGTCATTCTACCTTGACTATAGACAAGATCCTTAAGGAAAGGATAACCATTACCTTGTTTACTCGGACGTTGCGAATAAATATTGTAATTATTACCACCTTGGTTGTTGGAGCGCTGATTCCATCCTTGATTTTGAGGACAAAAACCGTTGTCATTATTGACAAAGTTGAGGTCTTCATGGGTCTCAGGGCAGAAATTGCCTGAATGTCTGGTCTATCCACAAACTTCACAGTCATATGGGTGTCCATGGCTTGTACAGTTTGTTGGGTGCTCATTTTCTCGCAATTCTCTAGTCTTTTTGCGAGTAGATCCACCTTGGCTGCAAGCATGTCAGCTTCTTTAAGAGAATGCATACCTCTTTTGCGGGGTTGTAGTCGCTCATCGCTCCATCCTTGGTTGGAAACCATCTTCCCAATCAATGCCTTGGCATCTATGACATTAAGCAAAAAGAATGCTCCAGCAGCGGCAGCGTCTAAATGGCTCCTATCCAATGGAACTAAGCCATGGTAGAAGTTCTGGATCAAAAGCTAGTCTTCCATACCATGGTGTGGGCATGCGGTGACATACTCTTGCATTCCTTCCTAGGCTTTGAGAATTGATTCATCAGCTTGCTGTTGAAAGCTAGAGATTTTGTTGCGAAGAGCATTGGTCTTACCCATCGGGATGAACTTAACTAGGAAAGCGTTGGAACACTTGTCCCATGTATCTACAGCATTGCGGTTCGAGTAGAACCATTGTTTCGCTTTTCCCAACAAAGAGAAGGGGAAAAGACAGACGTATGGCCTCTTGGGTCACTCCCTTAATGGTATAGATCTCCAAGAAGTGTTGGAGATGCGCATTAGCATCTTCGTGGGCTTTACCACATAAAGGACTAGCTTGCACCATCGTGATCAATGCGGGCTTAAGCTCAAAGTGAGTGTCCGCATTGATGGCGTTAGGACCAGTGGCTACATTAGCAGTCGAAGGGGAGGAAAACTCACGAATGGTCCTATTGGCCATGACCGTGCTAGGAAGAAAAGAAGGTAACTAAAAAGAAAATGAAAAAGGAAAAGAAAGTTGCTAAGACGGAGACCAAGCTATCAAAACCTAATGATAGATTAGTAACACGCACCAGTTGCCTTCCCCGGCAACGGCGCCAGAAATGCTTGTTGACGGTTCGTATGTGTGTATATAGGAAAGGGGATTCCACAAGCGCACAGAACTATCGTGTAGCACTTCGCTTGGTGAGAACCAAATGTCTAATTTATATTTTCCCAAAGGAAGGCGGGGGGACGTGTTTGGGTACTGTGGTTAGGTAGACTAGGTAGGTAGGTTAAGCAACACGGGGTTGATGGATGAAGAATGTAAAAGAAAAGATAAAAAGGATTGATCAAACAAACAGAGGTAACTAGAAGTGTAGTGTAGCTGAGTGTAAGAAGTAGAGTATGTAATCTTAAAGCATCAAAAGTAAATTAATGATAGTGAGAACGTCCTTAGTATGAGGGGCGTACTTGCTATGAATTCAATTAGGCACATAGCACTATGAGCCCTACGTTTTAATAACTAGATCCAACATGATTGAATACAGTGGAAGGACAGGGCTATCATCACCTGCCAACTACCACAATCTATCCGGGGATCTAGCCGTACCTACAGGCAAGATATAGCCTAAGCACAACGCTTAATCTATAAACTCGCTGTTTCGATCCGAGCTCCGGTGAAATAAGATCGAAACACCCTAACCAGACGGTAGAACAAGTACTAACGATGAACGAACTAAACACTAAGATAATAATGATGCTAATACAGGGAACAAGCACCTAGGCTCACTAATGATAGACAAGAGCAAGACATGACTTGAACTAAGCAAAGCTATATTACTGAATAAAGTACTTGACAAAGTAAAGTACTAAATAAAGTAAATGTTAAAAGAAAGATTACAAAGGAGCTATACCTGACCAGAAGACTCTTTTGGACTCTGAGACGAGCTCCACTCTACTCTATTACTACTAGCTAGCTACTACTCTTGGAGCGCTTCTGAGAGCTTGGAACACTTGGAATGCTTGACAGCTGCTTGAGTGATGATCTTAACCGAGCACCACAGCCTCTTTTTATAGTGTGTAGAGGGCATGGGGATACTTGTAGGCGAAGGAGAGGCGGTAGAGAGGCAGGGGGCATCGGCCGACATAGGGGGCGTTGGCCAACCGTCCATCTCACCGCCTTGCCATCCAACGGTACTTGATGGCCCTTGGAGGCGGTTGCATGGCAAGTAGGTCAGTTGCCTGGTCAGAATGGCGGTTTGGAGGTCGGTTTGGGCCTCCCAAGTGAATGACGGTGGACCCAGCGATCCGTGGTAGCTCTACATCGTCCCTTGGATCAAACCGACATGGATCAACGTTGGAGCAGCAGTGTGGAGGGCTTCACGCGGATCAGTGATGTGGCAAGGGGGTGGGGGCATTGGGCGACGCCCCTAGGTGTCGGCTGATGTGGCATGTGGGCCCACAACCCCTTGCCACGTCCCATTGCCTCCTATGCACATCTTTTGTCCATTTTATGATTTTTCCTGCATATAAATAAAATTTCCAAGTACAAGTGGAACTAGGTGAATTATAAACTTAATATGGAACATGTGATGCTGTTTTACCTTGATTTGGGTGGAATGTTGTTGGTCAAATTAGGTGTTTAGTGGCCATCAACACCATTGGTGGAGCACTGCTGGAATATGTCACCCTATTTTTACCGGCCAGACAAAGGTCTGAATGCCAAGCTTAAGTCTCTTAGACAAGGGTTGACAAAGTGGAGCAGGAAACTTACAAATTTAAGTCAATTAATTGATAACTGCAACTGGGTCTTAGCACTACTTGGTGGGCTAGAGGAACAAAGACTTCTCAGTTTATTAAGCTAAACTTCAGAGCCTTAGTGGGCAGGCATCTGATGTTTCTTCTTGAAGCTAAAAGAATCCATTGGAAGCAATGAAGCACTGCTCGGTGGGTGACTTTAGGTGATGAAAGCATAAAATTCTTTCATACTTTTGCCACCAGGAGCTATTGCAAAAATTTTGTCTACTCTCTCAGAATTGATGAGTCCACTATTGTTATAGACCATGAGCTCAAAGCGGGTATCCTTTTCAATGCTTTTAAAGATAGGCTGGGTTGTTCTGATTTTTCTGCCATTTCTTATAATCTGCAAGCCCTCATTCAGCCAATAGACTTGCCTATTTTGGATGGATTATTTTCAGGTGAGGAGATACAGTTAGCAGTGGTTGTTATGCCCTTGGACCATGCCCCTGGCCCAGACAGGTTCAATGGTATTTCTATAAGAAATGTTGGCATCTGATCCTGCCTGAGTTTAAGAGGCTTTGTGCACATTTTTATGAAGGTATAGTGAATTTGCAACCTATCTATAGTTCCTATACCACTATTATTCCTAAAAAGCAAGATCCAAAGATAGTGAATGATTATAGGCCAATTTCTTTGCTTAATTGCTCAGTCAAGCTTCTCACCAAAATGCTTGCTAATAGACTTTAGACTGTGATGACTAAGTATTGTGCAGTATGGTTTCATAAAGGGAAGGACAGTTCAAGATTATCTAGCCTAGGCCTTTTAGTTCTTACACATTTGTCATCAATCCAAGAAGGAAATGGTCATCCTTAAGTTGGACTTTGAAAAGCCCTTAGACAAAGTTGAGCATCAAATTATTTTGCAGATGCTAGCTTGTAAAGGTTTTACCACAAGGTGGATTGGGTGGATATCTCAAATTTTATATCATGGAACTTCAGCAGTGTTGTTAAATGGAACTCCTGGAAAGTTTTTTCATTGCAAAAGAGGTGTGAGGCGGGGTGATCCTTTGTCACCCCTTCTATTTGTGGTTGCTATTGATTTGCTTTAAAGTATCATTAATGATGCATCCTCTACGGGCCTGACCAGTCATCCTTTGGGATCTACTTTTGGTGGTGATTTTCCCATAGTCCAATATGCTAATGACGCATTATTATTCTTAAAAGCTGATGCTAGAGAAATTTTTTTGCTGAAGGGACTCCTAAGATCATTTGCTGATTCAACAGGGCTGCAAATCAACTTTACAAAGTCTTCATTGGTGCCCATCAATCTGACAGAGGAGAAAGCATAGCATCTAGCCTCCACTTTTGGTTGCATAGTTTGTCAGGTTCCTTTTAGCTACTTGGGCTTGCCTCTTGGTACCACTCGGCCAACTGTTGTTGATTTTCTACCGCTAGTGTGCAGAATAGAAAGAAGATTGGCCGGCATTTCCAGTTCGTTGTCTTACCATGGAAGATTGATTTTGGTTAACTTTCTTATTTCATCCCTACCCATGTATTGGCTTAGCACCATTAAATTCCCAAAGGCCGATATCAAGCAAATTCACAATTTTAGGAAGGCCTGTCCTTGAGGAAAGTGCATAGTAGCTTGGACAATGGCCAGTCGTCCAAAGGATGAGGGTGGCCTTGGTATTTTAAATCTTAAGGCACAAAATAAGGCACTTTCTATTAAAATTTGCTGATAAATTCTACAACAAATATGAAACTCCTTAGGTACAGCTTACCTGACTGCCTTTTATTTGCATACAGTACCCTCCACATTTAAGAAGAATAACTTTTTTACTATGGTTGGGGAAGCGTCAGGAAGCGTTAGCTGTGTTAATGATTGGTGGACCCATATGAGGGAAGGCGTTGAGAGGCGTCAGTGAGGGAGGCGTCGGGAGTCGTTGAATGTGTCTATGGTCGGTGGGCCCATATGCGATGTAACGTCTCCCAACGCCTCCAAAGTTGAGAGGATTATGACTCCAAATAAAAGAGTGGTAATTCCTTTTTCGTAGTTATTTTTTTTAATCAAGGGTAAAACGGTAAATTTATAATTATAAAAATAATGTTTTGAGTAAGATAGTTGGGATGTATGATTTAAGTACCGTAGTTAGATGAATATTTTTTTTGAGTAGTATAGTTGGGATGAATAATTCAAGTAGTATATAGTTAGATAAACATAACATTTTATTTCTAGGGTTCATCCAGGCCACCGCCTCCTCAGCCGCCGCCACCTACCTCCGCCGGCGCTCCCGACCTCGCGCTAGGACATCCAGGCCGCCGAGCTGCGTGGCCCGCTCGGCCGGCCTCCTCCGGGCGGCTGCCGGATCGGGACCGGGTTGCCGGGGCTGCTGTACCGGAGCAGCGGCGACGGCGGCAGAAGCAGGCTGCTTGCGGCGCGGGCGCGCGGCAGGAACAGGTTCGGTGGCGGAGGGCGCGGAACGACCAAGGATGAGGCGGAGGAGGAGGACGAGGAGCAGGCCGCCGACGTCGTGATCGTCGACGCAGGGGACGACGAGGAGTACGCCTCCGACGAGGTGTCCGGGTTCAGGGGCCTCGTTCTTGATCTCTCTTACAGGTGCGATCACAATCACACACATGTATGGGTCCACGTATTAGAGACATGCGGATCTCATATACTTCAGTTTCAGCACACAATGAAACTTGAAAAAGGCTTAAATCATCTCTTTCCCTAGAGAATCAGATCAAAATTGTGGAATGTTTTGCACGTGTATCAAGAAGCAACATGCATGGTTTAACATCAGTTGCAGAGTTACAGTTCTTAAACTGGTGGTCTGTTTCATAATACCTTGAGCCTTTGGGCCTTCTTGTTCCAGTGTCACTAATAGCTATGCTGATGTACTGTACATCCTTTTTATTTGCTTTTCGAGTACGATCAACCACATAATTTCTGCATGAAATTTCTATTTCCACAAGGCACTTCTGTCATTAGATTTCGATGCACTTAGCTGGAATTTGATCCTCAAGTGTGCTGAACTGAAACTATACTCTGCATTCAGGCCTCTGGTGTTGTTCAGGTTCCACAGTTGCTCAGGTAGTAAAGAGACGAAGAGTCAAGCAGAGCCTTAGTCGTAAAAACATTCTTTACATACTCCCTCGTGCTCCTATGGTAAATTTCTTCTGCGCTGCCTATGATCTGCAATCTGGTGCCTTGTTGATTGTTAATCAGTATCTTAGCTGTGAAAATACAGAATAAAAAATGCAGTCTGGGCTTGACCAATATTCGGCTGCATATAATATGTCACCACTAACCAGTTACTCCAAAATCGTTTTTATCGTTGGCTTGATATTCTGTTTCGTCCTGCCATAACTAAATCATACTCAACGAATAGTTGGTGCTACTTAAATTGCTTATTTGTTAGCCAAATACACATGGAGTATTTAAAATGTACACTCATTAGTAATTTCTGTAATAGCGTTATCAATGTCATCAGTTTCAATTAGCAATATGCATTTTCTTTTGACAAATATACTGCTGTTCTCTTATTACTGGGTTCTACTGAAATGCTCACTCTTGATATGTAACTGCTTTCATTTGAAGGCACAAGCTCTTGGCAGCAGTCATTTGAAAGAAGAACCAAGAGTATGGTAGGCCACTGCTAGACAGGGCAGCAGCTCAATTTTCAGCAATAGTTATGTTACAGAAAGCTATAGTGTTCAGTTAACTGAGAGTTTCAAGGGCCACCTCTCCCTGAATGTTCTACCTTCTTTCAGTCAACTCTAACAGGAAACTAACAAAAAAAAACAGCTGCCCCTACTTCCTACATCTTCTGCATTTTCTCAAAGAGGATATTGTTCTAATGAAATCAACTACTGCAAGCTACTGAATAAACGATCAAAATTTTGCTAAAATGCAAAAAGGCGATGCCCACTGCTATCTGGTTGCTTTCTGACTTCCGCGGCGGCATTGAAATTTGGTTGGTGAAACCTTACGCTCCTCTACGAGAATCTGACGCAGATTTTCATTTTCCTCCCGCAATTCCTCAATAACCTTTGGTGCTTCGGTAACTGGAAATGCAAGAAATTCAGAACCGATTAGTAGGCTTGCATTTTGCTAGGAAAGACAATTAGTTGTGAGCTAATCTTAACAGAAATACAATAGAACCAAAAAGAATAACCAACCACCAAGTGGTTCTCTACTGTCTCCCTACATGTAAAGTGAACTTTTAGTAGCTAAAAGGATTAGAGGCAGAACATTTTGGGCTAAAATTGGGATGCAAGCAAGCATCATGATAGTGACTGTACTCACCAACTGAAGTACACTATCCATTCCATGTAAATTCCATGCTGTAAAATTGTACAAATTACAATACTAACATATTCCCAGCGAACAAAAACCAGAGGAAAGGAAACTGATGATCATGTGACAATGTTCAAACGATATGAAAGAAAAGCTATATTCTCCAGTAAAGCGGTGAGTGCAGTGTTTCAGTTTCAGTTCAGTTGAGGGCAGCATCACAAGGTCCAACTAACTACTGGGCTTGCGCTACACACTGATGTAGATGTACACTTCCCAGTATATGATACCTTATCTCTGATTCTTGGCCAGCAGGTTTAGTTGCCTGTTGTGCATTATAGGTCACTCAGAACTCTTTGAGATATATGCATTGTTATCTAATTAAGTAAATTTACATTTATTTTGTTTGGAAAAGGAAATAATTCTAAACAAAACACTCATTCAACTGATCTGAAATTCTAAACAAGGCACGATGTGTATCTTATGTCAAACTTTTCTGTGCTTCATTGGTCAGCACTGACTTGTAAGAAGCAAGAAGTCATTGATCTGCAAGGACATGTCACACCATGTGAGGTCTGAATGATCATTTCAACTTGTCATTTTTCTTGCAGAGCCTTGTCTATTTGATTTATGGCAACACAGCCTTACGTTCTTTGTGCTTTGACTTCAGAAGCACCATGGTCCATGGGAATTACTACGAGGGATTTTATCAAACTCCAGTACTTTGGCAGTGAAGCATAACTTGCTTGTTACTGGTGGGTTTCATACGGTTGCATAGCTATTTCCAGAAACTTTGTACAATGACTAACACTAACAATGCATTCATTATTTCCTTTCAAAATTTTGGGATGTAACTTACAGTAAAACAGCATCACAGATCGGTGGAAAGTGTAGTTATGTTACGTGGAAAGTGCAGTTATGTTACAGGAACTTCTAGACCTCTTCTAGCTTAAGCATAGACTACAAGAATTAAGGAGCAAGGAACAGTACCACAATCATTTCCAGTATTCCTATTTGAACGACACCTAAGAAAAGGAACTGATTTTGAAGCAAAACTTCTAGAGTTGATAGGGTTTCAGGGCACACACCTTGATTGCTGATCTAAAGCTTTGTGACGCGACCACGGCTGCCGTGCCGGAGATGGAGGAGCTCGCCGCCTTGGAGTCCCTGGCGCCAAGTTGAACGAGGTGGAGACGAGGAGAGCACCAGATCTGCCGCTGCCTGGGGGCGCGCCGTTGCCTGGGAACCGCGCCGCTGCCAGGGGGTGCGCCGTTGGCTGGGTGCCGCGCCGCTGCCTGCGGGCGCGACGTTGGCTGGGTGCCGCGGCGCTGCCTTGGTGCCACCGTCGGCTTGGGGCCAAGGGCACAGCGGCTGCCTCGATGAGTGAGGGCGAGAGTAGGACGGCCGCTGCGATGAGCGAGGAAGAGGGCAGGGCCACCGGTGACAGAGGCGACTACCACGGACCTCGCGCTGGGGGCGGGGGCAGCGGCGGGGCAGGGCCGCCAGCGCGACGCCGTGCGAGGGCAGCTAGGGTGAGGTGCGTGTGGGGTTGGGGAGTTCGGCGTGGGGTGGGGTGGGGGAGTACGGCGAGACCGTGCGGAATTGGAGTCTGGGGGGCGGAAGTGGGATGTGCGAAATGACCATAATGCCCTTGGACGAATAAAATCAACAAAAATAGCTATTTTGGGTAGGCATCAAGAAGCGTCAGCAAGCGTTATGAAGCATTTCCAACCATTGTAAAAGGGATCTTTTTGGTGGACAAATGTTATGAAATTATCTCAGGATTTTATTGGCCTAGCCTCATGTGTGGTAGGCAGTGGTGCTTCAGTATCTCTCTGGGGAGATGTTTGGAATTTTGGTTTGCTGAAGCTAGAATTCCCACAACTTTTTTTCTTTTGCAAGAAACCAAAACATCTCGGTGGCTGCTTTTCTTTCTAGGAGTGTCGAAGATAACTTCCACTTGCCACTCTCTTCGAAAGCTTCTAAGTAGTTGATTTTCTTGTAAGACAAGTTCCTGCCTCTCCAGCCTATACAACACCTGAATGATCAGTGGTCAGACATTATACACGAGCAGGCAAGCATATAAAGCCATTACGGGGAGATCTTAGAGATTGAAAAAAATTCAAGTGGCTTTGTGTGGCAGAACCACTCAAGCTATATGGCCCATGTGCGCCTATCATTGTCTCCCAGACTTCTAACTACTGCACACGTAAACCACACAATCCCGGTAGTCTGTCAGGTGTCCTCGGGAAACCCGAATCATCCATTTTGTTATTCCGAGCAGGATTTCATTACAGAAGACATTGCAGTATTACAACAGTTCATATAAATATGCAAATATATTACATCGAAATAAACAGCGAAAGTCTTACAACCATAAGTTTACAAACCATTTATTTAGTTATTACAAACCATAAGTTTTAGCCATAAGGTAATAGGGTAGCATGATAGGTATCACTTTATACAACACACAAAAGGAGATACACCCTGCCCAAGGGTGCACAACAAACTCTTCTACTGCCGGCTCTCTTCCTCTAGAACCGTCATACAGCAGGGGCGTAGGCCTAGTTGCTGATGAGGCTCACCTGCACCAAGGGTTAATAAACCCTGAGTACTTGAGGGTACTTAACAATACTTAACCGACAAAAAGGAAAGACTCCAAGGATATGCAGGCTTACGGGAAATCAAGGTACACTACTATAGATTGACTTATCACTATCGCCACTTTCACTGCTATAGCGATAAAAGCGGCGGTGTGATACTTCCACCGTCGGTTGGACCGATAGCGAGGCCTCCTAACGATGGAAACTGGCAGTTGAAAACCATCAATACGGCGGTGGTCGTGGGGTTGAAATCCACCATCGTTTGGAACACCGAGCCGACTAGGATAGGCGTTATGGCCGTCAGCCCTACACGACCGTTTGGTGTACCGGCGTTAGTAAATTCAGCGTGAGTTATTTCCCCATTTCTCAACTACCCACAACACAGTTGCATCACCATTACTTTCGTCTTCCCTGATGCTTATATTAACTGTTCATCTCTGCTTCTTCATCTTCAAGGTTAGCCTATTTAAGCTAGGGCTGGATACGCTTCTTAGCAATCCACACACTCCTTCCTCCTTAGATACAAATAGATGCAGACAAAGCTCTTGAGCCAACCATCTATATTTTCTTCATTGCCATGGTGCTCCTTCTCTAACTCCTCTAGCAGCAGCAGCAGTGTTAGGAGAAGGCCTTCAAGATTGGATACTATCGGTATCTAGGCGCAGCGGGGGCTGCTCAATCTAGGTGCTAGTGGAAGTTTTGCGATTAAGGGGGTTCGCTTATTTGGGCAAGCCAAGGGGTACTCAATGCACTTTGGTATCCCTGGTTTGCCTTACACATTTCTTGTGCCGATTTACCATCCCGGCGCCCTGGCGATCCTCCTTCCTCTGGAGCAGCAGCGACGACAGTGGCGCTTCTCTTCCATGCCCTCCTCGCGACCATGAGACGTGAACATGACCATATCCTAATCGACAAGGAAGTTACTAGACAAGAAAGGTGGACAAAAAATGGTTTCCTTCATTTTTTTCTACTGCTAAACTTACATGTTGACAATTAGTCATCCTATGCAGGAATGCACTTGCTCATGACCATGAGAGGTGGAGATGCTCCTCTTTCTCTCTCTCTCGACCATGAGAGGTGCAGCAGGGAAGGTAAAGCACCTCACTAAGATGCTCCTCTTCTTTCTCTCTCTCTCTCTCGACCATGAGAGGTGCAGATGCTAATGGAAGTTTTGCGAGGTGATGCCTCGTCCTTAGCTTGCATTGCCTGTCTCTAGACTCGACTATGGGATGTACCAGTACTCGATAGGTCTTTGTTGTTGTACACCCAGTAGTCTTCGATAGGTCTTTGTTATTGTACAACTGGAATGTAACTGAAGTTATCAATAAAATTGCTGTGATGATTGTTACTGTGTCATTTATATATAGTTTTTTCCTTAAAAACAATTAATAACTGAATGGTTGTGATGCTTGTTACTCCATTTTTTGAAGTATCATAGTATTTGCCTTGGTTACACAGACGTGAGCTAAAGCACCTCACTGAGATGGTGCTGGGGTGGAAGTATTTGCCTTGGTTTATTTGCAAATTGTCATTATTGCAGCTCCCGTCGCCGATTCATACGGTGATTCAGCGTTAGTGTTAGATCGCAAAGTGTAGGGAATCAAATGGTCCGCGTCGTCTTCCCTGCTCCATCACCCATGACTCGCGTGGGTGGCCGTGGATGTCTTGAATAACTTGTATTAATGGAGATAACTTGAATAACTTGTATTAAGAAATTAGAAACATGTGCAAGGGAATCTGAACTGCATCATACGAGAAGGAAGGTAACTGTAATGAGTTTAGAAAGGAATCGTACTTGCATATCATTGTATTAAGGAGAATGAAGAGTTTATCATACAAATCCCTGTCATCTAGATATTTACATATCAACATTGATCTGCACAGAATCTACCACATTGATCTGAAGAACCTATCACACTCATAGCGGATCCTACACTCCTCGCTACAGAACATAGCCCACTCCTCCCAACCTTCCCATCCTATGTGGACGTTGCAGCCTCCACCTCCGCACGTACTGATGTTCGTCCTAGCGACGCATCGACATGGCCAGAGGAGGCAGAGGACTAGACTGACCCGGTGTCGGCCGCCCAACAAAGTCCTCCAACATGAACATGGCCTATTGGAGGCGCCGTGTACATATCTCATTCTTCCACGTCACATTCGCCGCCGGGCCTGCTTCATCGCCTTCGACCTTCCTCAACCACCGCCGGGCAATGTTGTCGTTGCTGGCACCGCTATTAGACCTATGGAGCACAAGGGAGAGAACAAATGCAGCAACATCATGGCCTACTGTGGTGGAGCGCTTAAGCATGTCGAGCTGTGGCATGAGCATGGTGCGGTCTTCCATGGAGATGGCGCGCATCCCAGCGTAGAAGCAGGCCTCCGGGTTGCCGACACTAGCAAGCTTGGCGCGGTACTCATGGTCATAGAACCGGTTCCAAGTCCCAAGGTGTACACCACGTAGCAGCACCTGCTGCAGTGGTATGCTCCATCCCACTACGGTGTCACCGCACACCCTATGCATCTATGAATAGGTTGCCCACAGGCTGCCAAGATCTTCCATGGGATCCACTGCAACCGCAATGACATGGCTAGCAATCTCAATAGCCATATCCTTTGGGAGCTTCTCCTTGGAACAAGGACACACGTGGCTGCTGCAAAAGACGGATCCTCAGGTTAGGGAGCGACGTCATAGCAGAGCGGAGCATTGGGGAGTGCGATCAGAGCGGAGCAAGGTGAGTTCCAAAAATCCTCTTGGGATTTTATGATCGCTTCGTTCTTGAAGGTTCCGTGGCGCGGGGATGTCGAACGCCTCGGGGAAGTCAATCGTCATCCTCTGTGTGAATCGTGTAAACCATGTATGAAAATGAGAAAAAATTCAGAATGAAAAAATCTTTTATCTTACTATCTTACGATTACTAATTAGAGGCCCCAATGGTGTAAACCGTGTGAACCGCGTAAACCGTGTATGTAAACTGTGTGAACCCTCTAATTTTGCATGTAAATTACCCACCTCTGTCATTACAAAAGATAATTTAAAGCAGTCGATAAGAATAAAATAGGCTAGTGGTTCGTCACTTTGTCTCCCCTAAGATCGTGGTTAGCTCTAGATGGGCTGAGCCGCGTGGTTGAGTCAATTTTCTCCATCCAACTCCCAACACCGTTCCATCACCATTACTTCTATCGAGAGAAGCGTGCTCCACTAAGATCATGCGAGACATGGCTTTGCCTTAACTCCTGCTCTTGCTCAGTGCAATCGAAGGGAACTCCAACGGGCGTCTATCTCGCCCATCCTTCTATAAAAGCAGAGGCTAAGGCGGGGAAGCAAGTACACGATTCCTTTTCTCTCAAACTTCTATCTTCTTCGTTCGGCGCTCTGCCTCGACACCCCATCTTTCACATCTCATCCAATGGCGGATCAGGCAACGAAGCACCCAATGGAAGAGTCACTAGAGGTTGTCCCTGCTCGTCCCCGCTTTCGTGTGATGCTGCGATAGGACGGGGAGGGTAGCTCGGCGGCGCCACCACCAGAGAACCGATCCCCGCTTCTAGCTATCTTCGACAATGACAATGGGGGCGGATGATGTCCTCACGTTGGTGGAGTAGCTAGACGTGGCCACCTCCGCCCTCCGTGAGGAGAGCCAGGAGGCGGACCGGCTGTACCTCTTCGTTGCCACCGCAAAGCGGGAAACGGCCGTGGTGGAGCTTGCCACTGCTAAAGCCCAGGCACACCTCACTGGTAAGGCATTCGACACAATATGATCTTGCTCTTTCACTATGTGCGACATCGTGTCTTCAGTTGTAGCATTTTGTTGTATCCTTTTCAGCTGTCCAAGAGCAGCTGATTGCCGCACAGGGCAAGGCAGCAGAGGTGATCCGCCTTCGCTAGGTAGTCGAGGACAATGCCCGTGTCTCCTCTTGGATGGCGGCCGAGAGCAACAGGCGCTACCAGGACCTCCACGCGGCTGCATGCAACGCCGTCCGCGTGCTTTCGCCTCCTGCGCCTGCGGGGACAACCTTGGCGGACCACCTCCGCACCGTGTCACCATGGGTCATGGAGGTGGCCACGTACTGCATTCGCCTAGGGGCCACTTCGGCCATGGCCGTCGCCCAGCTTTAGCTTGGTGAGGATCTGACCGTGGTGGAGCTGGGGTTCCTAGGAGTGATGAGCTATCGGCAGCGCCAGAACCTGATCGGTGAGTTCTCTGTCGTGGGTGATGGTGTCCTGGCTATGGTGGATGTAGAGGACATCGTTCTTAATGCTCCCCGTGAGTAGTTCGATTATAACATGCCTTTGCATTCTAAACAAAAATGTTCATAATATTAGTAGTTATTACTTTTAGTTCATCTTTGTTTGCTGTGACTTGAACGTTCCATTTGTGTGCCTTAGAGCTCATAGACCATATGACATGTCTGTTGTTAGTAGGTGCTAACATCTCCCAATCATCATTGCCATTAGCCTTCACCGCCGCTTTCGTCAATTTCCAAGCCCGCTCGTGAGTCCCACACGTCACTCCCGCACGTATTTACAAAGTTTTCAAAAATTTGCATTCCCGCGTCTGATATAGTTGCTTACAAAGGATGCTCCCCACCATATCTTTCTCCTCATCAGTGCTATTGTTCCTCATCACCGCCCCTACTCCCCAGTGTCGAACTGCGCGATAGACCCTACTCAGCGACGTGCAAGCCGCCAGTCACCGCCGATAAGCTAGTGCTCCACGTCGGTACGCCTCACCAGTAGGTAGACAACACAGATCCACTAGTGACTAGGGTGGTACTCATCACCGCCATCGCCGCTCGAGCTCAATGATGCAAGATCTAAAGGCAATGGTAATGCTTTCGCACTTCCCTTATGCATTGTTCTTAGATTTTTATTCCCTTCTTCACTCATCTGAGTATGAATGAAGCTTCCATCATATTATTAACAAGCTCATGAACACATCTTCGTAGTCGCTCCTTCTATGATTCATGCGATAGCACCGCCGCTTCCATCACCGTCCTCGCTCCACCAGATCCTCATCAAGATGGAGGAGGAGGCCCCCAACAAGAGGAATCAAGTGGCCATCCTCTCAGACCATGTCTTGGTCCTCATCCTCAGCCGCCTCACCGCCCACTCCTTATGTAGTTGCAAGTGTGTCTGTTGCTCCGGGAATAGCCTCATCTCGAGATCCGAGTATCGTAAGGAGCTACCCTACATTCTCGCCAAATTCTTCTACCACAGCTGGAAATGCAAACGCAACTTCACCAGCATCAATGGTGAATACCCCTCCTTGTCCTTGCCCTTTCCCATTTAGGATGTCGTGATCTTAGATTGCTTCTGGGGCCTCATTCTCTTCTGGTACTCTGGGTTTCGCTTTGTTGTCTGAAATCCGGTGACTAAGAAATGGTTGCTACTGCTGGGTAGCAACCATTCTTGTGGTTCAGCTTGCTTAGGGTTTGATCCAACAGTCCCCTCGCACTTCCATATGTTTGAATATGGGATCAACAATGATGACTCCTTAGGTGTCAACATCTACTCATCTAAAACTGGAGCATGGATCTTTAAAGAATCTGAATGGGGTGAGGGTATTGTAGTATCCACATATGGGAAAGGTGTGTTTGTTAATGGTTTTATGCACATGCTGGAGTTCACCTAGATAGTTGCTGTTGATATAGAGGGAATGACATGGAGGAAAATTCATAGGCCAACTGGTGATGCAATCTCCATCGATGAAGCTTAGGGTCAGTTGTGTTTATGTACTGCTGATACTTTGAATAGGTATGAGCTTTCAATCTAGATCCTTGAAGACTATGGTACTAGTAAATGGACATTGAAGCATAAGGTGACCACGCTGGAGCTATTTGGAAAGAAGAATATTGAAATTGGTACCGAGGTTTGTGATGCGGCCTACAGAGTGATTGCAGTTCATTCAAAATAGAATTTGATTTTCCTTGTTGGGGAGGACAAATCACTGCTTGCATATGACATGAACCGCAGTAAAGTTCATGTCCTCCCTACCTGGGCCATCGGCTATCCTAGAAGTACCTAGAAACTATTATGTATGAGCGGCAGACCTCACTATCTTCCTTATGTTCCCTTATTCATTGAGTCATTAGCAGAGCAGTAAAGGTGCATATGCTGTATTTTGTTGTAATTACGTCATGCCTTTGTTCAGGTAGGTTGTTTTGATTCTATATATAGGCCAATTTGGGCTTCGTAACTAAAGGAATGGTGTGTTGAATATTATTAATTGTGCTGCTTTGTGCAGGTGGAGTCTGAGTGTTTTTGAACAATTTTCCTGCATTGGCTAG
Source organism: Miscanthus lutarioriparius (assembly GCA_904845875.1). Lineage (NCBI taxonomy): Eukaryota > Viridiplantae > Streptophyta > Magnoliopsida > Poales > Poaceae > Miscanthus > Miscanthus lutarioriparius. The sequence goes on along the minus strand of CAJGYO010000005.1, from coordinate 86,575,789 downwards.
AAGGAAGAATAGGGGTTGCATGGTGCATTGCCTACCAATTCGAAGGATGCACTAATTATATTTATTTTTGCCTAGCAAGAAGGAGTGCAACATAGGAGGAGCACAACTACGTTGTTTCGTTATGTAAGCCTGTAGAGATCAGTTCCTTTAGTTTGCAATCTATGTACCGCTTGTGTTAGGACATCAGTTGCGAAAGATATTATGGTAAGCGTCCATTGTTATTGTAAGAACATGGTATATGGATGCAATGATTATATATGTATGCTTTGTGTTTAGTAAGCTATTAAGGGCCGTTTATTATTTTGTTATCACCTCCGCCATTGGAGGTGCAAACGTCCAACACCGTCGCTATACGTATTGTGCGGCAGGGATCAAAGTGTATCACCGCCGAATCATTTAGTAACCCGACACCGAGTAAACGATCATCAAAGGCGGATCGTGGTGTGAGGCGATGGTGACCATGACTTTGCACTGGTGGATCATACGCTAAAGCGACAGTGGTGTTAACCTCTACACAGGCATCTTGGCCGTCGAACCAACAGTGAACCCGCACCGCTGACAGTCGGGTCAAAGTACAAGGCGACGGTGCTGGTGACCACTACATAGGCGGTTGATGTGCCCACACGATGGTTTTGATAGCCTCAACATGGTTGGATCATTTGCTAATATGGCGGTGTTAGTAGACATCCACAGCCGGGTCGTGCTCCAATACGACTGAAGTAAGGACCTAATCACGGACAGATCATAAACCAATTGGCGGTGTTAGTGTACACCGCAGTCTATCCCAGATGGTGACGGTGAAGGCTATGACCATCACTGTCGATAGCTTACTGCCGAGGCCAAAATTGGATTGTGATGTGGGTTACGGCGCGACTGTGAAAGGTGCGAGTGTAGTAGTGGTAAGTCTGAAGCAAGAATCAAGATTAACTTTTGCAGAAAAGCGTACTAACGATTGATCCTTACTTTCAATGTTTTAGCTCAAGTTAAATTATTATGTCTCCAATTTGCATATGATCTAAACCAATCACTTCTTTAATCATCTCATCCCATGATCATAAGTACCAATGTTTCATTGATTAACTATACGATGGTGGTGCGAGTATCAAGTCTCCTGTTACAGTAGAGCAAACGACGATTCGAACCGATTAAACCTAGTTGAGGATTCCAACCACATGACATATACAGGTCATGGACCTATACATATCAACCCTCACTCGGATCCCCCAAACATGAACCAGTCCACACTACCCGAGGGTAACATACTCCACTGCCCTACAGCATCCTAGATGTTTCCATAGGGTGGGTACTTGCTACTCTCACCATCTCCCACTCCCAGTGCGCGGTTATCTTTTCACATAATGGAAAAGCCGAGGTCTCAGACTTATTGGAGTATGTGGCCGGTACTATAAAATCTTGATCCAAGGGCCAACAACAAATGGTCCGTAATCGACACAGGTGGGGCACTACGTCAAGACTCCATTCTTGACGCAAGCAAAGAGTCCGCTCGGTCTCAAATTAAAATTCATAATCATCATTAAGTCTCAGAACCTTTCCTGAGTATAGGTCCATTGAAACATAACTCCTTACTCAACTCTTACAACTAAGCATGGCTAAGCTTCACTATCCTATCATTACTAAAAGGTGACAAGGATGAGTATTGAAATATCAAGGCGGGCATGCAGCAGTTCGTATTCAACCAATTCCTGTTTTACTTAATGCAGCAAGCATAAGACTTAAGTGAATTGTAACAGAACCGACCAATTTATAAGAGCACAAGTACGAAAGCAATCACCGGAGTGATCAAACCGTCATACTTGAACCCATATAAACCCGGTAGTCAACTGAAACCACGAAGGATTTCAAACCAACTTGCATACAACCAAGATCACAGTAATTCAACATAACAAGCCACATGTTACATCCATTTCACAAGTAGTTCGCAAGTACCTCATACATCAGAGTACACATAGTTATTACAAAACGAGTTCACAAATAGCGGAAGCAAAGTAGTTTGAGACCATCACACACACTTAGTTCAAATACAAGCCAGCACCATAGTCATATCCACCAAAAGCAGTAAGATAAGATAACATAGATGATCATGCCCATGATCTAGTCTTCATCCCCAGCAGGGTGGAGACAATACTTGCAGTAGCCGTTATAGAGCACGTCATCTGCAACAAGAGGGAATAAACCCTGAGTACGAGAATGTACTCAGCTAGACTTACCCGTCATAAACCAAAATAAAAGACACCAAGGAGTATGCAAGGCTTTATCAGTGGATCTTGCTGGACAACCTTTTTGCATAAAAGCTTGAGTAACCATTAGCATTATTCACCTGTACTAGCAGTGACTTTTAGCCATTTCCTACCATCTATATTAGCACCTGTACTAATCAATCATTTGATTTAGTTGCAAACAATAATAACCATATCAGGTATTTCATGGCTCATCATTATCATCCTCCTCATGATCATCATCATTTAACCATATCTTTACATTTGGTGAATCTACGTTGCCGCTGCTCAGTCAAGTTCTCACTATCCGGGAGAGACGGTGATTCGAATCGATTCCTATCCAGCTGGAGGGGTATTCCTAACACAAACCCAGACATACCGCGTGAAGGCAGCCTTAGGTCACCTTTGGTACATCTCAGGAATCGCGGCTCCGAGCAGCGCCGCACCCTTAGGGAGTCCACTGTGCCAGGTGGTCAATCTCACATCGGACTTACGCCAATAGCTCCCCGCACATCCTTACTACCGCCAGGGTGCACACTTTCACTTCTCGGTCTTCCGGCCTGAGTTGAGCTACTCGGCTTCGTGGTCGGAACGAGTTATCCGGCCAACTAAGTGATAGGCATGCGTTCAACATGACATGAGGACGTACAGCGAATCGGTCCTTAAACGACACAGACAGGGATAGATTCACACCCAAGACCTCTATGCCTTGTTGATGCACTACCGTCATCCCGTCCGGTCTCTTTTCAATATTAACACATGGTTCTTTTTTATGATAGCAAATATAGCCAACCGTGACCAGAGCTCATCCTACATCTCGCAGGTGACAGGAAATCACCTAATTTCTACCGGTCTAAGCATAGCTAAGCATCATTCGATCCTACACTTAATTAGGATTCATAGGATTTTATCTGGACAAGGTAAGGATATAATGCAACAATTGGTTCCAACCAATTCCTATACTTAATGCATCATCAACAATAAAAGATACTCAAGATATTTGTAAAAACATGGGAGACTTAGAATGCTCCGGGGCTTGCCTTTCAGAAAAGAGGAAGGTTGGTGATCGGGGCACTCAAGAACTTTTTCGCTGGCTCCTTCTTCGGGTGTCTGCACCTCCTGCTCCTGAGCTTGCTGCTGCTCCTTCGGAAGTACTGGCTCGAATTCCAGAAGCGTTACTCCCTCCGGAACACCTATTGCATGCATATGCATAGTATAAGAATCATGCATGCACAAGAGATGGAAGATGATGATGAAATGTACAGCCATGTATGAATGGACGCATGAACAAGATGATAATACAAGCTTTACATCTATTTTACCGAGTAGGTGCATATCTTTATTAGAAACAAGAACGGCACACTCACCAAGTTCTAATAACCTAAGATAAAGTTGTTCATCTTCAGTAAGAGGTCTAGCACCTGCAACTAACAATTTATCTTAATTAGCCTAGCATCTAAATCATCACGTCAACTCATATAAAGCAAACAAGTCAGTCACTGCACTCAACAGTTTTCAGGCTGCAAATAGTAGCTACAAGTTTGATCCATAACTGGAGTTCTACAGATCCAAATACCATGATTTAAGACTTTCTGGAAAGCTTATAAAATTGTCTACAACTTTGTTATTGACCACTTTCCCGGCAAACTAATTTATCATGGAGAACTTTATAAAGTTTCCAGAATTATCCAGAAGGACACAACGCAAGAAATAATTATTAACTTACGTTGTAAACATACAAACGGACAAGACCAACTTTACTAACTCATCATACATGTTGAAAGAACACCAGAAAACATAGTGTCCATTCCTAAATAAATTATTCTCATGCCTTTAATAATTTATTTAGATACTTAGGTTAAATAATAAACACATATCCAAAGTACACATAAAATTCCACAAAAATTACAGTAGCTTATACATGTCTCCAAGAGGCTGCTACATAAATTTCACATCAATTGAACAAGTATCTCATCCTACACAAAAATGACAAGGCATAAATGCTTAAAATAGCATAAATAGAAAACCCTAGTGAAAAGTGTCAAGCAACAGATTTTATATTTTTCTTAGGTTCACTATAATACCATAACACTGTACAAAAAGTTTCATGCTCACTGGATACATATTTTTATCATGAAAAATAGCACAAGAATCTCCTAATTATAAAAGGGAAATTAAAACTCAAAAAATATCCATGCAATGACTCTCAAATTTTTACCAAAGCTTATAATCATCAATAATAGCTCACCCACAAAATTTCATAATTTTTGGAGCACAGGAACTCAATATATGAATTAAACAAGTTTGCATTCATTTAAAACCACATTCCAAGTTTCAATTTAAATCTTTCAAAAATTCCACTACAAGTGCTCATGTTATATTTTTCCTAAATACTACACTTCACTGTGATTCTACCAAAATTAGCATCACTCCATTTGGATCTACCAAACTCTATATATAGATTTTACAAAATAGCATCAAAATGAGCACAAATGAGCTAGCTTCACTGGATCTAAGTCACTGGCGCTTGGGACCCACCGGTCAGGGGACCCCACATGTAAGTGGCACTAAAACAGAGCACGGCGGCTGTGACGGCGCGGGAATGGCGTAGCTCGCCGGCGGCTACTTTTCCGGCGAGACCAAGGGCACTAGCGTGTTCTACTCATCCATGCGCATCGATAGGGGTAGGTGATGGGAGGGCGGAGCCACCGGAGGTAGCTCGCCGACGTTCATGGCGGCACGGTGGAGGAGCTCGGTGGTGCGCCAGCCAACTAAGACCAAGGCGGTCCGACCTAAGCTTGGCGTGAGCATCAAGAGTTCATAGGGAAATCGAGGGAAGGGAGAGAAAGGAGGGAGAGAGCTCCGGTGGTGGTTGGCCACGGCGGGCTCACCTCCGACTCCGGCGGCAATGGAGGAGCGCTGCGGAGAAGAAGAACGGCGGCTACCTCGACTCTCTGGCTCAGTGGTGAGGTGGACGAGCTCCGGAGGAAGAAGATGGAGTCATGGGCTAGCTGGAGTGAGCACTGACGCGACGGCGAGCGAGCTGGGCGACGACGTGCTCTCGGCGGCAGAGCGGAGCGGCGCTGCGCTCGGTTTGGCGTGGACTGACGAGGCCAGACGCGCACGGCGAAGCAAATAGGCGAGCTGAGGGGCGCGTGGCGTCGTCGTGGCCATGATGGCCTGACCTGCGGGGGCAACGCCGGCGTACGGCCACCACCTGGCGCGCGCGGCCTGAGCTCGATCGGCCATGACTTGAACTGTCGAAACACTGTAGCTCTGTTTCAGTCGAAACCTCAACGTCTGACAGCGCGATTTGGAGCCGATGGATCTCCAAATCCTTTGGTCATTAGCGCAAACCTCCTAAACGGAAGTTGAAGTACTATGTACCAGCTACAAAACTCCTTTAGAGATCAAAGCCTAATTCGCAAGGGATAGAGAGTAAAATCAAGCCAAAGTCGAGTCTGCAAAACTGGAAATCATCCCTTGGACTTAGAAAATTTCTAAGTGTAGAATTCAACCCCAAATCTGACTTGTGGGCCATGTTTGAGAATGTTCCACACATTTTCATGAGTTGGTCCTAAAATAACTTTTGTTCCTTATATAATTTGCTACAACTTTGCTTTAGGTTGCTCAGACATGCAAACACTCTAAGTTATACTTTTTAAACAGTCAAAGATAAGAGCTCTAGGGTCAACACAAGTCAAGATATTACTTGGAAGTGTAATTTAGGCAATATGGTCAACATGAATATTGTTGCTAAAGACATTCTAAGTGTAGCTAAGTTGTTTAAGGGGACATTTGACACACATTTGCATAGACCACACATGAGCACACACAATTGCTAGCATAAACCAAGCAGTTCAAATAGAAACACACATGAAATGATAACATTCATAATGATATGATGTTTATGAATGAGATGATGATGCTCATGCTCATATGATGCAAGTGTTTTAGTGCAACCATAATACTGGGGTGTTACATGAATAACATTTGTAAAACATAAGGAAAGGGTTTTATGCTACGGGGCTTACCTGCGGTGTTGGTGTTGTCAGTCTCCTCAGAAATACCACAGAAAATAGATCCAACTTCCACTGACTAAAAACCCTCCTCTTGCTCAATTATAGGATCACCACACTTGTTCACTAAACATAAGTAAAGATGCATGCTTTAGAATGATGATGTACTTAGCATGGATTATGATTATCAACAAGATTATTTACTTGAGTACAACTTTCCTTCGCAGTATAATTAAGTTAATTACTCACAAAGCAATTAAGTTATTATTATTAATAAGTCAATTGTGAGCACAACAAGAATGTAATTAAGTTGCCAAGGGACAGTAGAGGTTTTGTGTTCCAAGGTTCACAATCAAAGTATAAAACACACCAAAATCATTTAAGTATTTATAGGAATCATTTTGGTATTTATTAATCAATTTCAAAGGTATTTAAACACACCTAAATTAAGTGGACAATTTAATTCCATCAAAATAGTACCAAACTTTTTGTGAAGGTAAATCTAAGCATATGAAGCATACAAAAAAAATTCATGATTTTAGGATTATTATTTTAGCCTATAAAAATCATGTAAGGTCCATTATATCAATAAAAGATGTAATTTTTGCACATAGCAAAACTACTAATTTAGCCTAACTCATATTTTTCCCTGATAGATAATAGCATAACAAAGCCACAGAATTAATTTCATAATTTTATAATCATTAATTATTTAGTTATCAATTAAACAAGATTCAACCCTAATTAGCATTTTCTGAAAATCGAAAAGGAATAAATCCTTTTCTCACCCGCACTCTCTCTATAGCCGGGCCCAGGGGCGCGCTCGCGCTGATCGCTGCACTGGCGGCCGTTGACCGGCGGGTGCTCGCCACGACGACCTCGCCGGCGACGAGACCTACCCCAACGCGCTCCACTCTCTCTCGCGCACACGCTGGTGGTACTGGTTGAACACCTAGGGCACGGCAGCAAGCACGCCGGCGGCCATGGTGGCCCTGCGGCGGTCCGGCACGGCGGACAAGACCAACGGCGAGGTTTCTGGCGACGCGAAGGTCACTGGAGTACTCGCCTCACTCACACGAGCATGCCCAAGGGGTCTGTTGGGCGTGCTAGGGTTAGCAGCGCGGCTACCCACGACCACAGCGGCTCGGCGGAGCAGAGCACGACGGCGTGGCGGCACTCCGGCCTAACCCGGCCCTAAAAGGCCTAGCTAAGAACCTATACACATACAGGGTTCTCACCGCGACTTGATCGGATTAAAGGTTGAGGCGGAGACGAAGCATGTGGCGCTGCAGTCGGTGATGGTGGCTCCGGCGTCGCAGACTGACGAAGACGGCGGCGTTCTGATGTCTCCTATAGATGAACGGAAAAAATGATGAGCCGATGAGTATCAAGGCATCGAGGCGAAGCCAAAACACAAGATTTATAGGGAAATGATGAGCCACAGAGGGCTGCCCACGGCGAGGGGGCTCACGGCGGTGCTGCGGACATCGCCGGGGAAGATGATAGCATTCGGCCGACTCTGGTGGAGGAAAAGGGCCCAAGCTGGCCCAATATATGCGTAAGGATTAGGCAACCGTGGATTCGATATGAATTGTGCGGAGGTAGAACGGTGGTGGAGAAAAAGACCAGCGAACAGGAGCTCGGCGGCGGCGCTGGAAAGAGAGAAAGAAGAGGTGGCGGCCGGCTCGGCGAGATAAGGGCGACGGCGTGGCCTCTGGGCATCCATATCCTGCTTGTGACGCGTCCTTGGAAGCAGCTGCGTGCCCACACGCGCATTGGCGGTGGAAAAACGGTCGGCGGGCGGCCACCGACGCTGAAGCAGGCACCTTGCTCGCCGGCGACACTGTAGCATCTGACAGGTCATCTTCTTCCTCCTTTTTCTATCGATTCCAAACATGAATTCAATTATCTCCAAAGACAAAAGTTGTTCACCTTGATGTCATCTTCAACTTTGCTTCAAGCATCAACCACTAATTCTAAATAGTTAGAGAGATCAAGGGCCAAGAATAGGGGTACCATGAAACTGAACTCTGAACTTTCAGTTATGGTTAGTGAAAACAGTTAGATTAGCTATGTTTGTGAATTAATTGGTGATTAACTAACAAGCAAACATTACAACCAATAGCATGATTTCAAAGTACAAACTTCATACTTTGAAATGGTACTATTGTTTGTAACAAGTTTATTTGTGAAATTCATTTTAATAATTCCCCTAAAAGTGAATCCATTATTGATTTCCAAGACAGCCAAATATGACTAAGTGATGAATTTCAATCCCGATTTCAAATTTGGAGCTCAAATTTTAATAAGTTGGACTTGACTTCATACCCTACACTTGACACTAGTGTAAAGAACACACTTTACACCTCAAAGTTTATTAGGGCATAATTCCAAGTATTTTGGTGAAATTAAAAATTAGAAGGTCACAAAGTACCTTAAAAGGATTTTTGGTTTAAACACAACACATCACACACATGCATTGCATTGCTAACAAATTAACATTGTTTTTAGTGAATTCAAGACAAGGTTAGCTATCATGGATGATTTATCATGCTTGATGATGACATGATCAAGTTTTAGTTATGCTTAACACCAGGGTGTTACACTTTGGAAGAGTAGTTGTAGAGGAAAGCACAAATTTGTCTTCTTGTTATTACTTTTGGACTGCCTTAACACCAGAAATATTCTCCAAAGGAAGCATATGCATCTACATTTTTACTCTTGTGTCTTATGCAGCCAAAACATGGATGAAACATTGGACCACTTATTTTCTAGGTGTTCTTTCATTGCTTGGTGTTGGCATCTGACGACACTCAAACCTAGGGGTATACTAATAAGACCCTGAGTGGAGTTCCCAATCGACAGATCTCCCAACTGACCTCTCAAGGTTGCTCGGGGGCTCAGGAGCTATACCCATTAGGTATGCTCACACACACCGTCTAGTCGAGATATATAGGCAGGGCCCAAGCACGCCCACGGCCACTGCTCAGGGCTCAGGGGCTCGCCAGATCCTCAGGCTCCCGAGCAACGGCAGCCCGAGCCTGACTCTAGCCCAGCACCAACCCGAGCCAACGCTCGGGCAAGGAACCGATGTCTCAAGCAATGGCCAATCTGCCAGGCATCTGAGGCCCCATAAGATATAGAGATCCCATGGCGCCAGTCCATTCAACGGGCGCGACGTGATATCCTCCACTTCCTCTATAGGGTCTCACAGCTGGCATGACCCAACATGACAAACAATTTCGCCAACTCTAGGGGCACAGGGCTCTAGGGCCCACTTGTTAGCCTCCCAGGTCGGTGATCCTTCACAGCCAAGGAGCCCTTGAGAAGGTTCACCCGGTAGAGGCTGAACGCAGTAGACAACCCCTAAAGGTCAAGTGTCAGGGGCTTCAGCGATGTCAGGCAGCACTTGTAACTCCACGACAAGGCCGAGGTCTATCCATGTTGCGGGAACACCCTCCAGCACCTAGCGCATGAAGACCATAGACCGAAACCCCCAAACCGACTTGTACCCGACCTTCCTCGATATATAAGGGGAGGGCCAGCTCCTAGAGAGAGGGAGGCGAACCAAGAGAGACCATTCGAGATATTAGACATTCAGAGGCTGATTGGACAGGAGAACCATCAGCCAAGAGAGCAACTGAGAGGAACAGCAGAGTGTTCCTCCCCGAACACAGCAAGAGAGAGGGCTGATTCCCTTACTCGCTAGGAACAAACCTCACTGCCGATGAGCCGTAGGATATCACTGAGCGATCCCCTACCAAACTCTCATTGTAACCCCTTGATTTGGGTGCTCCTAAACACGAAGAATACCTCACTGCTGTGTCTCTCTTGTGTTTTTTAGTACCCGAGCCATCGAAGACCCACACTTTCGACATCTGATGAACAACCACGATGCTTACCGCGGTTATGAACCCATGATAGTGACTGCTTGTTATAACCTAGTATACGAATGTTCCAATTCTTGATAAGCTTGCTCTTAGCTGACAGTCCTTTGGGCAGCCTATTTTTAGGGTGTGTTTGGTTGAGCTGTGGCTGTGGGAAAAAGCTGTTGTGGGCTGTGAGCTATGGGAAAGCTGCTGTGGGCTGTGAGCTGTAGAAAAGCTGAAAGTTGTTTGGTTAAACAAGTATAAAATATACCTTCTATCTTTATCTATCTTGAAACAACTATGGAAGAGCTTTTTATTCTACCAATTTCGAAAAGCAGAAAGTCAAAAACCAAAAGCAGGATCAAACCAGCTTTCAAAAATGTACTACGAAAAAAACAGCTACTTCTGAAAAAGTAGCCTCCAAAAGCAGCCCCTTTGGTTGACCTTTTGGCTTTTGGGGCCAAAAGCCAAAGCCAAAAGCCCAACCAAACGAACCCTTATGGAAATTGTGATTGTGGCGGCATGGTGCATCTGGTCCATGCACAATGGAATTATTTTTATGGCAAATCTCTTTCTTTGTGGCGTTGGAAACCCCTCCAGCGTGAGGAGCTTAGTCTTACTATTCTTAGGTGCAATTCCTCAAAGAAATCTTTTCTTAAGGACTGTCTTTCTTTAGTTTAGTCTTTTGTAGCCTTTTTTCCTCTTTTGTACAGACTTATATCTATAAAATTGAAGTCAGTAGAGTGTTTTCCCCTCCTGTTTTGTACAAAAAATAGTTTATAATATCGGTGAGTTGTAATTGCCTTGTGTTAGGCTTACTAGCAAACATGCCCATGCGTTGCAATGAAATGTACACCTTGTGTGGTCACCTGAACAACTTGTGCCTCGAAGATTTATGTAACTATCACGTCATATGTTTCAATATATATTTGAATTGAACACCGTATCATCGCTAGATGATAAACGCGTGTGGTTCTGACTCATGTGAGCATAGTACTGGGTCCTAGACGAGACAAGGTGAGACATGATGGCATTCTATAGGAAGTACAAAAGAGGAACAGAAGAATCGCTTCGCTCTTGAATATTAGACAAGAGTATAGATATAGATATATATATAGATGGTACCAAAGAGCCAATACAACTAGGTTGTTATCAGGTGACTGCATTACTAAGTATTTTCACCTGGTGACCGATGGCAAACACCGTAAGACTTGGATTTTCTGATTAGAGCAAGATGAAGGAGTAATCGAGGGTGATGGAAATCTAAAGAAATTCATCACTAATTATTATAAAGGCCTCTTTGGGGAACCGGCCGGTAATAATTTTTCTTTGGTGGAGTCTGTTAAGCATGACATTCCACAAGTTTCACAACTTGAAAATGAATTCTTAACGACCGATTTTCTAGAAAATGAAGTTAAAGAGGCTATTTTCCAAATGGAGCATAATGAAGCTCCTAGGCCTGATGGGTTCTTGGTCGAATTCTATCAAGTTTTTTGGGAATTAATTAAAGAGGATCTCTTGCCCCTCTTCGCTGAATTTCACATGGGTAACTTACCCATTTATAGTCTTAACTTTGGTACAATAACGTTACAACTGAAGCAAAAAGAGGCGACGCAAATCCAATAGTTCCGACCCATCTGTTTGCTAAATATTAGTTTCAAAATCTTCACAAAGGTGTTGACTAACCAAATAGCCTTAGTTGCTCAAAAGGTGATTCAACCCTCTCAATCGACCTTCATGAAGGGTAGGAATATTTTGGATGGGGTGGTCATTCTACATGATACCATTCATGAAATGCAGAAGAAAAGGTTAGATGGGATGATCTTAAAGCTAGACTTTGAGAAAACCTATGACAAGGTAAATGGTCATTTTTACGACAAACTTTAAGAACGAAGGGATTTTCACCAATATGGTGCAACTGGATAGATCAAATTGTGAGAGGCGGTAGTGTAAACATTAAAGAGAATGACGATGTGGGACATTTCTTCCAGACCAAGAATGGAGTAAGACAGGGAGATCCCCTATCTCCTATCTTATTTAATTTGGTTGCAGATATGTTAGCAACCCTGATTTTTCGGCTAAGTCCAATGGAAAAATCAGGGGAGTTGTCCCACATCCGGTTGATGATGGCTCATCAATCCTGCAATATGCAGATGACACCATCTTGTTTATGGATCAAGATTTCCTACAGGCCAGGGAGCTAAAGCTTGTACTTAGCACCTTTGAGTAGTTTTCAGGTTTGAAAATTAATTTTCATAAAAGTGAACTTTTTGTTACGGCGCTGTCAATGACTGTAAACAGGAGTATGCACGCATATTTGGGTATCGGTTAAGAAATTCCCCTTTCCAATATCTAGGAATTCCTATGAACCATATAAAATTAACCAACAAGGATTGGGCTTACACTGAAGAGAAGTTCTAGAAAAAACTCTGTAGCTGGAAAGGAAAGTTTCTTCCAGTTGGGGCTGACTTGTCCTCATTAACTCGGCGTTAACTAATTTAGCTATGTTATGTTATCTTTTTTTGAAGGCCCTAGAGGAGTCCTTCAGAAATTAGATTACTATCGATCATGTTTTTCTGGCAATGTGAGGTGCACAAAAGAAACATAAGCTTGCCAAGGGGAGTGTTCTCTGTGCACCGAAAGATTTTTGGGGTCTAGGAATACTTAACCTAGAACTTCAGAATAGATGTGTCTTGAGCAAGTGGTTGTTTAGGTTGATTAATGAGGATGGGGTCCGGCAAAACCTTCTAAGAAGGAAATACCTGTCTAAACCCATAACTCAGGTACAACACAGGCCGGGGATTCACATTTTTGGGCCGGCCTTATGAAGGCAAAGGATGATTTTCTAAATTGCGGCACTTTTAAAGTGCCGTGGAGCAAGTGCTGTTTTGGAAAGGCGTGTGGTTAGGCAATAAACCTCTTAGTGAGGTTTATCCAGCCTTATTCAGTATTGTGAGGCGCAAAGACGATGCGGTGGCAAATGTCCTTGGGGGCTGTACCACTAATTGTTTCCTTTAGGTGAGGTGGTTAATGCAAACTAGATGGCTTGGTTTGACTTAGTGTCAAAAGTAGTACAAGGCTAGCTCACAAATGGAAAAGACGTTTTTCAATGGAGTGTTACTAAGAATGACATGTTCACAGTCCAGTCTATGTATACAAAATCAATCCGGCAGGGTGTTATACCTAATAGAAGTCCCCTCTGGAAATTAGGATACCGCTAAAAATTAAGATTTTTCTGTGGTATCTAAAAAAGGGGTAACTCTCACGAAAGATAATTTAGCAAATAGGAACTGGCAAGGAAGTGTCAAATGTTGTCTCTGTAGTTCAGTTGAAACTATCCAGCATTTGTTCTTTCACTGTCATTTACGAACTTTGTTTGGAATACTGTTCACATCACTTTTGGAATTCAACCACCTACTAGCTTTGCTAATTTATTTTGTTCATGACTACATGGTTTAAGCCTAAAGCTTAGAAACCAAATTTTGCTAGGGGTTGCTACGCTATGTTGCGTGATATGGTTGAATATGAATGATATGGTATTTAACAAAGCCAAATCTAATACTTCGATGCAGGTTTTTTAGGACGATGTTTTGGATCCGACAGTGATCTATGCTGCAGAAGAAGAGGAGCGCCCTTTGTTCAAGGAGGGCCGCAGAAGAGATGGGAGACTTTTGATTATGACTATCTTTGTGAAGTATGGCTAGAGACTCAGGAGTTGTATTGAGGATTAGTGTTTCCTTTTTGTGTGTTGTGCTCACCAGTTGAGCCGAACGTTGTTGCTTTGTTTTCGCATTGTTGTGTTTGCCTTATGGCATTGGTTTGTACCATGACAATCAACTGTGTACGATCCCAAGATGGTAGAGGCTAGAACTTTATTCCCTTGTCTAAAAAAAGATATAGATATAGATCTCGATATAGATACATATATAGATATAGATACAGATAGATGTCTTTTGGACAGAGTTCTATTGGCTGGCGTATGTTGGATGTGATCTCCACCAGATCTCTTATTTTATCTCCTATAAGTTGTTTTATGAGAGTACCTTAAAACAATTTAGGATATATAAGAGAGCATTACTGCAACAAATTATCTAAAACTTGTCTCCTATATTTTTTTAGTGATAGGAGAGGGGATTGTCTCCTTTATTTTAGATAAGTGATGTTTCTTTTAGGAGATCTCTAGGTATAAGAGATAAGATAAGAGATCTATTGCAGCACCTCCTTCTCTTAAAATACTACTTTTTAGGTAGAGGAGATTGATAGGATATCTAGTGGAGATGCTCTAAAGATATATAGGACTAGCCTATGTTGGGTTCTGACACTTGTAGGGTACGTGTTGTTTAATTCGCTTACTAAACAACAGAGTTAATCTCCTTAAAAAAATCCAATTCATTTATCCGGCAGCCATTGGGCCTCTCATGAAGTCATCACGATGGAACAATTTGTTATATAGAGCCCATGCAAACTGGCGTCTATAATAGGAGTCAAAGATGTGCACCGCCTTATATCTCTACGTGTATCCAATCATAGCTAATACCACGCCTATTTAAACAACAATAATGATAGTTTTCTTCGGAAAGGCATAGAGAGGGGGAAAGGCAGAAGGAAAAAACTGGAGAAGTTCTCAAAGAGGTCGGCTTCATCTTCCACCACTCTCTCCTGTTCCCCTAGCTCTCCCACCCCATGCTGATGTAGGTGGAAATATACGGATGTAGCAGGGGAGTTTATTTGTACTGAAGGTTCTTTGTGCGTGTTTTTTTCAAGGTTGCATTCCGGTGCATCATGCATAAAGATGCAACGGGTACCTGTTGGCACGGCATTAATTTCTGAAATCTGATGGGGTTTTACCCTGTTAGGGAAAGGGCCCGGCATTAATTTTCTACCCATGGGTTTGTCATATGGTGTTGGATTTGGGGATGGGTCCTGTTTGCCAAGGTTTTTGCTGTATTTTTGGGCCTTGATGCACAATGTAAATAATTGGCACTTGATGCTAAACTTTTATTTGGGCCTGAACATTAGAGAAAGTACAAGGTGTCGTCGATACACTAATCATATGCGAATAATTATATTTTGGGAAGATATCAATTCTAACAAGATATGGAAGAAACTGAACATTTCAATATTACGTTTGAATTACACTATTTTTCTTGAATTCTTGTTCGTCTTATGATTTTGGTGAACTTGAATTAAGTTCTTCAACTCTATCAAAGTGTTTAGAATCTACTTGAATTCCATAGTGCTTTGGTCTACTATTATAAGAATTAGACATTCAGAAGTCTTATCAATGTATTTGTTGCATTAAAGGCTGATTTGACTGTGTATGTTTGTTTGTCTACCTACTCTCTTTGTTCTGTAATATAGTGCATTCTAGAAATTTGAAGATAGATTAAGAGAGAACACAAAAGATACATGTACCCTCACTTTATTTCCTAATCAGACGCAATCATCAACATGATTAATTATGATTGGTTAATAAATGCAAGTATTTTTAACGCAAAATTGTTTTTTGGTTCTCTAGAATCCCTTATATTTGGGTACAATTTTTGAATGCTGGTATGTTCTACTCAATCCATCCCAAATTGTAAGACGTTTGATTTTTTTGACATCAAGTTTGACCACTCGTCTTATTCAAAAATTTGTGTGAAATATCACTTCTTTCGTCGTGGTTTGGTTTATTAATAAAAATTCTTCAAGAATGACTTAAATTTGACTATATTTGCATAAATTTTTTGAATAAAACAAGTGGTCAAACTTGGGGCAAAAAAAGTCAAACGTCTTACAATTTAGGATGGAGGGAGTATATTATAGGATGGAGGGAGTACCTATCTAATTGGGCTTGCTTTGTATTTACCTGTGCAGCTGGCTCACTAAATGGGGTCTCACAACGGTCAGGTTCAAGAGTTGCCTCCACCTCTACCTCCTGTAAATACGGGTGAGGAAACAAAGAGGCACTACCAGGGGTGCCCTGGGTGCCAACTAGATGAGGCGAACAAGGCCAGCAGCAGCATCCCCTACCGCAACTTCTGCTTCATCTGGATCATCTGCCTCACTGCCAGTGCGTCTTTGTCTTCGTTTTTTTTTTGTTTCTGCTATTTCTTATGTTGTGAATACGTCTTTTAATTTGTTAGCTGCTACTTGTAAGGATTGAATGGACCAAGAGGGAGGGTGAATTGAGATCTAAAGTATTTAAAGCTTAACAATCATAACTATGCAATTCTATACATCCCTTGCATTGCAAGACCTAGAACTAGACAAAACATACTAAGAAGTGTCCTTAGGTCCATTAAACAAATTCATGTCCTTGGATTGATTACATTAGATAAATGTCTTTAAGTGCAGAAATTTGAACATATCTAGTGTATCACTCTAAGGAAAAACCAAGTCTATTTGTCAATCAACATCTCAAAGGCACACAAAAACTGCAATGAAGTAAAAAGCAAGAATTAAACAGATGGACAAGAGACAACCTGGTTTTTTTTTTGTTGTGGTATCAAGTTGTTGCTGCGACCCAATCATCCAGATTGGAGCACTCACTATGGGTTAAGCTCCCTTGAGTTATAAAGGCTTAAGATCCAGTAAAAGTTCCCTTTCTGCACTCCAGATTAGTGGGTCTCACACCAAGCACAGAGCAAATTAAAGAGCTTCTTTCAGCAAAAACACCACCAATGGAAGGGTCACCTAGTGTAAGGATAGAATGGCCCAAGAGTGGGGTGTGAAGTAGGATAAAGAAAGTTAATCATGAAGCAAGGTTCACTAGATGGAGTCTCACAGTGGCAAGGTTGATAAGTTACCTTGTCCACCTCATCTAAATGTAGGCAATGAACCTAACGGCTGCTCATCCTTTGTTTAGTGTTTCGAACGTTTAGACGGAGTTAAACGGGCTAGATTTTGTACAGTGTCACAAAAATATACATATTTATATATGTACAAGTCAAATATGCTAGAAACTTATACATATTTATGTATGGCAAAAAATAAGTACTCTACCAAATATTTTTTTTGGAAGAAAACTAAATACCTTTTAGGAATGGCAACAGGGTGGGTCTGGACCCGAAACCTACCGGTTTTAGACCCGGCGGGGGCAGGGGCGGGTCTACTTCTCACCCGGCGTGTTTTTGGGTTCGGGGACCCAAAAAGGGGCGGGTCGGGGTCGGGTTTTCACTCTCCCCCGCAGGTGCCCGTCGGGGACCCGAAGTATGAGGAGCCTGCTACCAAAGCCCACTATAGCTGGCCCAACTAACCTGTAACCCTAGCTATATATGTACCAAAAGTCCAAAATTGATCGGCTTCGACTCCCCTCTCCTCTTCCCACTCCCCGCTGCACCTGCACCCACAGTTCCCGCACAGGCGCGCACGGCACCGCACAGCACCGCGCCACCACTGGTCCGCTGCGCCCCTGTGCTAGTTTGCCGCACCCCCACGCCCTCTGTCGGTCTGCCCCCTGACGAGGACAAGCGATGCGCCGACACTAGATGCCACCACATGCTGTGGCCCTTTGCCTACGGTCCTGACTCCTGCGTATTCGCCTTCACTGCAACGCACCGACACCAGACGCCACCACACGCTGCGGCCCTTTGCCTGCGGTCCTGACTCCTGCGGATTCGCCTTCGCTGTGCCTATGTTGATGAAACCTGAGTCTCGGGTCCTCCGTCGGGTTTCGAGTCCCCGTCAGGTTAGAGGGCGGGGGCGGATACTCACCCTAATTGGGTTTCAGGGGTGGGGCAGGTTTGCTTGTCGGGTTTCCTTTTTATCCTTTTGGTACATATATGACACCTTTTGGTACGAAAAAGATAGATATTTTCTTATCGGCACATACGGAAAATATCTATCTTTTTCGTACAAATTTTGTTTAAATTTATTTAAATTTACTTAAATTCAAATTAAATTTTATTTGAATTTAGTTCGATATTTTCGATATATCCTGTTTATCCTCTTTACCTGTGATCCCGATAAATTTTAATTTCCGAAAATAAAAACCTTGGTGTTGACCGTGGACACGAAGGTTGCACCTGTCACCATCCCCCCATCGCCTATGTATGTACAACAACTGCACTGCCACTGTAGTACAAGTAGTCCAGTACTGGTACAAAGGGAGAATGAAACAGCTGGCAACGAAGACAGATGCAAGTCAACGAAGACCAAGGTACAAAATGCATGCTTTTTGATGAGAAAACGCAAACTGGCTTAGCGCCGCTACAGGGGCCACTATAGCTTGCTAGCATATTTCGCCCTCTATTTGCAACGCTGAAACATATTTAAATTGATCCTGTTTAGATCATTTAGACGATTTTTAGCGGTTTAAATGGTCCAACCGTTTAATTTACCGTTTAGGATCTAAACGACAGTCGACAGACAATCTTCGTTTACCGTTTAACATGTAAACAGACTAAACGGGTGTTTACGCAAACAGTGCGGGTGCCTTCTGGATGGGGCAAACAAGATCACACCCCCTACCTCAACCTCATCAATTAATAGCTGGATCGTGTGCCTCACCTCCAGCAAATCTCCGGCACCCGTTTTCATTTTGTCTTAATTATTGGCTTGTAATATGTAGTACGTACACGACATTCTAGGAATTGTGGAGCGGACTTTCAGCCTGTTCGCTCGGTCGTATTTGGCTTATAAGCCATGGCTTATCAGCCAACGAACAGTATTTTTCTCTCACACCAAACCAGCCAACAGTAGTTTCAGCCATGGCTTATAAGCCAAACCAGCCCAAACGAACAGGGCTTTTACTCCCTTCATCAAGTCAGACACTCGGGGATTTGACCTAAATTCTAGTCAAATTAAAATTTTGAATTTTGACAATCAATAGCTTTAAAAAATATTTCATTTCAAAATATAAATTCTGTCTTGAAACTGGTTTTCACTCTTTACTTATTAGTTATTATAACTATATATGCTACTGAGAAAAATAGTGGTAAAAAAGATTAACACTCGAAAACCATAAAAATAGTGGTAGCACGAGCGGTGCCCTGGGTGGGAGAAGAGGGCACATATGCTTACCACTGTATACAGGATATATAGGGTGCCTTTGTTCAGTATTATCTTTTCTTGAGAATTACATAGTACAACATAGATGTCTACAACACGTACGCATACCCACCCCTATGAATACACGTACGCAAACTTTATCCATATGAGCTCCTCCGAATGACTGAGCCAGTAGATCTCGAGATTCACGAAGTCAGCATAGACACCTCACTGTCCACGGGGACGTCGTTTACCACTGAAAGCATAGCGCCGATAAATTTTGGAATAATAAATCCTAGAAAATACGAGCACCCTTGTCATCGAGGACTTAAACCCGAGTGGACAGGTTCCACCATAAGAAAGCTAACCAACTGACTCTTTACCCATGTGTTATCTCTTCTAAGTATAGCTAGATCAATGACATCAGCGTAAAGGTGTTGCGTAAAACATGTCATCTCACAAGCACATCACGTGCTACTCTCAAAGGTGCTCCTTGTAGCACCTCTACCAACCTTGGCTTAGCCTGTTTTGCAACCCCGTCTAACCGATTTTAACCTAGCGTAGCCAGTTTTGACAGACTATATAGTATGTCCGGACGCTCTCTCAGGAGGGACCCTGATGAGGCAAGCGCGCACTCATGTATGTCCTAGGCTCGGCGGCATGCCGGCTAGGATGTCTTCAATCATCATCGAGGCGCAGAGGAAGAAAACAATTAGGTGTGTGGAAGAGAGTTCAGCCAAAAGGGTAGTAGGCAAAAGGCAAAAAAAATGTAACATATTGTTTTTTTTATCGGCTGGGTACCCATAGTCAGTTGTGACAATTTATGCTAGAAGCATACCCGCGTGTTGCCGCGGGATTTTCTTAAAAATAAATCTTTTTATATATATTATTACTATATGGTATTCTGTATAGTGTGTATACACATGAATTTGACTTGCATATTATTTTATTATATCAGATTTGATATAAAATTGGTAAGCTAATAGAAGAAAAAACAATAGAATATTTGATCACATTATAGAAGGTAGGTGATGAAACAAATCGCATACGTAGATGACTTTACGTTAATAGATTAAAGGTTAAAAGTATTGCACATAATGTGGATATTTTTTGTAATTAATAAGGGATGATATGGATAGTTTGCATGAAAGGATTGCAAGTTAGTGGGACACTTAGTGGGAAATGATGTAGACATCTTGTATGAAGAGAGAAAATATCTAGTGGGATTTAGCTTTATAAGAGTATAAGATAAGATTTATTGGGTAGGGAGATCACCCCTGGCAAAAGTCCAATCCTTTACAAAACCTGTTAAATTACATCTTAATCTCAGTTTTGCCCAAATTCTAGATAACTGGGTTTGAAAGTTGGCTTAGCCGGTTTTCAAAGGTACGTAGTAATAAGTGGGCTTGTGCTCATTCATGATATAAGACTGCAGGTTGTGGCTGTTTCATAAAGGTTGTGTTTTAGTACTCAGTTTTAGCAATATTCATTTTGGGTATAATTTGTTTTCATCTATTTCATCGGTGAAAACTTGTAACTTGTAAATACACCTATGATTGACTAGACAAAATATTAATTTTGTCACTGTGACTAATATTTATTTTGAACACTATGTGCATATCTGCCTTGCCTTGCATGTTTTTGGTTTAATGACTTATACCGTCCAAATTTAAAGTATATGTCTATTTTCTTATCAGTTTTCTGTTCTGGTCAGGTTTTTGGTTCAGTGACTAATACCTCTTTTTTTCTTTTTCTAGCTCTACCGATCCAATCATTGTTCCCTTATCTATACTTCATGGTATGCTTCGTTTAGACCCCAACCTTTACCTTATTTAATGTGTAAAATACTTGCTCTATTTCATAATTGTTTTTAGAAAAGAGTACAATGGAATGAAATATTCAACTTTGTTGGAATCAAACAGATCAGGGACTTGAAAGTTGCAAAAGAAGAGCAAGACATTGGATTTTATGCTGGTTTTGTCGGTGAGCAATGTCTTTTTTCATGATTGGGGTTTCAAGGCTTGGTTTTGTAGAAATGTTTTATATATACTCTTCACACAAAGTCACATGTCACATGTGCATTTTTATCAAACAACCAAGTAAACCGACAATATTTGATTATGGTTTATAATTGGTGTTGTTTACTGTCTTACTGGTTGTATTTTATTTCTTTGTCAGGAGCAACCTATTTCCTTGGAAGAACCATAAGTGCTGTGCCATGGGGCATGTTTGCTGACAAGTATGGAAGGAAGCCATGCATTGTGATTAGTATCCTCTCAGTGTATGGATCATGAAGCCAAATTGTGGGATAAACCTTAGCATTCAATTACCAAGAACATAGTAAACAATGCTTCCATTCCCTTTTCAGGATTGTTTTCAACACACTCTTTGGACTTAGCACAACTTACTGGATGGCAATTGTAACTAGGGGATTGCTTGGATTGCTATGTGGTATATTGGGACCCATCAAGGTAACTGACTGTGATGATCGCTAGACCCAATATGTGCAAATTATAGGTCTTAGATTCTCATGGTTGCATCTGCATTTTCTAGGCCTATGCTTCAGAAGTCAGTAGGAAAGAACATCAAGCTCTAGGAATCTCTTTTGTAAGAGCAATTCTTTTGTGACTTTTTTGAATTTTATTTAATAACTTTTTATTTTGTATGTTTATTTTTACATGTACCTTACTTCTAACATTATGTCTTAGGTTACATCATCACGAGCGATAGCTCTTGTTATTGGGCCATCTATTGGAGGCTTTCTTGCACAGGTGAAGATTATTGTACATTGATAGCATGATAAGTTAAATTTAAAATATCACTGAGTGCGTTTCACAAAAAAAAAAGTCGAGTGCCTTCATCATCTTTCCCTTAAATCTAAGCTGACATCTAATGTGTACAAAAGAGGATAGTTGTTCAGTTAACAAAAACATATAAACTGAACTTCAGATTTTCATCATGATATTAGAAATAGCCCATAATTATATATGGAACAGAGTTGGTGTAAATATATTCTTTGGTTATTTTATGCTTTTACCAGATTGCTCGCTATGATTGAAGTCTTTAACAAGTGCGGTGAAGATTTGCATATTATAATCTAATAAAAAAACTATTGCAAAAGATACATATAACTAACATTATCTATCCTTTATCTTGTGTTAGCCTGCACGAAAGTACCCAAAAATTTTCTCTGAAGAGTCCATATTTGGGAGGTATATTATTCTCATCCTATTTCAGTCATATAACTATATATTATTTTCAGACTATGATAAACCTTTGAAATCTGCATCTAACTTTCAGGTTTCCATACTTCCTCCCTTGCCTCGTCATATCAGTGCTAGCAGTAGGATCATGTATTGCATGCATTTGGCTTCCGGTATACTACATTATCTCTCCTATGATTTTTGGAATCCAAATAGTTAGATACTGAAGAAGATAAATGAAATTTGTTTGGACTTATATTCCTCCATTCACTACGTACAACTTTTCTGTAATTCAATAAAAACCCTTCTTCTGAAACTTTCCTATTGAGAAAGTTCCTTGCATTTTATCTCATTTTCTTAGGAAACGCTGCACTTTCATGATGATGACAAAGTGGAAGCTATTGAAGAACTAGAGTCACAAGTTGGTGGTTCTAAATCTACAGAGAATCTGCTGAAGAACTGGCAATTGATGTCAGCAATAATCATCTTTTCTATCTTTTCTCTCCATGACACTGCTTATCTTGAGGTAATCTATATCAAATATTTCTGAACCTCAAGATATCTTCTGAGTAACTCATTCAATTAAACATCAATGCAAAATGATGTTTCCACTCTAGACATTGAAATAACTGCTAATACTGCACATGTTGATGCTAATATCTTTTTCAAAAAAACATCTTTAGATATTTTCACTCTGGGCTGTGAGCAGCAGAAAATTTCAGGGCCTAAGCTTTACATCCCAGGATGTTGGTACTGTGTTCGCCTTCTCAGGTATGTGCCCAAGTTTTAAGCTAATAGTTATTGAATATGAGAAGCAAAATACCATGTAACAGGAGTTAAATTAGCACATAATAACATATATATACATCTTTACTGCTTCCATCCAATAGTGAAATGCTTTCAGTATAACTGACCTACGCTTCTAAATCATCTAATGCATTTAAAATATTTACATTCAACTGATATTGGCCATGGGATGTATTATACTCTAGTTACAGTGAAATGTTTGCACATGTAGCTCTAATATTTGGTGTTGTTAAATTATTTACATGGCAACAATTCATTTGATCTTTGTAGGGCTTAGTGTACTGGTATATCAACTTACTATTTATCCCTTCCTTTCGAAGTTTGGACCAATCAAGACATTTCGTCCTGCAGCGGTATGTGAGAAATATATCTTTATTGGGGTTTTCTTACAAGGATAAAGAATCTTAATAGAATAGTGTGTAGTACTGGAGGACAAAAAACACTTAACAGAAAAAAAGAATAAATCAAGGTTGTAAGATATAAATTAGAATATTAGGAAGGGGATAATAATAGAGTAGTGTGTAGTGTAGTACTGGAGGACGAAAAATCCTCAACAGAACTGTATGGGGTTTCCCCAGTTCATTTTTTTAAAAGAGATGTCCCTAAGGCCTCGTTCGGTTACTAGAGATTCAATCCCAGCCGAACGGTTTCTTCGTAAATTTATACAGCGCCGGAACCGTTCCAGGCATGGAACGACCTGTTCCGGAAGAACCGAACGGAGCCAGTATTGTCTTTGTTAGATAACTTCTTTAATCTGATTTATCTTTTCTGGTACCGAATTCAAATACATGTTTGGTTTGCAGATCTTGTCCATACTTCTCCTCACAACGTATCCATTCATGTCCAATCTACATGGCCTGGAGCTCAAAATACTTATTAACATGGCATCAGTTCTGAAGAACGTGTTTGCTGTGAGTCAAATTTCAGCCATCCCTTCTGTTTGCATTGGCAACTAGTATATGAAAAAGGCATTACTGGTGCAAAAAATAAGTATTCCCGAATTCAAGTTTAGCGAATCTTCTAATAATATATAACTAGTTTAGTCATTTGAAAAGGATACTTTGTTACAAACAAATGCTAATGTATTTTTTTGCATAAAACAGGCTACTATTACTATTGCGTGCAACATTTTGCAAAATACTGCAGTGGTACATATCGATCCTATCTGGCAGGTTTATTTGTCTCAATACATTTTCTTTATCCTTTTTCTAGATTCTTACTTCTTTGATAACATGTTCAGACACAAAAGCAGAGAGGTGCTGCTAATGGTATCTCTGTTACTATGATGTCAACGTTCAAAGCTGTAGCTCCAGCAGTAGCAGGAATTATGTAAATATTATTTTCTATCTTTTATATGGCTGGAAAGCTACTATATATGCTTCCCTAAAACAATAAGATCATGGATTAAATTTGCTGAACTTCTTTTCTTGGCTTTTCAGATTTTCATGGGCTCAGAAGCACATAAGCGGGCTATTCTTACCTGGTAAATAACGGGACATACATGGCTCCTCCAAATTTCCATTTTTGCCATAGGATTTCAGAAAGGTAAATATAATAACTAAGTGCATATATTTGTTTCATTTACACAAAATGCAGGTAACCAGATCCTGTTCCTGACGATAAACATGGTGTCGATAGTTGGGCTAGTGCTGACATTCAAGCCATTTCTCTCCCTGCCAAATCCAATGAGGCATTAATAACTCTGGGCATATGAAGTTTGTTACCTATGAATTACATATGGAGTGCACTGTCAGATTACACACAAGAAATATGGAGTGCATGGAATCTTGATGCCTTAGGTCCAACTCTAGCGACAAGGTAGGTAGGCGGTTAGAGCGTTGGTCAGGTCTCACCCAGAGAGTGTATTTTAATTGGTTAGAAAAACTTTGTTTGAAGACCCTCCTACGGCTCGGTCCGGAGTAGGGGGTATAATTGTACGGAACCATTTTTTTCTCTCTTAATACAATGATACGCAGCTCTCCTGCGTATTCAAGAAAAAAAATGATGAGCACCGTGTGAGATTTTAGTAGAATGTCGTAGATAGACTAAATATGGGTCAGTTATTTAATAAGGCGATAATTCTATGACGGAGTATTTAGTGATCGTCATGGATTGTCGAACATAATTGTCATGCATCTGGTTTACCTCCATTAGCTAGATCTATGATAGTGTTGCGATAAAATGATCAGCTACCATGGATGTTTGATCTACGCACGAGCTTGGTTTGTTGTTTATACAAAGAAAAAACAAACCCTTGCCTTATGATTAACTACAGTCAGATTTTGAACTGCAAGAGTGCATATATTTTAATGGTCCAAATATTTCGTCTAATGTTCAATTAAGTAATCAAATGTAAAGGCTTCTCTGAATTTTGTTTTGTGTGGACACCGATGGACTAGATGCTCTACCTCTATCTATCTATATCTTAGAGTAAAATACACTAGCGGTCCCTAAACTTGGAAGGTGGTGTCATCTAGGTCCAAAATGTCCATTTTTTATTTCTAGGTACCTAAACTTGTCTGGGGCTCCAACACATGTCCAACGGGTTTTGACCTGTTCCATACGCCGATGTGGCATCATGACTCAGTGCTGACATGGATCAGACATGTTCAGTCTAACACCTTAACTTGCACGGTGGTGTCATCTAGGTCCCAAACTTCCAACATTGCATATCGAGGTCCCCAAATATGTTAAACGGATCACATGAGGTACCTAAACTTTCACGGTAGTGTCATCTAGGTCTCTAACTTCTAGATATGTAGATCCAAATCCTCAAACTTGCTAATCAGGCCACGCGATATAAAAAATATTATTTTCACTTGCTGGGAGTTGGATTGGCGAATGTTGTGGCAGATGCTCTTAGTAGAACTAGGGTTCCTATGGTGGCAATGCTGTTGATTGCAGATTCAGATTGTATGGATGGGTGTCTCCTTATGCTATGAAAGCATTGGTGGAGACGAGACCTAGTTGCTCATTCGGCCATCCCTTCTTGAGAGGGTGTGCGAGGGACAATAGCATGATCGTTTAATTCAGGAGGTTCATATTAAGAGGATAGTAAATGGCAAACCTCGAGAGTTTTTTATTGATGAGAATGATGTGGTCCATTTTAGAGGACGCCTTTGTGAGATGGATATCCTACGAGAAGGTCATCGGACTCCATACACTGTTAGTGAGAGCTTATGGTGGAAGAGAAGGAAGGTTGATACCGCTAAGTATGTTGCAACTTGTGGTGTGTGCCATTAGGTGAAGGCTGACCTTAAGAGGCATGTAGGTTTATTGAAGCCTTTAGAGATTCTAGAATGGAAGTGGGCGCATATTACTATGGATTTTGTGGTTGGTTTACCTTGTTCTCCTCGGGGTAGGGATGCTATATGGGTGGTGGTTGATTGACTCACTAAGTCAGCACACTTCATTCAAATGAAACAACTAGTTCCGCTACAGACTTGGTTCCCTTGTATATCAAGGAGGTTGTGAGGTTGCATGGTGTTACGGGGGTTGAAACCGCGGAAAGGATTGTTGTTCGTCGGGTGTCAGAGTGCATGTCTCCGGTGGCTTGGGTGGACTCAAGAACACAAGAATCATAGAGGGGACGCAATGGTTTATCCTGGTTTGGGCTATGGGGCCCTACATCCAGCAGCTGATGATCCTTATACTCAAGAGCACCCAAAATATGGGCGTTACAACAGAGTGTAAGAGAGAGATCTGGTAGGGGATCGCTTGGTGCTGATCCTAGGAAGCCTCACCACCGGTGAGGCCTTCCCCTCGTCGGAGAGGAGAAAGACGATGGAAGCGGTGGAGGAGCTCTCGGTGTCCCTCTCTCTAGGTTGCTCTACTCTTGGTGTAGAGCGTGAGCTGAATGGTGAGGAGTCGAATGATCTGCCTCTGGAAATTGTCCCCTCAAATCATCATCTCCCCTCTTAGGATCCGACCTCCCCTTATATATCAAGGGAGGTCAGGTACATGGCAGTTTTGGGGAGTTAAGCCTATGGTCTACATGCGCTGGAGTCCAGGAGGGTCTTGTAGTGCCATTGTGTGGACCGTGGCGATGTCATGGAGCCGAAGAAGCTCTAGGTGTCGTCCGACTGCTCCGTTCTGACACGCTAAGTGTCAGGCTGTGTTATCTTGGACCGGCCTCCACCAGGTGCACCTTCTAGAGGCTTCTTGGTGGCGAAGGCGGCCAGCTTAAGGGGCAAACACATGGGCCTAGGAGCCCCCGAGCCCCTGAAGCCAGCGGAAGAGTTTGTCTTCTTGTGTAATGCCCCGTGCATGACCCTGTCGGAGGAATTGATAGAGCTGCACCTGCGGGGCAGCGCTAGGGAGCCCCCGAGCCTTGGTGGCTCGGGGCACCTGTCTCGAGCCTAGGCCTTGCCTAGTGTCAAAGACTGGGAGGGAGCCAAGGATCGGGTCCAGACTCCCTTCGATCGAGAGCCTGAGGCTCGAGCGAGCCCCCGAGTCCTGAGCAGAGGCGGCTGGTGAGCTCGAGTTTGGCCTAATTCCTTTGTCGAAGGGTACGCGCGAGCATACCCGATGGGTATAGCCCCCGTGCCCCCGAGCGATCCTAGAAGGGTTGGTCGAGGGTCTCTCGGTCTGGAACCCTTGATCCCGAGGCTTAACATACCCATATGTTAGGATCTCATCACATGGTATGCCAAAGTCTATCTTTTGGGATCATGACTCTAAATTTGTTTCTAATTTTTGGAGGAGTTTTCATAGCGCTTTGGGAACAAGACTTGACATGAGTGTTGTGTTTCACTCTCAGAGTGATGGTCAGTTCGAGTGTACTATCCAGACTTTGGAGGACATGCTACGTGCTTATGTCCTTTCTTGGAAGGGAGGTTGGGAGGATCACCTAGCTTTGGCTAAGTTTGCTTATGATAACAGCTATCAAAGCTAGTATAAAGATGGCACCACATGAGGCTTTGTATGGTAGAAGATGTATCTCACCTCTTTGTTGGGAAACATTGGGAGAGAGGTCTTTAGTTGGTCTGCACTAGATTCAACAGACAACTAAGAAGGTGCGAGAGGTACATTAGAATATGTTGGCCACTAAGAGATGCCAGAAGAGCTATAGAGATGTTAGAAGGAAAGACCTCGAGTTTGTAGTGGGTGATCAGGTTCTCAGAGTATCTCCCACTAAAGGCATTGTGTGGTTTGGTTCTAATGGGAAGCTTAGCCTGATGTACATTGGACCGAAGATATCATAGCCTGGGTTCGTAGCTTGACTTACTGCGTGTAGTTCCTAAGTCTATGAAGGGGATTCATAATGTATTCCATGTTTTTATGGTGAGAAAGTATTTGTGGGATCCAGAGCATAAGATCGACTTAGAGTCGATTCATGTGGAGCAGGACTTAATTGTGGAGTGTCGCTCAGTGCATATCTTAGAAATGTTGGAGTGTGTTCTAAGGAGAATGATTATCAAATATGTGAGAGCTCTATGGACAAATCAATCTGAACATGAACCAACTTTGGAGCATGAGGAGTAGATGCGTAAGGAGTATCTTGAACTCTATGACATCGGTGAGTTTTATGCAGTTATATGTAGTTTACCATTCTATTCGTTTCTATCAAAGAAGCGGCAGAATTCGAGGATGAATTCTTTTAAGGGGGTACAATGTAAGACCCAAAATATGTTGTGTGTTAGAAAGTGTAAAGTGGTAAAAGGTTAAACGAGAGTTTTAATGAGTCACAAAAAATAAAATTTATTATTCATACCTCGGACGAATGATCAGATACCATAGATGCGTAGAGGTCATTGAGTGCATTCCGTTTAACTACTCATATGTGTTTGTTTGGTGTATGGATCTATTGCGTTAATTGATCTAAACATTACCTAAACAAAGTGCCATCCACTTAACCGACCTAATTTAATAAATCAACCTAGGTGAACACTGAGAGATGTCATCCACATCTCCACTACATCAAGGCTTAGGGTCCCAGTTCATACACACCAAGATCACATCTCAACAAAAGATTACATCAATCAGTAAAAACAAGTATTTCAAGTCTTGTCAAGTTAACAAATTAATTGTACAACATTAATGAAAACATATACTAACCTATGTGTAGTGAGAACCAGAGAGCTATCCTATCATGTATTTCCTATGTTGAGAGCCCTATGATACGAATTATATTAAACCTAACTAATAACTGGTAGCTGCCTTGCCCATGGGCGTCGCCACCATAGCTTGAACAGCTCCCATCATTCATCCACTTTGTCGGCATGGGTGAGATGACATGGCCACCAATGTAATGTCCTTTAGGTACCTACAAAAGAACTTAGCAGCAACACCATGAGTACGGTAGAAGATCATGAGAAGATGAGAGCTAAGAAGCTATGCAAGCCATGGATGCCCGCATGACGTGCAAGGCCTGTGGTGATGTTGGACATTCAGGAGATGCATGTCCCTAAACCCATGAAGACGTCAACTTCGTCATCAACAACAATGGGCATCGTCCTCAACTAAGTCAAGGATGGAATCATCGCTCCAATAACAATCAAGGAGGTAACCATTTCAATGGCTATAATAATAATCAACCCTCTTTTAAAGATCTTATCTTTGGTCAAGGTAAAATAAATGATAATATGAACAAGTTGTACGACAGTGATGACAAGATGCTTGAAAATATTCATGCTAAACTAGAAGATTTCTCCTCTGCTATAAAGAACCAACTTAGCTTTAATAAGCTACAGTTCCATCTTTTGAGAAAGGAAGAATCCCTGAGAAGCCTGAAGAACCGATGGAAACAGTTAATTTAGTCACCACAAGGTATGGGTTTCCTCTGAGTTCAAGAGGATCTATGATGTTGGACCCTCCCTTCACAATCAAGAAAGGTGATCTGAGAAGGCCGGTCATCACTTCTCCATTAGACCCTAGACATTCAACAATACCATATGTGACCTTGGCTCGAGTGTGAAAGCCCTAGTTTGGTTTTTGATAATTGATGAAACCTATTTAGACTAATCCTTGCATCTAAGTGTGTGACTAGATATGATGGTCCAATCCAAGTGGTGGAGCAAGATGAAGTCCATATTGATGGTGATGGACATGTGATGATAATGATCATGCTCTAGACTAGGAAGAGAAGAAACAGAAAAACAAAATAGCCTCAAGGCAAAGGTATATTTGATAGGGCCATTTTGTTTTGCCACTCAAGACACCTAGTGGGTGTGAGTGGATTAAGGATAGATAGTCATACTATCAAGAGGGGAGAATCTTGGTTAAAATGGTTGTCAAGTGCCACTAGGTGAAGTGATTCATACATTTGCATTAGGACCTAGTGTGCTAACAATTAACCATTGAAAAATGCTTGAAACAATGCTAACACACGTGCACTATGGTGAGACACTTTGTGGTTGGCAATATAGAAGCAAGGGTGAAGCGATTGAGTTGTTAGAAAAAGAAAAAGAGAAAGAAGTAGGGGACCGGACCCTATGTTGGTTGGGACCAGACCCTGGAGAAGGAGAGTCTGGTCCTCTCTCCAACCAGGCCGAGTGCGGTCTATGGGCTTCGGACCCAGGGAGTGGTGCAGCATCGGACCATCCCTATCGGGTCCGATCGGTAGGGCAGAGAGGAGCGTGTAGCGAGCGTGGGTAAGGACACTAGTAGAAATATCTACTTCTATGACGAATAGATTTCGTCACTGAAGGAGCCAAATTCATCATAATTTCAATTTTGTTGTGAATTTATGACGAAAAATGGTTCGTCATAAAAGTCACGTCATTCTTGCACATCTATGACGAATCTGATAGAATCATCATAGAAGTGTTTAGATCTGTGACGAAAAATAGATCGTCATAGAACTATTTTGACATGCGTGGCAGGGGGCTGCCAGACTGGTGGGTGCTTCCATTGGAGATGCTTTCCACGTGTACATGCTATAGCCCACATGTACATGCTATAGCTAGTTGCACTGGAGATGGTTCGGGTACGTGTCACCTTCTTATTGCACAACATGGCCATCTCTGGTTCTTGCACGTATCAAGTTCGTACTGGGCCATGTGTCGGGTCCCTGTTGTTCCACATGTCAGTTATCTATTGGCACATGTGTCATGTTGTGGTGGATGACGTGTCACTTCATCATTGGACCATGTGTCGTATTTTTATTGGTCCACATGGCCGTTCTTATTTGACCACGTATCATGGCACTGTCTGTCCATGTTTTGTGTTTTTATTCGTCCACGTGGCTTCACGACTTCCTTCCACATGTCGGATTTTAATAGCCCACGTGTCGAGTCCTGGCTATTACACATGTCATGCACTAGTTCGTCCACGTGTGGCATTTTTATTTGATCACGTGGCCTGTCCTGGTTCTACCGAGTGGAGTACAATCAAGTCATCATAGAAGTAATTGGAGATCATCGCTACTGCACAGATTGACTACATAACTATTTAGCCTGGCAATCAAATAACAACAATTAACATTTCACACGTCAGCAGTGAACCACTAATAGAGTATCACCACATCAAATCGGCATACTAGCCCACACATCAAACTAGCACATGAGTCCACACATCAAACCACAAATGTTCACTATATCAAGCCACGGGAGTTGAAGACTGAGAATTACCAAAAGAGCTGATGCGCATGCATAGCTCATGGAGATTTTTGTACTCCTCCTGTTGCCGTTTCTTGTATTCCTCAAGCTCCCTTTCAGTCTTTTCTATCTTCCTCTTCAGTTCGTTCACTTGATTAACGAGGGCAGCGGAACTTTCCTATTCAGCAGCAAGCTATTCCCGAAGCATTCTCTCCGCCAATGTCTCTATTTTGCTGGAGCTTGTCTGGATACCAGCATTCTTCAAAAAAGGTTGTTGCCGCTTTCTTGGGAGGGGCCTTGCTCTGGTAGACGCAGAGGACCTTGCAAACAACATCAGCACTAGTAATTGGTTGCTGCCCATCAGCAATAGGTTCTGCTTGCATAGTTTTCATAGCTTCCTATAAAATTGAATCAGTAAAACATTAGGTTACAAATAGTGTAAGAGGACTTCAATTAAAAACCCAAGAGATTGATTCATAATAAGTATTGCATAGGTCTTCCTCAGCCTACTGTTGATAGAGATTACATAAGTTTCAGTAGATTTTAGTAGATTTCCATAACACTAGGCTCCTGCTATGTTTCCTTCTTTTAGGGCAATGGCTTCAGTAGATTTCAAGGGAAATAAAAGAAGGTACTTACAACTGCTGCTCTTGCAGCATCGCTCAGACCCTTTTTCCTACTAGTATGGAAGTCCCTAAAGACTTCCACAGTATTAACATCTTCATTAGGTGGACTATTTTCTTCTTCAAGTCCTTGATCGTGTTCTGCTGCCTCCCTCTTGTTCTCCTTCTGTTCACATTGCACATGAGATTCAGTTTATATTTATACAAAGGTAAGAGTAACAATAAAACACAACCATCACTTACAAAATTGTGCATCTAGACAACATAGGAGCGAGATCCTATAGCCTGATGGTACTTCATTTTTGTACGGTTTTGCTTGTTCTTCTCAGATGTTTCCTATAACTTCATTTGTGTTGGACTGCAGCACAAGTAGACCATAGCAAGACTAGATAGGAAATCGATGGGTTCACACACCTTGTTCTTAGCACTAGACCAAATCTTGACAAGTTCACACCACTATGCATCGTTCATGGATGAGACAGGAGAGGTCATATGGATCTTATTAGCAGGGATGCCATTGAAGTATTTTCTCTTCAACCTGTAGCATTCCTACCATACCGCAGACTGCATTACATTCTAGCAAGCTTCTTTTGTTGGTGAGTGAGCATCATTAACACGTAGCATTCCCTGCACATAGTAGTGTGAATGAAAAGTAAATCCATTAAAGTTGCTCAAAGCAGAGTTGAATGTCAACAGGGGATACCCATACATACATTTAGCCTCTCCACAAATCTTTTGCAATAGACGGCGTCGGTCCTCTTCCCTTTGTATTGTTTCCAATGCATCAAAATTGGTACTTCACTCCTGACTACTACACCTGCCTCTAAGGCAAACTTGGCAACTTGCACTGGATCATGTGGCCTTCTGTTCCCCTCGGCAACAGAGATGCGCATCCTCACTCCTAGTGTTTTGCTCATTTTGTCAAGCATAATTCCATGAGTTCGAGGCCTCGGCTTCCTCGCTCTTCCTGGCAATGGTACTACATAGTTTTTATACATTCAGATTGTTAGAAAAGTTACATGGATATCAAATAGCTAGTGCAAATTGATTGATAGACATCTATAAGGTAATACCAACCTAGGTAACTTTCATCGTTCTGTAGGTGGGGGGAGATAGGAGTTTGTTGAGAGGGCTCCTCTTCAGTAGGACTATCATCATCTGGCCATGAGGAGTCTCTCTCAATGCTAGGTAGGGTGCCATCCCAACCAATGTCTCCAGTCAATTGATGACCTTGGAATTGATCCCTGGGTCTGGGTGTTGGTCGTGATGGAGAATTATGTTCACCTACTGCTGCTACCTCCACCTTTTTGCCAGCAGAAGACCTCCGAGTATAAAATCCATGAGCAGCATCTTCTGGTGGTGTTGACCTCACTAGCTTGGAGAGCCTTCGCCCAAGACTCATGGTAGTGCTGCCTTTTGTCCTACTGGCAAAGCCTCCTCTATGGTTTCTTCGAACCAGACACTGAAATTGGAGATACAAACTTAAGCAGCAAGCATGTACAAATTCCATTGATATCCAAATAGTAAAGCATTGCATGGCTACCTACTCCCCCTCCCCCTCTGAACCAAATACAAGATAGAACAAGCACCTCATCAATTGGTAGGGGCACTGGCTCATCTTCTAAATCTAAATCTGTTTCATCTGTATCATCAAATCCCTCAACTACCTCCCCTGGTTTAGGGATATATTCCAAATCTTCACTGTATCTACCCTTTGTGCTTGACTTTTTTTCCTTTGGAGACATAGGTTTTGGGCCCACACGTCGTATTCCTAGTTCTTCCATCTTTCTATGATTCCTTGCAATTTGTGCATCCCATGCTCGTTCATAAGCAGTTAGTGGTTGTTCATCTAGATT
Source organism: Miscanthus lutarioriparius (assembly GCA_904845875.1). Taxonomy (NCBI): domain Eukaryota; kingdom Viridiplantae; phylum Streptophyta; class Magnoliopsida; order Poales; family Poaceae; genus Miscanthus; species Miscanthus lutarioriparius. The sequence goes on along the minus strand of CAJGYO010000005.1, from coordinate 86,541,665 downwards.
ACAAATGCATTTATTAACTAAAGCTTCTATGGAATGTCAACACAATAGAGCAAGAGTTTGCAAATAAGCACCTAACTAGTAACTACAGCTATACGGAAGTCATTAATCCAATAAAGCACATGTCAGCTACACTCAAGTATAGGAAATATGTAACCCCATCGCTATCTAGAATTCCTTAGTTCAGCCACTACAACAGAGCACACATCATAAAAGGAATTTGGGTACCTCTTCCTCCGTGTTCCCTGGCTTTGCTTTGTCATCGGCACTGCCGTCCTATCATCGCGGCAGTGGAGCTAATATGGTCGGCATTGATGAAGGGGTATCGGATCTGGCTTTGGCTAGGTATCAGATCCGATCGATCGTGATAGGTGCCGAGCTAGGTAGGGGATCCGGATCTGGCTTGTACCATCATCAAGACGGTCCTTCCACCATCAGCTGATCGACCTACTATCAACGAATTGAAGGGGGTCCAGCTCTGGCTAGGGTTTAGAAATGTATGAGAGAGGGTGCGGTTGGAGAGTGGAGAGGGAGTCGAGCTGCTGTTCTGATGGCGCCTAGGGTTCGGAGCAGGGTGGCAGAGGGGGCAGCTAGAGAGTGAAAAGGGAGGCCATGGGACTAGGATTTGGAGCTGGAGGAAAGACGGTGTGGCTGGAGAATGGAGATGGAGGCGGAGACGGCGACTCTTTGTGCTTTTATGTGGCCATCACATTACCACAAATGCCCTTGTCCGAAATTGATGGCGTGATAAACCTATTTTCCACGCGGAGGGCAAAAGAGAGACATCTAATTTTCGATGCATGTTGGCGGGACTGCTCGGCGCAGTGCGAAATCAAATTTTCGGGCGGGCAGACCGCCCCATCTGCTCAGCAGAGACCGAAATTTCAGGTAGCCTTAGTTGTTGCCTTTTTGGTTTTTTCATAATATAAATAAACATAAAACTAAAAAAGGATGATAATAAACAATTAAAAGATCCATGAATTTGACACCTAAAAATTACCAAAAAAAAAAGAAAAATAAACCTACTCGTTGTAGCTTATTGCGCTGCAACTGGTGATTTTGTGTGTGTGTGTGTGACTGCATCTATGGCTGTTTGAACTAAGGACTATAATTAGGAAGCAAGGGAAAGACACGCTCAGGGATGGAAAACCCTCCAAAAAAACTAAATGGGTTATTCAAATGATATCCCCATGAATTTTCCACCTTGGAAAAAGTAGTCATGGATTCTATGGTGCTTTGAGTTTCTAGAGAAGAGAAAAAAAATTAAAGCATCCTCCTCCTGGCTAGCGCTCTTGCACTTTGCCGACTCTCTAGTACTCCAGATCATCATCCTCCTCGCTGGAGTCGCAGTTGGTGCTGTACTTTCCATCGCTCGAGTATGTCCCCAACACTGTCTTAGCGAAGGTGAACATGGACAACAATATCCTGCACGCCTGCCTCGACCCTTGATCTGTGGGACGTATCAGTAGTACAAGTCATGACTAGGTTTGGTCTGTGGGACGACCATATGTGAAGTATTATTTGCATTCATGTTTGTGTTAACTTTTGTTAAACTTTGTATTAGGTCGGTTAAACTCTATTGAGCATTGTGTAGCTCAGGTCATTTGGTAACTGGTTATACTAACAGTGTTTGCTCTTTCTGATCGAAAGATGTGGGTCTATAGATGTTCAAAATATAGATGATCCGGATCACTGTGAAATATAGGGGCCATCCAAGTAGTCTATAGAACCCGACTATCAGGGGCTAACAACTAGTTCTAATCTATAGAACCCAACAATTAGTTCAGGATACAAACATGTATGGACTAATAACACAACTAATTGGATGATTCTTAGTTGGCTATTTTTTAGCCATGGCAAACTAGTCGCAGTCCATCCAAATAGGGCCTAAGACAGTTCGATACTAAAGAAATCTTGATAGGCCGGATCATAGTTTTGATGAAATAACAAAATACAGATCGTGTCAACTCTTGCACCGTATATGTGGGGTCATGGGCGCGTAGCCATGTGCGCGTGGGTCGTGGGGTGGTCCACGACCCGCGAACTATATAACAGCAGAGACAAGGGGCCAGAGGAAGGCTCTCTAGAGCTCCTGCTTTAGTTTCATCCCAAAGCTTTTGCCCTCCACCCTACTACTGGGCATCTTTATTCTTCATTTTTTTCTGCATATTGTTTTCTTTTTTACCTAGATCATGGATAACTATGATCATTCTTGGGACATGTCTGTGTATCGCTATGTCTTCTGTGAGCTTCATGTTCGCCATGGCCTACAAACAAGGGTTATAGTGCTTGCAATGCATTCTAACTTTTACAGTAGGTTGTGCATTGCTTCTGTAGTTGTTCATCAAGTTCTTGGCCATCGAAAATACTGTCTTGCTAAGGATCATCTAGGACCCTATGTGTTTGTTGCGGTTCGTTCAAATGCAGATCTCTAGACTTTGCTTTCATACTGCTATGAGTTCCGTGGTGCAGAAGTATTTTCTCATCGTATATGTTATCTTACAATCCATCCAAATGATCTAGAGATTGGTGGAGTTCGTGCAGTTCCTTTCAACTGAGTAGTAGCAACATAGTCAGATGATGTTAACGTTTAGTATCTATGGCATTAGAGATATGCCCTTGTTCTCTATTTCTGAAAAAGGTGTGATGTTCAAGTATCTCATAACACTGATGTTCTGATTTGTGTTTTCAATGTTCACTGGAGACAATTGTGATGTTCTTTAGTTTACCTTGTTGTAATAATATCCATGTAAATGGACTTTTGTTGAACTTTGTATTAGGTGGGTTAAACTCTGTTGACCACATATATATTAACAAGTACAGTATTAATGAAATGATGTTTACCTATTTCTTGTAAATCGTATGCACACCTCATAGTCCGAGTCGTGTAAATTTGTCCAGCCTAGACATTTTACTCTGCTACTGAGCTGTGACTAGAACTTTTGCCAAATCGGTTGTGCTACAAAGAACAACTGCATTGGCTATGTGGCATGCATGAAGTACTAGTAATGTGGGTTGGATTTGAAGCGGCATGTTCAGCCACAGCCGAGCGAGTGTAGACGATCAGGACCTATGAAACCATGTAGCCATCTCTAGCTAGCTACTGCTCTGCAAAACCAAGCAAGAGAAATTGCTTATGGAAGCAAGAGCAACTCATCTTCACTCTTCAATCTACCCCTTGACTACTATGAATGCTTGGAGTGAAATAACTGTAGAGACTTTCCTCATGCATTCAATTCACTCATTGCAACCGCGCAAGGGTTGCTTTGTGCCTTGGTTTGTTGAACCAAACACATATCAGTAGTACTAGTAGTCATGAGTGGCTTTGATTTTGCAAGATCCAAACACGTATTAGTAGTCTTCAATAAAATTTGTTGAACTTGCAAGAACCATGCAATGAGGAGTTCATCTCAACAAGTATCGCCTTAGATCTAATGCATAATGGATGAGACATAGCTGTTGAATTTTACTGCGGATGCAAGAAAGTTCAGCTGCTGTATATTTGATCTCGTAGGACACAGTATAAAGGGTCATCAGTTTTGAATGTCGTAGCAACCAATCTGCCCCTTGACTGTTGTGACTGCTTAGATTTGAGTCAAAAAGTACAGAAAAGACCCATCACAACCGTACCAGGCATTCAACTCTTAAGCGTGTCATTGTGGTCAAAAGCTCCTTTTCTCGATTCCTTCTTGTGTCTAGCTTTCCTGCCGCATTCACAGCTAGGTGTGGAGTCAGGAGAACAAAATAGGTTGCTTGTGACTTGGGGGCATTGTGTACATGACCGAGTTGCGTGAAGCCTAATTGTTGAAGTTGTTGTTCGTGCGGTTGTTGGGCAACAACGCATTACTAGAGTTGTTGAAGACCATGATTCTGGAGAAATCTTTGTGCTTTGCAGCACTGTTGCAGATGCCCATCGTCTCTCTGACTACAGTGTCGATGTCAGTGAAGACTGCATCATTTTCAAGATGGTTCACCATCTCAACTTGATCGGAAGTCATTATGACCTCAACTATCTCAACAAGACCAAATTGATTCGACGACATTAAGATTTTGTGTGCTCTAGGTACTGTTCATTGTCCTGTATCAGTAGTACTAGTAGCAGTAGTAGTAGCCATGACTGACTTTGATCTGTGGGATAGCACGAAGTCATGTAGTGTATGTGTTGAGCTCATGTAGTAGGAACCCTTGCTAATATAGTATGTTGTGTTATTTGCATGTCTGTGTCAAACTTTGTTAAACTAGCCGGAACCTTGAACCGAGGAACAAGTCTAGCATTAATCTAATGTAGAAAAGAAGAGCCATTGGTGTTGAAATGTTACTAAACAAGCAGTAAAGTCCGCCTGCCATTTTTTAAATGCCTCGGACAGTGAAGATGTTGTAGTGAATGAAGTTTCCTCAGTTGGTTTCTGTTTGTTTTTTTTGTTGCCTTGGGTGTCTGCCTGATGCCACGAAGTCATGTATTTTATGTGTTGAGCACATGTATGAGAAGGCAACTTCACGTTCCTCGTGGTTTAGATCTGTAGAGGGAATGGGAGAGCTCTGGGAAGGTAGGAAATAAAACAAGCGGAGTTGCGGATGAGATCACGGCGGTTAGAGCGACGGAGTGGTGAAAGCGATGGAGCGGAGATTTACTCAAAGATTTTGAATTTTGACCAAATATATATAAAGGAGTATAATGCATAATAAGGATTTTATACAACATAAAACAATGAGCTTAATCAATAATCCTCTTCAGTGAAGTGTGAGAGGTATCTCTGCACTACCGGGTGAAGATACATAGACAAATCTCGTCGGCACATCGGGCAGGTGGATCTCTAGTTGAACCACTTGGTGATGCACTTGTGATGGAATGCATTGCCATAGCTGGACATTTCCACAGCATGACTGACCGCAGGATTAGATGTTTCATCCTCCAGGTAGATGCTACAATCCCAACACCCCATTGGCGCCGCCTCCGCCTCCACGCAGAGCGTCAAGAGCGCCTCGAACGCAATGAACTTCAACTATTCATCAACCCAAAGCTCAAGCGTGGCATGGGCGATGCAGCCATCCCAGCAGGCCTTGCGCACTAGGGCCACGAATTCAGGAACCTTGGGCTCGGGAAGGATGTACTCCCACTGCTTGTCGGTGAGATTGACTTGCTGCAGCCGCGTGAATGTCCTCATCAAGCCACAGAGGACATCATGGACACCTTCCTAGTCACCGAGGATGCCCATGGCTTGATTTGCCTTCAAGATCCTGGTGGAGCTGCCTCCTTCATACAGGACATACACTGGCTGCTAGTGACCGTCGGCTTTGAGGGTCTTGGTCACCGTGCATTCTAGGGTCACAGAGAACGATGCTTTAAGTACGCTCCTGCGAGATGGATCCTTGATGTTTAAGATGTTCTTCGATGTCATTCTACACTTGATGCGGTGTTTGAAAGTGAAAAACTAGACAGCAGGATCTCTGACGGAGCTCATGGTGATGGCTACTCTATGGGTCTAGTGGCTTAGTTTGTAGATAAGATTTGAATTGGTTTGGAGTTGGAGCAAGGACGATTTAAAGGGAACCTGGTGTTAAATAGCTACAGGATGAATGGGGGGACAGTTATGAGATGGAATTTGAAGTGAATCACTTCGAATGTAGAGAACCTTAGATGGCTTCCAGTAAATGCCATCCGGATTCTAGGGGTTGGTCGAATAGTTTCCAATACTGAATGTGTTGGGAATATTCTAGTAGAACGTGAGATGTGTCTGTCCTGTGTTGGTATTTCTTAACATTTACAGAAGTTGATCTGCAAGCGTACGGAATTAACATTGTAGCTTTCACCTAGAAGTATTCAGGGTATCGTATTTCCATAGGGAACATAGGTATTTCTTCTAGCTAATTCGTCCAAGGACAACACAAGGATAGCTAAAAAGGGTATAGAAGGATTCCTAAGGTTTAGGGTCTAAGGATAGATAAACTCTACTACTACTTGCTTACTTCAGGCACTGGTGAACACCTAGTCTACCAAGCGCTACCGACCTGTAGCTCTATGCCATACCCGAACATGGGGGATTACAAGGGATGGACAAGGTTGTCCCCACCTGCCGCCTACCCCTCAACCGTGGAGTACGAGGCAAATGAAGGTAGCCTCTAGCCTAGACACCACATCTACATTATTGACTACTACCCTAGTGTCGATCAGGGTTATTCCATCTTTATCAGGAGCCCTCTACTAGACTATCCGCCATGGGGATGGACGATGAACCCGCAAACAAGTAAAAGTATAGCTTAACTATGCAAAAGACTTTTATAAGCAAAGGAACCTTGAATACTTACTAAGATACCTGTTGAGGTACAAAGTGTGTATTCATCGAGGTACAAGCAGGGGAAGGTTACCGACAAGCCTGACACTTCTTCCTCGAACTCTCCCTCACATCTCTCCCTACTACTTTGCTAGAGCTAGCTAGGGCCTAACCCATAAAGTGGTGTTCCTCTTGCTCTTGTGTGTTGTTGTAAAGAGGGAGGAGAGAGCCTCCTTTTATAGGTGGAGAGGAGGGGGGTCCTTGGAAATGTGCTTGATCCCCATATCGAAGGAGCAAACCGCCTTTTAGGTACGTTGAATCCACCCAATACCTGTGGAACCGACATAGCAACGGTGGTATCTGTCAACCGACTAAATTCTGGGCCAAACAGGGCTGGTGGGGGTCAGGGTGTGGCCACACCCTGGCTGAGCCCAAATGCGCCCATCTTTGGTGGGTTGCCTCTTGTGATCATTGTGACTTGGCCCATATTCTACGAAGATAAGGTGGATTTCCTTCGATTATGGGCTTGTCTTCCTCTTGTATAGGCCCCAATTTGCCTAGTTGTGGGCCTCCTCCCCCTTGGGCTCATGTCAGATGTCTATAATGTTGCATTTCTTGTATACTTTAGGCTCTTTTCCTATGTAATCCCGACATGTCCTCCTGTAAATGAATAATCACCAAAACTTGTGGAATTGATTAGTTTTAAAGCCCTATTTCTAGGTTTGGTGTTTGTATGCTATGATTTTATGTGATAGTGGGCGCCTGAAAATGTGAGTTAAGGACTGCCAACAACTCCCCCACACTTAGCCCTTTACTCGTCCTCGAGTAAAGTTAAGGACTAAGATGGGTCATCTCCTTGATATGACATATGCATACAAGTTATTCCAAGCTTCACCTGTACTTATAAACTTTGAAGTGTCTACCACATTATCTTGGGTAATTAAATAATGGAACAGCATGGATTCAAATCCCCTTGTATCAAGCAGTTCAAAAACTTGGGTTTTCATCTAATTTTGAAAATATAAACATAGCTTAGCTCCTCAAATGATTCTCTCGGATCGCTCATATATGTGTTTGGTTCCTCACCAAGGCATATCATAGTGTTGCCTTCTTTCTTTTCTACTTCTAAAAAGCTTATATGGATCTTTGGGTAGGGAAAGATATGAATGCATACTTACTCTACATATTTTGTTAAGTCAAAGCTCGGATCCAAGGAGAAAGATGTCATACCCTTAGATCAAGAAGTGCAGGTGTGTGGATAAAACATTTCTAAATCTATACTATACTCCTTTTGTATGAGTGATCTCTCTCTAGCTTTTTATTTTTAGACATGGCTATCATTTCATTTTTTTTATTATTATGAACCTTCATGTGCTCATCTCTTTTTTTCAATACCTTGGGACCTTCATGTGCCCCTATTTTTTCTCTCTCTTTTTCTTCTTGGACCTTCATGTGTCCATATTTTTTTCATACTTTTGCATAGCCCATGTATCTTAAACCACATATTGAGAGAGATCATTATCTTGTAAAACATGGAGTGTTTTCCTAACAAACATTTTTTGTCTACTCCTAGTGTAGGAGCAAAGTTTTGGATGGATGGAGGCATGTTTTTGCGTATTCCTGATGTAGGAATAGCTTATGTATGTGGGTGTACATGATCTTGATCTTGGGGGCATGATAACTTTCTCAACAAGGGTCAACAAGACTTCACAAAACTCAATGCAGGAATAAGTAGCATACTTTTGGAGGTTTTATGTTCTAAACACTAGATATGGCTTTGGTAGGGATTTGAACATCATTGAGGAGCATGCTATTTGAATTTTGCTTTTGTAAAATAAATCCCAAGTTCTTTTCATGAGAGAGCAAGGTTTATTTTCATCCTACTATATCACATATTTCAATTACTTAGATAACATGGGGTCCCTATGATGAGTTGTCCACAAGTTTAGGAATATTAGCGAGGAATAAAGAGTATGCAAATTTAGTCAAAGGATTACATGGAGTTGGAGCGTCAAAAGGTTTGCCTTTTAATTTGTTCAGTTTTAAACTTCAAAACTTAGGAGAGTTGAGGGTAGAGCTGCACAAACCAACGTTGTAGAGGAAGGAGTTGAGGGGAATCAGAGGTGGTTTGGCTAAACCAAAAAGTTCAGCCAATCCTCTTTGAGCTATCTGTCTTGTCCTTCTGCATGATGTACCGTTTGCTGTTGTGCAACATGTTGGTGGGAGATATTGGATGTGCATCTGTTGTGTTTGAGAGATCTCCCCCACACTTATTTTGTACCTGCTTTATTTTTTTAACAAAGAAACAAAAACAACAGAAACAAGCAAGGGCTCTACCGGCTTAAACACTGAGGAGCCTAAATTTATTAATCACTATTATTATTATTTATTATTATATATTTTTTGTTTTGTTCACCAAACTTTTTGTACTCAAGCAAGGCTTAAGGTAAAGTTGTAGAGTAAAATAGGCCTTGGTATATCTCCATCATAATATTTACTTTCATTGATTATGAAAACAATAACTCAAGTTCATTAATCAAAATTGAACACCGTGTCAAAATTTGATTAAAGAAGGCTATTTTAACCTAAGCACCATTCTTAATTTAAAAAGCCTATAGATTTAACTCACGAGAATACATCCAAACAAGAGCATATGTCATAAACAAAGAAAGCATGAACTATCATGAGCAACATCATATGGAGACAAAAATGAGTAAAGGAGTTGGTGAACATTTTTTTATCATATATATTTTTTATAATTTTTTATAGCAAGGTAGAGCTAACATCATCAAACCTGGGTAGCCCTTGGTATAAATGAAACATGTAGTGATGTTCTCGCCATCCTCCCCCACACTTGGACTTTTGTGTAAAAGTCAAGTGTGTAAGGTTGGAATCTCTTTTTGAGTTTGTTTCATCACCAAGGAGCATCATGATGTTTAGTTGATGTAGCTCCCACGTTCTCGAGCATCATATGTCCCTTGCTCTTCTTGATCTTAACCTTAAAGGTTAGCGACCAAGAATACCCAAAGGTTCATACTAACCTGACAATATGTTCTTGCTTTTATTAAAAGTTTTTTTATGATAGTCATATATATTATTTTTTTATGATAATCAGGGGTATCTCCTGGCAGTGCTTCATTTATGGTCATAAGCTTGACCGCGGGAACTTCATCCTGTAGCTATTAATGGTGGTATAGTTCCCAGCTTTACCACCAAACATTTAGCATTATCGCTCAAGCTGCAAGGTTAGTACCATAATGCATCCACGAGATCTGTAATATTTGTGATAAACATATGCATCCACAACCATCCTCCTAAAGAGTTTGCAAATGAGGAGTGAGATATGGTTGTCTTCATGAAAGCATATGGTACTAAGCATGATCAACTCTAGAGATGCCAAAAGTGAGCATGAAATGCGGGGAAACTCAGAAGAGGAACTTTCATTCTCATTTGTGGAATCATTCATTTCAAGCTCTAGAGTTGATGTTTCGAGTTTGTCCATGGCCAACAAGTTTTCTTTCTCAAGGGTTATATCATGTTGTCCAGAGGGACATGGCTCGACTCTGAGCAAGGGTGATGATGGATGTTCAGCTTCACAAGGATGTGGAATGAATGGGGAAATGAACTTCACCTCCTCGACTGGATTATGGTTGGGATTATGCTTTGCCATTGGGATTTCTGGGTGTAAGATAGGTATGGCCAAAGTAGTTTTCCCAAACTTCTCATCAAGCCCCCATGGGAAGGTTTTTCTTGGATAAGATTTTCCAAAGGGTAGCCTATGAGAATATCAAACTCAAGGATGGCATAGTTATTGAAGTCTATAAAAACATCGACTTTGTCAATTATGACTAGCACGGCCCTAGCAATCCCACAACACTCGAACAATAGTCCCAAAGGACTTTTTAAGAGTTTATTGGTCGGGACTAGCGGCATGTTACCCAAAAAGGTTTTTCACTAGGAATTCTGACATGATACTAGTCCTAACTGTGGGGTTGTGTAGGGCTTCTATGGTTGTTCCTCTTAACGAACAAGGCATGGCTGTGGAAGGTGAAAGAATCTTAATTGCTTCAGAAGAATGTTTCACTTCTAACAACCATTCTTTTGATGGTTCTACTTTAGGGGAAACATCCTTTATGTGATTTTCATACCATGAGAGTTTCAAGGTATTGCCATAATCCTTGAATTTGATCAGGAACTCTGAAGGATGAATTACTCATTCCTTCGGTGTTCGTGGTTTGGGTGGGGGCTCATAAGTCAAACCTAGGGTTGGTATGAGTTTGGATTCAACTAACGAGGACTCCTCCACACTTGACATGACTTTCGCCTGAAGGGGCTTGGTTCTTATGACGAAAGAAGTGTGTCTGTCTATGAAGTTTTCAAGGAATTCTACTTGTTCCGTCATAGTTTTGTGTGTGAACCGTCCTCCAAAAGTCACATCTAGGCATAGGTTAGCATCTATGTCAAAACCCGCACAAAAGAGACGCAAAATCACGCCATCGGGTAATGACAAGTATGGGTTGGCCTGTATTAACGTTGAAAACCAGGCCCAGACTGCACCTATAGACTCCTTCTCGTTCTACTCGAAGTCGAGGATCGCCCTTGGTAGAGAGCCAATACGGGACATGGGGGGAAAATGCAAGACAAAATTTGTCTTTAAGTTCATCCCAGTCCCCAATCGTACTTTCTACGACAAATGTGTACCATTGTTTCACCTTCCCTGTGAGAGAGAAAGGAAACAATTTCCACCTTAGAGTTTATTGTGTCATGCCCAAGATGCTTAGGCATGAACACATTTCCTCGAATTCTAATAGGTGTTGGCAAGGTTTTTCTTTATCGTGCCCTGAGAAGGGTAATGCCCAAACCATGGTTATTAAGCCAGGGTGGAGTTCATAGCCAGATGAATGGTTTGGTTTTGGAGGAAGTGGTGGCTCATGGAACTCCCCCTTTGAAGCAGAAAGGTTTGGAAATGGTATTGGCTTCATGGTGAAAATATTTTATGTTTTTTTATTAAAAAAAGAGAAAAGATACAGATACGAGGACAAACTAGGTTCAAAGAAAATAGCAACCGTTCCCTGGCAATGGCACCAGAAAGCTTGTTGGTATTTCTTAACATTATAGAAGTTAATTCGTAAGCGTACAGAATTACCGTTGTAGCTTTCACCCGGAAGTATTCAGGGTATCGTATTTCCAAAGGGAACGCAGTTTTTTCTTCTAACTAATTCGTCCAAGGACAACACAAGGATAACTAAAAAGGGTAGAGAAGAATTTCTAAGGTTTAGGGTCTAAGGATAGATAAACTCTACTTCTACTTGCTTACTTCGGGAACCAGTGAACACCTAGTCTGCTAAGCACTGCTGGCCTATAGCTCTACATCGTACCCAGACGTGAGGGATTACAAGGGATGGATAGGGCTGTCACCACCAACCGCCTACCCCTCAACCATGGAGTATGATGGAAACGAAGGTAGCCTCTAGCCTAGACACCATGTCTATGCTATCGACTACTACTCTAGTGTCGATCAGGGTTATTCCATCTTTATCAGGAGCCCTTTACTAGAGTATCCACCACAGGGATGGATGACGAACCCACAAACAAGTAACAGTATAGCTTAAGTATGTAAAAGCCTTTTATAACCAAAGGAACCATGAATACTTACTAAGATACCCGTTGAGGTACAAAGCGTGTATTTGTCGAGGTACAAGCAGGGGAAGGGTACCGACAAGCCTGGCACTTCTTCCCTGAACTCTCCCTCATATCTCTCCCTACTACTTTGCTAGAGCTAGCTAGGGCCTAAGCCCATGAAGTGGTGTTGCTCTTGATCTTGCTTGGGTCTTCTTTTGCTCTTGTGTGTTGTTGTAAAGAGGAAGGAGAGAGCCTCCTTTTTAGGTGGAGAGGAGAGGGTCCTTGGAAATGTGCTTGATCCCCATATGGAAGGAGCAAACCGCCCTTTAGGTACATTGAATCGAACCAATATCTGTGGAACCAACGTAGCAACGGTGGTATCTGTCAACCGACTAAATTCTAGACCAAACAGGGCCGGTATGGGTGCAGCCGCACCCTGGCTGAGCCCGAATGCGCCCATCTTTGGTGGGTCGCCTCTTGCGATCATTGTGACTCGGCCCACGGTGGTATTCTACAAAGATAAGGTGGATTTGCCTCGGTTATGGGCTTGTCTTCCTCTTGTATAGGCCCTGATTTGCCTAGTTGTGGGCCTCCTCCTCCTTGGGCTCATGTCGGATGTCTACAATGTTGCATTTCTTGTATACTTTAGGCTCTTTTCCTATGTAATCCTGACATGTCCTCCTATAAATGAATAATGACCAAAACTTGTGGAATTGATTAGTTTTAAAGCCCTATTTCTAGGTTTGGTGTTTGTATGCTATGATTTTATGTGATAGTTGGCGGTTGAAAATGTGAGTTAAGGACCACCAATAGCCCAGTCAGATTTACAATGCTCAGACTTTCTTGTGTGTGCTATATAATTTGCATAGCTATGTGGCTCCTCTGTTAGGCATTACATCGATGTGAGACTTGATCGGATGAATTTTGTTATGCATGTTTACCATACTACAGATCAGAAAGAGAACCGCACCAGGGATTCAAGTCTCAAGCATGTCATGGTGGTCAAAAGCTCCTTTTCTCAAGTATGAAGTCATGTTAATCATCTGTAGTTAGAACTAGTATGTATTGGTAGTAGTTGGATGACATTGAGTAGTGGGATTGCACTGCTCTCCTCTTATTTGCAAGTATTAGATAAAATTTGTTGAACTTGTAAGAACCATGCAGTGATGAGTTCATATGAGCAAGTCTCGTTTTCCTATTATGCTTGTTACTGTGTTGTATACAACTTTAAGTTTAGGCCCTATTTTTAAATCTGGGTCAGCACATAGGATTGTCTGGCCATTGAGAAACAACACGGGTCGGACTTTAGTGCACCATGCAATGTGACATACATCTAATGGAACTTTGTTTACTCCTCTGCTAATTTTCCAAGAACAAGGGAACATGGAGCCCCTGAATGAGCACCTCGCAAACTTGAAGCACCCCTAATTGAGTATGGAGCACCTAAACAGGAGAGAACAAGGGAATAGGATTCACTTTCCTGAGACACGTTTACATGGACGCCTAGAACTCGAGTGAGGCATCGTTTGGTTCCTCGAGAAAGAACCGTCACATTGGACGATTCACTTCCCCGAGACACATTTACACGGTCTACGTGATCCTTCAAGAACGTGGAGTCTCCACCTACATAAACCGTTGGCCCTATTTCCCCAGCGCTCTTTGCCTCATCATAGTCATGCATTCGTACTTTGCCCTGACGCTGCATCCATCGTCGTTCGTCACGCGCGCGCTCTGACTCTGCTTCTTCCTTGGCTACATCATGATGGGTTGGCTCCTGATTGAGTTGGCCGTGGACATCGCTGGTCGCGTTGCTGAATAGTCATATGCCCCCATTGACGACCTTGCCAGCCTGCTAGCAACCTGATCGTTCATGCGCAGGGTGTGCGACACCGCCGAAGTCGCCTGGCACATACCAATACACCGAGTGCTACAACGTCAAGGTTTCTAGGAGCGCCACTACTATGACAACGACTATCGTGCCCTACTCACCACTAGGCTGGCCAGCGTGGGCAACCTGGAGGCTTGCTTCCTTGCCAGCTTGCGTCCAGTCTTCGTGGAAGCCCATAGGTCGTTGACGCCGCCGATGGAATGGCTTCCGCACTCCACCGAGGTAGGCTATAAACTTGGTATGTACGTCTATGACCTCGTGCTCTATAGATCCAATACCGGTGGCGGCAATGACAACATTGCTCGGTGCCTGTTGAGGGAGCTCAAAGGTGCTGACGAAGCATAGTTCCACCAAGACATGTATTGGCGGTTATAGGACATGGTGCCCCATGATGTAGTGCCCTATCTTCGCCCCGTTCGTCGCCAAGACGGGCATCATCAGTGCATAGGCGGTGGCGGCGGTGGTGAGCCCATCAGATTTAAAGTATGGGAGTTGTGGTCTAGGTTCTACAGCGAGGAGTGTAGGATCTCATGGGAGTGCGATAAGTTAATCACATCAATGTGGTAGATTAATTCTGAATTAGTGCATGTTAAGTTATGTTAAACATCTATGCATGTATATCTGTGGTTGGTGACTTTATTTTAATTTTGCAACAACATCAACTATATGTGTATCTCGTTGTTCAAAGTCTGCTGGTGCTGAACGTATTTTTTCCGTACGAGCATGCACCCCTGCACGCGTAAGAAAGTCAGTCCTCAGTACATTTGAACGTGTCAGACAGTATCCTCCATAGTTTTTTCTCTCTTTCCTGTGATGCTTGTTACTGTGTCATTTACAATTTTAAGTTTGACTAACTTTATAGGAAATATTAACAACATCTATGACATAAAAGATCACACCAATTAGAACATAATCTTATCTAATTCGCGTGAAAGCAATCATAGGAGTACAATCCAAAACATCACAAAAGATCTCACCAAATCATGCAAATAGAATAGCATTTTATACCGAACCTGACAATGAGCTTAATCAAGAATCTTGATCTGTGAAGTGCCCCCCTATGTATACATAAAGCCTGTATACTTCATAGCATACAGAAGGTCCACCCTGTGTATACATAAAGCCTGGCCTCGCTCCCATTGTTTGATTCCACCTTGCATTGCGCAAAAAACCCTCGCCTTGCCTCACAAAGTCCAGAACTCCACCTCCACATTGCTTGCAACTAAGGTCATGCCCATGAGCGCTACTCAAGGAAGGGTCACCTGGCTTTGGTCCCCGCTTACTCCAGTGTACTGGCTCTCCCCGCTTCAGAGGAGGCAGGGCCGTTGGTGCGCCCTGCTTCGGTGTCGGCGGAGGCGACGTCGACGTCTAGTCATGGGAGACCGATGTTCCCATCGTGCTCCCACCTGCTGTCTCCTAGACTGCCATTGCTCTCCCCATCGCCCTCGATGATGACGCTGGCGCTAGCGTCACTAGTGGTTCCCTTGACACTGCCACTCCTAGTGCGTTCCACTTCACCATCGTCGTAGGCTATGTGGACTCCTCTGTTCTTGTTGGCCCACATCGTGAGCGGGTCTCATGTATCCTCGTGCTCCCGCTCGATGCCCGCTGAGGATATGTTCGAGCGCTCTCCAGCCTACATTATGATGGACTCTGAGGATGATCGTTGACATGGGTACGCAACCCCCTTCCTCGAGAGCCAAAAACTGATGATACGCGCCAGCCGCTATGGCTTGCTGGTCTGCCCCCTTTGCCTAGAGAGTGTGCCCCGTGGTTGGACACAGTCCATCGTCAGGGAGCATGTCCTTGCTTGGGCCAACCGCCACCCACACGGGACGTATGCCGTCGATAAGAAGATTGCCCACCATCGTACACTGGTGACGAACTAAGGCTAGATCACCGATGGGGGCAGCCACCGACGATTCTGTGCCATAAGGCGCTGGTTAGATTGGTTAATCATTTGCCTTCCAAATTTGATCGCTCTCCCCCTTTTCATTTGGGCTTGAACTTGTCTTGCATTGTGCAGGGATTCCTCCATGGCAACACCGCCCCCCGTCGTGGGGCTTCCTACTGGTGGTGCCAGAGAGTCGTCCTATCACCGTTCGCCGCCGCCGAGCCTGTCTGTCCCCACACAGCCCTCTAGTTCTGAAGTGGGTGAATCTTCAGGCGATGAAAAATATCATAAGTTATTGAAGCATTACCACGAGGTTTGAGTAGCGTTGTGTGCATCTAGGCTACACGCCGACATGCTGCGCGGTGACTTGGAGGCCGTGCGCGCCGCACTTGTCGTGGCCCTACAGGAAGCCACCTAGGCGTGAGAAGACAAGGCAGCTGTGGTGTCTGAAGCCATTTGTCAAGCGGCTGCCACGACGCTGGCCACTACCCAGCTTTAGTTTGGCGAGGCAGTGAACGTCCGGGTGGTGGAGCAGGTTTTTCCGCTGGGATTGGATGACAATGAGATCGATGATCTCATCAAGAGCCTCTGGCCAGCCACCAACGGTATCTTAGCAAAGTTGAACATGGAGCAACTCCTGCATGCCCGCCTCAACCCTTGATCTATGAGACGTATCAGTAGTACTAGGAGTCATGACTAGGTATGATCTATGGGACGCCCTTCCAAATATGTGAACTCTTATTTGCATGTCTGTGTGAACTTTTGCGGCACTTTGTATTAGGTGGGTTAAACTCTATTGAGCATGGTCTAGCCCATGTTGGTTGCTTTTTGCTATAGATTTCTTTCTGCAGAGTTCACACGAGCAAGTCCTGTTTTTTCTCGTTTTCCTGTGATGCTTGTTACTGTGTCATTTACAATTTTAAGTTTGGACCCTGTTTTTAAATCTGGGTCGCGCAGGATTGTTCGGCTATTGAGAAACAACACGGGTCGAACTTTAGTGCACCATGCAACGTGACATACATCAAATGGACTTTGTTTACTCCTCTGCTAATTTTCCTAGAACAAAGGAACATAGGGAAGGTAGTAAGGTTTGATGATGAACTCTGGTAGGATGCTACATCTACCGTACAATATAGGTATGGACTAATAACACAACTAATTGGCTAAATATTAGAAACTCTTGGAGATGCTCTAAGCACCCAATCTTGAAGAACAAGCACCTAGCAAACTTGAAGCACCCCCAATCGAGTATGGAGCCCCAGAACAGGAGAGAACCAGATGATTACAAATCTTCTGTTAATACAAGATCTACAAGATGATCTGTAATCATCAAGGTCAAGCTCGTGTTCAACGGCAGCACCTCGCAAAGGATGGAGAAAGAGCACCTCATGAAACTTGCACCAGCATCTCAGTGAGGTGCTTTATATTCCATAATCTTGCTACCTCTAAGGATCGAGGGATGCAGATCTACATCTTGATGCTCAAATGCAACAAGATTATGGAATCTACAGCACCCAATCTTGAAGGCCTTCTCAACACACTAGAAACCTATGAGGTGCTTTATCTCCATCTTGAACCTCTCACGGGCTCTAGGTCGTGAGAGGTGCGAGGAGGAAGACAAAGCACCACTAGGCGATGAAGAAAGATGATTGCCTCACGAGTGTGTGGATTGAGCCCAACAGGTGCATTCAGACCTGGGTTAAATAGGTCAGCCGAAGATGGAGAAGTGCAAGTAATGTTGATGCAAGTAGTTGGGAATTAACTCACGGTGACTTTACCGCCGATAGACCAAATCTGACCGAGCCGATATACCAAATCTGACCGAGCCAGACACATCTCACTCTTCACTCTTCAGTCTACCCCTCGACTGCTATGACTTCTTGGATTGGAATCAAATAAGTACAAAAAAGACCTATCACAACTGCACCAGACATTCAAGTCTCAAGCGTGTTAGAAGCTCTTTTTCTCGATTCACTTCTTGTGTCCATCTTTTCTGCCACATTCGATTCACTCTAACATTTTACTGTGCTCGTAAGAAAGTCCAATGCGGCACATTTCATCTCGTCAGACACTATATAGTATAGAGTTGTGAGTAAAACTATTACCTACAGAGTGCACTCAGCCAATTTGCATCAGTTGTAGTAGTAGTCATGAGTGGCTTTGATCTATGTTGAACCCAGCTCATCTTATTTTCATGTATTTGATAAGATTTGTTGAACTTGCAAGAACCATGAATCAAAGATTATTTTTATTTAGAATTTTTATACTTCATAGGATCACACAAGGTTTGGGCATCTGAAATCTTGACTACCCGGATGATGTGCTCCTGCATTCCCGCGCAGATGCACGCACATGGGTGGCGTCAGTAGCCTGTTACAGCAGGGGACATCGCCTTCTGACCTATCACATTGATATGATGGGGCGAAGCTCCACTGCCCACCCACGCAAACATCTCGGTCGTGGGATGGTCGACGGCCCCCAAACTATAGCAGCAGAGACAAGGGGCGAGAGGGAAGGTTATACACCTGCTGCCTTCTCTCTCCAGAGCTCCTGAAACTTAATTTGCTAAACATTCATGGGTGCCATTGATCTTTGCTAAAGCCAACTCGTGTCTTCGATAAAATTTGTTAAACTTGAAAGAACCATGCAGCGAGGAGTACATCTGAACAAGTCTCACCTTGATCTAATGTAGAACGGAGGAGCCAAAGCTATTGACTTTTACTGTGAACGCAAGAAAGTCCAGCCGCTGCGTATTTGATCTCGTAGGATAGTAGAGTGTCTTAGCAATTAGTCTGCCCCTCGATTGTCATGACTGCTTGGATTGGAGTCAAATAAGTACAAAAAAGAACTATCACAACCGTACCAGGCATTCTAGTCTTAAGCGTGTCATGGTGGTCAAAAGCTCTTTTTCTCAATTCACTTCTTGTGTCTAGCTTTCCTGCCGCATTTGCTTCATTCTCATATTTTACTGCGCTTCCAAGAAAGTCCGAATGCGGCACATTTGATCTCGTCGGACACTATATAGTACAGAGCTCCTTCGTTAGGCATTACATTAACACGAGACTTGATCAGATGAATTCTGTTATGCATGTTTATCATACTATAGATCAGAAAGAGAACCAGAAAGAAACATGTAGGCAAAACCAACCAACAGGAGCTAGAAACCGGCTACCAATTGACTAGAGGATCTGATCTACACCATGCTCAATAGAGTTTAACCCACCTAATACAAAGTTCAACAAAAGTAAACACAAACATGCAAATCAGACTTCACAAATCAAAACCTCTGTACATTTGAACGCATCTCACATAAAATGCAAGGGAAGATACATAATAAGGAAGAGTAACAACATGTACTCCATCCGTACTCCCAACATAAGGAAGATACATCAAATGCAACCTGAGACACATCAAATGGAACTTTATTTACTCCTTTACTCATCGTCGATATCACTGTCCTCATCCATGTCCTTGTCGTTGGTATCAACGTCATCGTCCTCCTCCTCTATAGCCATGAGGCCCTTTCGCTCATCAGCGGTGATGCGGTTGGCCACCTGCTCAGCATCGACACAAACCAGGTTGCGCTAGTGCTTCTCGGTGTTGTGGGCGGTGCTGATTCCCTATGTCGCAACGCTAGTGTCGAAGCCATCTATCCAGCTATGGTAGTAGGCGAGGATGTACTCCATGTTGTCCGTGTGATTCTTGTTCAGGTAGGCTGGCAGTTCTTCTAGGACATCGGCAAGTTGGTGAAAAATGAAGACATAACTGCTCACCTTTTCCTCCCAAGGTGGGTTGAGGGTGCCTAGACCGGTGTTTTGTAGCACATGCCTGATCTTCAAGAAAGCCTTACTCATGATGCCAATGGCCCAATCATCTCTATCTCCAAAGGGGTCCACCGGAGCTTCATCTTTAATTACCACGGGCAGTGTCATCCTCCTTGACCACAGGCATGGCATCATCCTCCTTCACCCTGGGCACAACATCATCCCCTCGTGCATGCTTCGTAGAAGGCTCGTCATTCACCATGGCGGTGGCTAAGAGTGAAGTGGGTTTGGAAAAGGCAACCTTACATTCCTAGCAATTTTAGATCTGTAGTGGGAATGGGAGGGCTCGGGGAAGGAAGGAAAACAAGCGGAGTTGTGGAAGAGATCACGACAGTTAATATATCACTACTATAGAGGAGCCATTGATGTTTTTTATTTTTTGGGAACAAAGAGGAGCCATTGGTGTTGAAATATTATTGCACACATAAGAAAGTCCAACCTCTGTAGGTTTGAACGCGTCTGACACACTACACAGACCTTAGCTTACATTACAAATAAGTTAAAGTTGCTGCAAAATAATGACAACATCCATCCAAGAGGAAATTAACATGTACATAGACAATCAAACACCATTGATCCATTTCAACATGTCATGATAGAGAGATACATCAAATGTAGCTTTATTTACTACTTTGCTAATCACTCCAACTTCGAGAACAAGGAAACATAGGGAAGATAGTAAGGTCTGCCATTGATTTCTGGCAGGATGTCACATCTACCATATAGAATGTAATGTGTAGGGATGACATGAACTTTTCTATTGTCCATGTTATATGCGATGATGGCTCTTTCCACCCCAACCCCAACAAAGAAAACCAAATTCCATTCTGGGTGAACTATAACCGTTGTGTAGCACAACCCAAAATCAAAGTAACCCATTTGTTTCTTAGTCTTTCCAAACAACTTACGTAGGCTGATAGTATGCTTCAATGTCCATTATTATTAGTACCATAGTCTTCAAGGATGTAGATTGAAAGCTTGGACATATTGCAACCACCAACAGTACATTAACACAAGTGACCCTAAGCTTGATGGATGGAGTGTGAAAAACCATGTGGCTAGTTAGGAATTTTCCTCTATGACTTTCCCTCCATATCTATAGCAAGTATACGACGATAACCCTCGCAGAACCCAATATAGTGTAGACAACCGTTAAGAAACACAGTTGTTGATTTTGAAAATGTCCACTTAGCCTCCTCACCCCATTTAGATTCCTTAAAGATCCATGCTGCAGTTTTAGATGAGTAAATGTCCACACCCATGCACTAACCATCCTCCTCCATATATTCAAACACATGGAAGTGTGAGGAGGCTATCGGATCGAACCCCATTAGAGCCTCACCAACAGAATGGATTCTAGATGGCAGTACCTTCAACTCCTGGGTTGCTGGATTGCAGATGACATAGCGATATCCATCAGCCCCAAGGCACCAGCATAGGATGAGGTCGTTGCAGCAATTTGAGACAGCTACATTGTTCATGGTGAAGGGCAAGAAGGACAAGGAGGGGTAAACACCGGTGATGCTAGTGAAGTTTCTTTGTCCATAGATTCCATCGTAGAAGAAGCCAGCCACAGTCTGGGGCATCAACTTATGGTTGTCCGAGATGAGGCATTTCTAGGAGGGACAAACATATTTGCAGCAAAACAAGGAGCAGGCGGGGAGGTGATGGAGGATCTCGACAAAGACATCATCCATGAGGCTGGCCAGTGTGTTCCTCTTATTGGGGGCCTCCTCCATTTTGTTAGTGTGCATACAGTAGGAGGAGAGCTTGCTTAGTAATGAGATCACTGAGGAGGAAAATAATCTAACAAAGATCCATCAGTGAAGTCCACAACTCATACCAAAGTGTAACTTTAACAACCATTAACAATTTCCATGGTATGACCTCATAAAAATTTAGAGTAGCACCACATAGATATATATAACTCAAACTAGAGTAGTAGTTAATGGAGCTGTAACCATTACAATTCTAGCTAAATCAAGTCTAACCATCACACTTACAATCAGTACATGAGCTCAGAGCTTCTTCCATAGGAGACAGACAAAGATTAAGAGGACTATAATTATAACAATTTTGAAGGATGAAGAGGGTGGAGCCGCTATTGGGTTTTGAAGATAGAAGTCAACATCATGAGCTAAGGCTGGATTTGAGTTGGTTCTTGATTTGAAGGCAGCAATTCCTTCTTCATAGGAGTTGTACTTTTTATAACAAGCACCACAAAACTTATGAACATGTGTATGGTAGTCAGGCCAGTTGTAGTAAATTCCTGGCTCATGGCCATCGAACACAACATAGCAGGGATGACTCATCTCAAATCTGCACAACCCGAATAGGCTACCTCAGTTTTCACAAGTAGAATGTCAATGAACAAGTGGTAGTGATCATCATTGGCATTAGTAGCAACATGTGCAGCTTAGACATTAATTAGTGGCCTCAGTCATATGAATGATGGACACAAAGCATTGATTTGCTTTCGATGCCTTCATCTTGTTTGGAACCAAATTGATAACTTGGTTGTCAACAAGGAGAAGACATAGAAAGTAAACATATGAGCTGCATTCTAATACATCCAACAGCCATGTAGACATCATTGGCACAGAAATGTGGCCTTAGATATGTTACAAGTTCAAGATACCATAAGGACTCACTGGTGGCACTGGAGCATACAAAACAGAAATGTAGAATCAAGCAAGCACTGGACAAAAAAATAGTTTAAGGCAGAAGCGAAGGGCCTATTTGTTTGCTTAGATAGATCTGCAAGTGACACGCACCGACAGAAAACCAACCAGTGCCACCTCCTAGTTCTTTTCATCATCATTGGCCTAACCAGATCTGAAATGCTACAATGTTTCTTGTATACGTCATGTTCAAGAAAGGACCAAAACAGTGATGCGAATAGGTAAAAATGAGAAAGGAGACCTACGGATCAGATCTGTCGCCTCTGTCGTGGTACACGACAGACATGGATGCCAATGCCACCGTGCTCCATCGGGAAGCCTCCAAAAGGATGCCTGAGCCACCAAAGCACATTAGGAATCCACCGTTGCCGTCGCCGCCACCGTCGCAAGTCCAACGGGCACAAATTTGTTTCCACTTGCAGGGGATAGGGATATATCCAATATATAAGTCACCCTATCCACATAGAGAACATATACTACTCCAAGGACATGTCAACACAACCAGGCGTCTAGCACAATGGTGAAGACAGTATATTCCTTACTCTAGGTCCCAGGTTTGACTCTCATGTCTCATGGATTTTTTTTTAGTTTGAATTTATTAAACCTCGGCGGCAACAAGTGACACGCAAGCCGTCAGGTCCCATAGCTTGGATGGAGATGGAGAAAGGTCCCATAGGTACAGGTGATGCATAAGCCGTCGGTTCAAAAATGTCAGATGGTCCCACAGGTACACATGACACGCAAACCGTTGGGTCCCACAGGTTGGATGGAGATGGAGAAAGGCGCCGTCGGGTCTCACAGGTCGGATGGAGATGGAGAAATGTGTCCTCGGGTCACACAAGTCGGATGGAGAAGGGTCCACAAGCACAAGTGACATGTAAGCCGTTGAGTCCCATAGGTCGGATGGAGATGGAGAAAGACCCCACATGTACAAATGACACATAAGCCATCGAGTCCCGCAGGTCGGATGGAGAAGGGTCCCACAAGTACACGTCGCATGGAGAAAGGATCGAGCGGAGATTTTTATGATGAATTGCAAGCGTCACGGATGAGTAAACTGCAGGTCCCATAGGTATACATCAGATGGAGAAGGTACCGTGTGGAGATCTATGATGAAGCACCATCATTATAAATCGAATATTATTCATCATAGATGTGTAATTAGTTCAATAACAAAGCCGTGTTCATCATAGTTTTAAAGGTGATCGTCACAGATGAGTCACGTGAGTGATCTGTGACGAAACCCTACGCTCTTCAATGACATTTTTTGTGACGATGCCTAATTTTGTCATAGAAAGGGAGGGTAGCAGGATCATTGCAACTGATCTATGACAAAACAGAAATATTTATCATAAAAAGCGCTCTTCTATGATGGTTTCGGATTCGTCATTAACATTTTCATCATAGAAGTGGATATTTCTAGTAGTGGGACCCTGAGGTGGCATAGCCTCAAATGTGGGTCCGGTCTACGTGATCTGGTGAGCGGCTGGGCGTGGTGTCGGGGTCATGGCCTTGAACCCGGTATCACGTGGGCTTCGGACCGAGCGCACAGAGTCCAATCATGCAGAGTTGCGACAGCAGATCATAGTGTGGGCGCGCGTTAGCCTCAGACCTAGCCATGTGGCTGGTCTAGATAGATGCCCTAGTGACCGGCCATTGCTCGTGTAGTTGAAAGGAGGCGACGTGGTGGCTCGCTGGTGGCGCAGAAAAAGGCCGGACCCTGGAGAAGGTCCGAAGGCCAGGTTCGGATCGGGCTGGAGGGTTTTTCCTTCTCTGGATCCCTCTAGGCCCTGAGTTGAGATGGTTCGAACCATGGTCCAGAGCTATGCAGTTTGGCTTGAAAAATAGTCACTGTTTGGATCTAAGGGTTGCTATTGAACGGTGACACGCGGAGACATCCTAGGGTCTGGACCTTCACTGTAGATGGTCCAGACCTCCCCGAGAGCATAACGGCTATAAGTTTTTGGGGGCTCTATATATAGAGCTTGGGTGTGTTTGGCTCACTCTCTTTGTCATTCTTACATGTGATAACATCATTTGAGCTTAGCAAACATCCTCCCACTCATCTCCTTTGCTTGATAGTGTGAATCAAAGTGAGATTGAGTGATTCCAAGTACATTTGCTTGAGTGATTGCATCTAGTGGCACTTGGGGATCAATTTGCTGTGGTTTTCTTGTTACTCTTGGTGTTTGCCGATGCCTAGATGGCTTGGAGCAGCAGTGGAGGTTTAGCACATGTTGGTGATTGTTCGTGGCCGACTCCGGTGACCTTGTGAGGGTTCTTGCACCTATTCCCCATGGGTGATCATGAAAGGTGACTACAGTAGATTGCTCGTAGCTTGTGGATCCCCATCTTGTGTTGGTTGTGTGGCACCCAGTTGTGGGTTAGGTGTGTCACAGAACCGTCCAATTTATAAGAGCACAAGTACAATAGCAATCTCCGAAGCGATCAAACCGTCATACTTGAGCCCATATAAATCCGGTAGTCCAACGAAATCGCGAAGGATCTCAAACAACCAACATACAAACCAAGATCATAGAGATTCAACACAACCCATCACATGTTACATCACAAGTTCACAAATATGTCTTATACATCAGAGTTCGAATAATTATTACAAACAGAGTTTGAAAGTAGCGGAAGCAAAGTAGTTTAACATCAACACCACACATAGTTTAATACAAGCCAGTGTCATAGTCATCTCCAACCAAAAGCACAAAGGTGAGATGAAATACAGAATGACCATTGCCCATGGTCCTAGTCCTCATCCACGGCAGGAGCAAGACAGTTCTTGCAGTAGCCATGAAACATAACGTTATCTACAACAATGGGAATAAAACCCTGAGTACGAGAAGGTACTCAGCTAGACTTACCCGTCCAACTAATATACTAAGACACCAAGGAGTATGCAAGGCTTTATAAGTAGAGCTGGTAAACATTATTTGCAGAAAAAGCATAAGTTATCCAACATCTCTTTAATTGTGAATCACCAGTTATTAATCCTATCTCATACTAGATTAGCAACTATCCTATGCCAAACATGTTGGTACCATTAAGTCATCACAATAATAACCATATCCAGTTGAGTTCTTGCATAATCTCATAACCATCATTTCCATCATTTACTACGATGAAGTGTACTCAAGTCCAGTTCTCACTATCTGGGAGAGACGGTGATTCGAATCGATTCCTACCCAGCTAGGGAATTATTCCTAACACACACCTAGGCAGACCAGATCATTAGTCGCCTTAGATCACCTTTGGTACAACTCAGGAACTAAATTCACGGCTACGACCAGCGCCGCACAATCAGAGAACCACTCTGCCAAGGGTGATCGGGGCTCTAACCCGCCCTTGGGCTTACGCCAATGGCTCTCTGCACATCCTTACTACCATCCAGAGTGCGAACTTTTACCGCTCGTGGTCCCGGCCTGAATTGAGCTACTCGGCTTCGTGGTCGGAACGACTTATCCGGCCAACTATGTGAGAGGTTGCGTTCAACATGACAAGATAAACCTCCAACGGCCGGTCCTTAAACGACACAGACGGAATCACTACAATACCACATATAAGACTCTGCCCAGTCTCCATTTATTCAACAATACCAGGTTATGTTCCATGATAGCACAATATAGCCAACCGTGATCAAGTTATCACCTATAGCTCGCAGGTGACAGGAAATCACCTGACTTCTACCGGTCTAAGCATAGCTAAGCATAATACATGTTCCTGGACTTAATTAGGATTCATGGTAGATATTTCTGGTCAAGGAAAGGTAATATGCAGCAATTGTTTCCAAACAACTCCTATCACGTAATGCAGCAATACGAATAACTTTAAGTGACATTAATAAAATAGGGAGACTTATAATGCTCCGGTGCTTGCCTTTCACAAATGTCGAAGGCTGGTGATCGGGGCACTCGGGAAGGTGATCGGCTTCAGGCTCTCCTTCTTCAGGAACCTCTAGGTGCTGAACTTCCTGATGCTCCTCCTGCTGCTCGGCGTCAAGCTCCACTAGTGTGATCCCCTCGGTTGCACCTATTGCATGCATATGCATAAATAAGTACCATGAATGCATAAGATGGATCACGGAGGATGTGATAAAGGAATGTACATGCTGCGATGCTGATGTTAAGTAGCAAAATGATGACAATGCTAACTCCTTATTTACCTAGTAGGTGCATATCTCTTCTCTAGTTATTTACAAATTTCACACAAAGCAATATCTAAGTTACGCATGACCGCTACAAGTTTATATCATAACTGAAGTTATACTTATCCAAATGCTATGATCTTAGACTTTATGGAAATATTATAAAATTGTCTACAACTCTTATTTAATCACCAAAAGATGAATCACAATCTATCCTAGACAAAATAGGCCATCTATGCAATGCTATCCAGAAATTCCAGAGAACAAGCAATTCGGAAAACTAAATTTAAACAGATAGAACTCCTAAACCCTTTGGCCTATTGACCTGAAATTTTAACACAAGATAGATGAAGAAGTTACCTACAACTTTGTTATTAATCATTTCTACAGAAAACATCATTTTGACTATGCAACATAACAAGCAACAGAATCTGTCCGAAAACATGTTAAATCGAATTATAAAGCAACAATATTTCTACTACATGTAAGCATTCAAAATTTGACACCACCAAGTACACCAACTGTTCAGGGGCATCAAATACACTCAAGAAAACATAATGGCAAAGCCCAAACTATTTATTTAATTGTATTTATTAAT
The DNA here is from genome assembly GCA_904845875.1 of Miscanthus lutarioriparius. Taxonomy (NCBI): domain Eukaryota; kingdom Viridiplantae; phylum Streptophyta; class Magnoliopsida; order Poales; family Poaceae; genus Miscanthus; species Miscanthus lutarioriparius. Next base: position 86,514,736 of record CAJGYO010000005.1, on the reverse strand, counting down.
TTATTTAGATAATTAGGTTAAATAATAAACCTATACCAAATGTGCATAATAAATTCTCAGAAAATTACAGTGACCTCCAAGTGCTACCACAAGACTACTGTAAAAGTTTCATGCCATTTTACCAAGTAAAATATTCTTTACAAAAATGACAAGCTAGTAAGGTCGATTTTAGTGAAAATAATAAACCCTATAGAAAAGTGTTAAACAACAGATTATAAATTTTTCCTAGCTAGAGCATGTCAACATAAGACCAACAAACTTGGAATCACAATTTTATCACTTTTCTAGCTCAAGATATCTAATTTACAAGTTTATTAACATTCAAAAAGCATTTATTTCAATACATTTTAATCACCAAGAAAAATACAATAAACTGTATATTTCATATTTTTATAAAAAAAACTACACTTCATTAGGAACACAACAAAATTTGACTCACCAAAATTGGACCTAAATAACTCCACTTATGATTTTCCAAAGTTGCATTCAATCAGAAAACAAATGAGCTAGCTTTATGAATTGTCACTGTAGGAAACCAAAAACAGAGCAACGAAACAGAGCATCGCGCGGTGGCCGAGACGACGGCGATACGCCGGCGCTGGCGGTGAGGGCTCGATCCAAGGGTCGGCCATGACTCTACGGTCCACGGCGAAGCTAGTTAGCACGCTAGCGAGGCCAGGGGTGGTCGGAATCAGACTGGTCGCGGCGACGGTGCACGGCAGCGGACCACCGGCGAGGCCGTGCGCGGCGAAAGCACCTTACCGAGCACTTCAAGCTAACAAGGCGGGCAAGGTGATGTAGAGGGAGCTCGACGAAGCTATTGCGATGGCGTAGGAGGGGCACGGTGCGAGCTAGCCCGGCAATGGTGACGGCGGCGTGGCTCCGCACTACAGCGGCTGCTACGGTCGCTGCGCTGCAGAAAGCGAAGGAGAAAGTAGGCAGTGGAACAGAGGGCGCGGAGAGGTCATGGACGTGCGCGTGCTTTAGTTAGCGAGCTGCGGCCCGACGTGGCCTGGCCGAGCGCGCCGATGGCGACGTGCGGCCTCCACGCGGCGCTCACTGTCTGAAGCTGGTCGGCCACTGTAGCTCGATTCAGTAAGGTCATCAGCGCTCAATAGTCCGACTGACAGCGCAACTTGACAGCGTTCAAACTCCTAAACCGTGGCTCAACAGCAAAAACTATCTTAACGAAAGTAGAAGCCCTACATACCATCTTCAACTTCTATTAAAGGATCATAGTCTAGTTCTCAAAGAATCAAGAGTAAAATCGTCTCAAAGTAGGGCCAGCGAAACTGAAAACCGGTTTTGGACTTAGAAAAATTCTAAGTGCTGGAAATCAGTGAATTGTTGATTTTTGAAAACTCAAAAAGACTAAGATATGCACATAACTAGCTCATGACCCAAAAATAAAAGTTGTTGCTCTACTCAAATACTACAACTTTGTTTAAAGATCCACTGCCATGCAAAGTCTCTATGACATAGTTCAAACTTGGTCAAACATAGCACTTTAAAATGATGTCATACACCATATCAATGACTTAGAGATTAAACTAGACTTAGTCATGAATACCAAAGTTGTTCTTTATGCTATTCTAAACATGTTTAAAGCATTCACAAGGTTCCACACACATTTCATACATTGGTTCCATGAAAACCCTAACTTAAGTAAGGTGAATAAGTAATACACATGAAATGTAAGCTAACAAAGGTATAGCAATTGAAATGCTCATGCACATGCATGCTCATGGATGCTTATGATCATGCAATGTCAAGGTTAAGTGCATGCTTAACACCGAGGGTGTTACAAGGCGTGTGATGCCTATTAGCGCGTGAACCTCTAAGTGGGTGAATCGCTACAACAGGGACGTAGCTTGCCGGCAAGCAAGTGAACCTCGAAGGAAAAATCATTGTGTCATCTTGTCTCTGAGATATTTATTGTGATTGATTGATTGTCACTTGCCATGGCGATATAACCCTCACTACCTCTCTTACACTTACTGTCATATACTTGTTTAGTCAAGCTCTTTAGTGTAGCTAGTTTTGAGAGCTTGTTAGTTTGGTTAGTGAGGCTCTTTAATTAGTCTTTGAGATCTCACTAACTTAGAGAGTAGTTACTTAGACTTTGTGTGACATAGTGATCATAGCCACTAGAATTATGGATAGGTGGCTCGTATTTTTAGTAAGCTAGCGCAACACTTGCTTCGCCACTTAATTATCTAACCAATTGGCTTAAGTGTTGTTGTAGAATTTTTTTATATATAGACTATTCACCCCCCCTCTAGCCATTGAGGACCTTTCAGAGTGTCAACACTATTTTTAAGGAACATGATGTATATGCTAGCACTTTGGAGACATTTTGCATTGTAGTAGCCTCGCTCACAAGATAGAGTATTCTAACATAAATAGGTGGAGTAGCAAGTTGTTGACGGTCACTAGCGCCAATTATAAACCTTCAACATAACCTGCATATATGCTTAATTCCACCACCAAACATAGGTATAGGGGTTTAAACTAATAAATTCCATGAGTTTGGGTGAATCTGTAAATGCAGGAGGGTTTATCTAGAAAACCGTCAAGGTGGACCTAAACGTCAGAATTAATCACGCTTATCCATGATGAAAACAACTCTAGAAGGTTCTAGATGACACCAAAAGCCAAACCACCGAAGAAGATCGTAGGAGCATGACAGGTGGGGTCGGACGGCCCCCTAGACCCACATGTCAGCCCCTCGTTGTGCCGTTGGTTCTCCACCGCCTTAAGGATTAAATCTACATCGTTTATTTAAGTTGGTTTAGCCAACGGTGATCGAGGGAGTTAACGCAGATCGATGACATGGTGATTCCTTGCCCCATTCCACCTTGGCCTATATAAGGATGCCTAGACCCCCTCCCTAGAGCCATCCTAAAACCCAAATTCATATTCTCCTCATCAAGATCAGATCTAGCTATCAAGAGAAGATTAGTCCTCCATAGGATCTAGTCTTATGAATAGAAATAGTGAGATAGAGAGTGAGGGAAGAGATTGAAGGAGGTGTTGGCCTGTTGGTGCTCTCTCTACGGCTTGTACCTTGGCGGATCGAAGTTCTATCTGAGCTTGCCTTTGAGATTTCTCTGGTAATCAACTTCTGATTCAAGTAAGCATCTCGTTTATATTGTTCTTCAGGTTCACGACTCTTTTGAGTGTTTTATTTCTGCTCTAGAGGGAGTAAAGTATTAATCGTGAGTGTAAGCGTTGTGCTTAGACTTAGGTTAATTGTGGATAGACCCTGCATTCCAGATCAGTGGTAGATCACGTGTGTGACTTCAGTACTATATAGCCTCGTTGAGTACTATATAGCATCGTTGATCCTTTGTAGTCCACCTCCCGTCTGTAGGCTAAGTAGGACCTGGTTACGAAGGAAAACATCCACTTCTGGTGTCTTTCTTTAGTAATTTCCCCAGTTGAATAATAGAAGACATAGCTTACCCAAGTCAGAACTAGAGAACCTTAGTAATCCTCTCTACGCTCATGTTTACCCTAACCTTGTTACTACCCTTAGTTAACTTAGACCGTAGTTAGTCTCACGTGTTTTCCTATGGATACGATACTTGGAATACTTCTGGGTGAAAGCTACAGCGGTATCCATGCGCTTGTGGATTTATCTGTGTGCGTTAAATATACCAACACAAGTCCTCTTTTATCTTCTGCAGTAAATGTATTCGATATATCTAGAGGTTTATCTATAGAATAATTTCATTTACCTAAGCTGATGATGGATGAAGAAGGAAATGATCAAGTAGACAAGTACTAAGATATACCACATTAACCTCACTTGAATCACTATCTATTGTAGCCTTTGTAGCAGCAATCCAATCATTAATGACAGCTTTCCAGTCCCTGCACCATAGAATGAAGGGATCGGGAAGTTCAATAGATAGTACTAGCTAGAAGATGCAATATATAGGATTTGTAGTTCTTTTTTAGATAATGGATTCACTAATCTGGCCTCTATATTCATAAAGGATATACATAGCCAAAAGGATACAAGAGCACTTAGACTCACACCTCAACAAAGAGAACACACGACCAAAAAAAGGAAAAAACTACAACCTCGGTACATCCTTGTTTCTCGACATCCTCTCCTAAAATGGCTAGATTTGGTCTGTGGAAGTCATCAACTCACCGTTGCCCCTAGTGCGCCAACGTTATGAACCTCCGCTGGTGCCATCTTTATCTGCTTCAAGTTAGGTGACGCCATCTATCATCGGTGAGCCACCTTGATTAGTCCTCTATCACTGTCACAGAGGTTATCCTCTTCCACCTGAACTCCTAGGCCTTCACCGCCCCTAGGGTCACCACTACCAACGAAATCCACCTCCTCCTTGCCAAAATCTTCACCGATGCTTGGGCTACCGCCACCAGTAGGGTTGCCGCCGTCGAGGAGGAGGTCAAACTTCTAGGCCACAGTCGCCCCTAGGGCACAGCTGCCTACAGAACCACCTCCGTTGTATCGGCCTTCTCCCTGCCGAGGACTGACCGTCGATGCTTAGGGCTCCACCATCCTCTGTTACACCCACCGGCATCAAAAAGGCTGACGCCTCGCCGCTGCCCACTACCAACACATTGATCGGCCACCACTGTAATAGAACCATCCAATTTATAAGAGCACAAGTACAATGGCAGCCCGCAAGCGGTCGCACTATCATACTTGAGCCCATATAAACCTGGTAGTCCGTCAAGTACCACGAAGGGTCTTGATTCATCGCCAACATACAACCAAGATCGTACATGATTCACCATACAAGCCACATGTTACATAGAGTTCACAAATACATTGCCATACATTAAAGTGCGATTAAAGTTATTACAACAAAAGTTCCAAACAAAGTAATAATAGCGGACACAAAGTAGTTTTAAAACCAACATCTCACACCATTATTTAATACAAGCCAGTTCATGATCATCACCCACAAAAGCATCACAGATAGGATATATAAGTAGAAACACCTTGCTCGGGGCCTAGTCCTTGTCCGCAGCGGGACAGAAGCAATTCTTACAATAGCCATGAAAGACTGTGTTATCTGCAACAAGTGAGAAATAAACCCTGAGTACAAGAAGGTACTCAGCTAGACTTATCCATCATAAACCAAAAATAAAGTGACTCCAAGGATTATACAAGGCTTTATAAGTGGAGCTAGCTTGACACTATTTTGCATAAAAAGCCACTAATTCAGCTATACATTTTATAATTCGGTCATCAAGTTAATTATAGCTATTCATCTTTGGATTAGCAACTAACCTATGCCAAACATGTGGTATATCATTTAGTAGCATAACAATAGTAACCATAGCCGGTGTAAGATTTTCATATTCATCAGAACCATCATATTCCATAATCCAATTACTACGATGAAGGGGCTCCGTCAAGTTTCTCACTATCTAGGAGAGACGACGATTCGAATCAATTGCAACTAGCTGGGCAGTATTCCTAACACAAACCTAGGTAGACTAGATTAATGGTCACCTTAGGTCACCTTTGGTACAACTCAGGTCCAATTCGCGGGTTCGATCAGCACCGCACAATCAGGGACACTACCGGATGCCAGGTCGATCAGAACTCTAACCTACCGTTGGCCTCACACTGGCTCCCCGCACATCCTTACTACCTCCATTGTGCGCACTCTAACAGAACGAGGCCTGGCCTAAGTTGAGCTACTCAGCTTCACAGTCAGAACGAGTTATCTGGCTAGCTAAGCGAGAGGCATGCGTTCAAAATGACAAGAGGGCCTCCAACGATGCGGTCCTTAATCGGCACAGACAGAATCACATGAGTCAACCTACACATAGACTCCGCCTAGCCTCTAGTTACATTACCCCATGGTTCTGTTCTACGATAGCAAATATAGCCAACCGTGCTCCGGTATCCACCTATATCTAGCAGGTGATAGGAAATCACCTGACTTCTACCGGTCTAAGCATTGGTAAGCATATATTTGATCCTAGACCTATATAGTGTTAAAGGTATATATATAAGGACAAGGTAGTTCTATGCATCAAGTGTTTCCAAATCAATTTGTTGACACAAAAATATGGTGATGTGATCAACACTCAGCAAGCCAGAGGATCTGAGCAGAACGAGACCAGAGATCTGCTTGGCTTCAACATAGAACCAGCCGATTATGAAAACCCAACGACGTGCCAATCAATTTGACCTGCAATTGACAGGGAGAGAAAATCTTATCAGTAATTTAAGGTGGAACATGTTGGTGTTGCACCAGATAGTTCCAAATGTACGGCTAGATAGCCGATTCAATAAGGCTATCGACTAAATAGTCGATATCTGGCACATCCATGAAATGAAGATCTTCAAATCAAGGATTATTGGCTAATATTAAATGATAATGATATGAATCAAAATAACCAATGCTCATGGATCATAGCAGATTTATGATGACTGATTAATCTAGACAAAAACAAGTACAATACACCCAAATACAAAATCAGAAAATCTTTCCTTAAAATTCCAACAAATATGACTAAATGGTCGATTGATGTCATCGATTGATTAGAGAATTGATAATCAGCAAAGAAGCGATATAAGAAAGCATCATCGGCTAAATGGAACATGATCGATATAAAGCGTCGAGCCGATAAGTTTGATGAAAAGAGTATAACATGCGAACAAATCGACTATCTAATATAAATGAATCTACAAACAGTTTGAATCTAATCTATTATCATCAACAGTGAGGTTCGATCGGATCGATGCAGCTATGATAATGTTAACAAACTAAAGCCAAAGAATCTATAAAACCACCTATATGTTGATAGATTCATGAAAACATGCTATATGTGTGGGAGTATAGGCAAATCGGCTAAAATAGCCGATGCAGTCATACCAAACAAACAGAGTACATATCTTGATCATGAACAAGACCACTAATCGATAATTTCTAATCTAAAGTCTTACCATTGAGGTTCGACCGGATCAATGCAGCTATGGTAGTATCATTAGATTAGATCTCATTAACTAGTGAGTTTATTCAAGATTGAAACACGTCTTTAGATGCATACTATGTTTGATTGCAATAGAGATAAAACAACCAATCTAGCAGAATTAAGCCATCAATTATAAGATATAAAGCGTGACTAGATCAAAGGACGACCAATTAAGATGATATGACGCCGATCTATCTCTATCTCAATTAGGTGGTTTTGTTATAATTAACAAAACATTAATTATAACAAGATCGATAACTGGTGAATCAACCAAAAAATAGCAAGGAATATCTTACTAATCTTAGCAGATTCGATAACTGGTGATATTATATTAAACAACAAGTTATTTCACACAAGATCAATAACTTAGATCTATATTATGATTCGTAAGAGATCAATTAGCCGATGCAGCCTTACAAACAATGATATGGATCGATAACTAACTTATATTATAGCTCATAAAAGATCAATCAGTTGATGCAGCTTTATAAGCACAATACAAGTCATGACGGTACTCACAAGCAAGCTAGAGGTCGATCAGTCAATACAGCCCTGTTTGCTAAAGAACTCATCGAGATCTATAGTACTCCTACTCCTAATGCGATGGCGAAAGCCAGAAAGATTATATTAATTGAGTGTTCGTCCCCTTATACAATAACCAGGGTCTAATATTTATACCCGGAACCTAAATATGAATCCTACTCTAATACGACTCATTATAATTCTTGGAATAAAAGAAAACTTCCTAACTTAATAATAACTTGGATCCTATTTTTTCTTATTTGTAGAGTCCGACACATCTTCCTCGCGCCATTCAAGCATAGCACATTGACGCCGTCTGCTGACGTCATCTATAAAATAGCCAATTATGAGATCGCATCTAAATTAGCTGATACCGATTCACATCTAATCAATTCCTTGATGACACAATCTTAGAAGCTTCAAGTTCTCATGTTTTTCTTCCCAAATTTTGGTGTAAACACAATTCTTACAACCTAATGTATCAAACGTAAAGGACTCAAGTGATATTTTATAAAACATAGGAGGCTTAAAATGCTTCGGGGCTTGCCTTTCAGAAAAGAAGTGGGTCGATGGTTAGGGCACTCTGGAAGTTCTTCAGTAGCTGGCTCCGTGCCTTCAGGAGCTGCTGGCTGTGGTGTTTCCTGATTCTCCTTCGCCTCTTCTTCGAATTCCAGTAGGGTTACTCCTTCAGGCGATCCTATATGTATGAGCATAAAAGAAGATATCATGGATGCATAGATAATGACATGGATGATATGATATGATAAAATGCATACTCATAAGTGTCCTTAATAGTAATGTATTAAAGTGATAACAAGATAAATTTTCTTTTACTGAGTAGGTGCATATCTCCTCTCTAGTAATTAAACAAATTTATATTTAAGCAATTTCTGGATTGCAAAATAGCAGCCACTTGATTTGACCATAACTATTGTTTTACACATCCAAAATAATATGATCTTGGACTTTCTAGAAACCTTATAAAATTGTATACAGCTTTGTTATAATCATCTTAAGATTACTCAGTAGCTATCCAGGTCAAATAATTCAATCTTTCAGATCTGTCCAGAGGATAAGCCAATTTAATAGTAGATTTTAAAAGCTATAATTTTCAAACCATTAGACCTATGACCATGAAATTTTTTGACAAGCTATATGAGTAAGTTATCTACAACTTTGTTATTGACAAGTTTTGTAGAAAAGATCATTATCATCGTGAATTTGTCACCACAACAGAAAGTACCCATGGAGCCATCTAGTTAAATTATAAAGCAATAATTAACTAGCTGCCTATAACTAATTAATTCCAAGCACAACTACTAATATCAACAGATCATATGCATCACAAGCACCATAGAAAAAATCATGGTTAAGCCCAAATAATTTACTTATGTGCATTTATTAATTTCCTTATATAATAAAGTGATTTAGAGGATAATTATTTCCAATGACCAATAAATTTGGAGAAAATTACAGTAGGTTACATATGACCCCAATAGTCTACTATACAAATTTCATGCCATTTGGATATAGTATAGCAACCTCTACAAAAATGACAAGTTGCATAGGATTATTTTAGCAAAAATAGTTTAGCCTAGTAAAAAGTGTCAAACAACAGATTTCATATTTTCCTTACGTTCATAATAGTATAAGAACATTGTGTAGAAATTTGCATGCTCATAAGTTATGTATTTTTACCCCAATTAATTTCACCAGAAACTAGCATTTAATTAAGGTGAAATAGAAAGACCATATTCCAAGTATGCCCACTGTAGGTTTAGTATTTTTCCTAGCTAGAGCATGCCAACACAAGACCCACAAAATTGGAATCACAATTTTATCAATTCCCTAGCTCAAGTTATGCATTTTACAAGATATAAACAAATTTAAAAGCACTTCACTAGCTTAATTCAATTCCCCTAGAAAAATACCCTAAACAGTAGGTTTCATATTTTTATCAAATAGTACACTTCATGATGAATCCAACAAAATTTGTAGCGCCCCATTTGGACACTCCTAGCACAAGATATGGATTTTTGAAGTTTGCATTTAAATTTGTGAAAACAAATAAAGAAAACATTTAAAACTATGACTGACAGCTGGGCCTAGCGGGTCAACGGGACCCACACGTCAGTGAGGCAGAGCAGAGCTTCGGCTTTGACCGACAAGAACTCACCAACGCTGAGGTCTCCGACGACGGCATCACCACCACTACAATCGGATCGTTAAGCTACATCGAGGGGTACCCTCGGTTGACTCCGAGGCTCTCCGGAGCAAGCTTGATGGCAGCCATGGTGGCGATGCGTGGCGGTGCACCGACCATCTCCGGCCATGAGAGACTCAGACGAGCTCTGCTATAGCTTTGTGGTGACCTAGCGAGGCTAAAGGGTGAAGGTTAGGGTTAGTAGCGGCGCTGGAGGAGCACGGTCACGTGCATGGTGGCACGGTGGCACGAGCGCGGCGATGGTGAGGTCACTGTTCTGACGAGACGGCGGTCCATGATGGATCTCCATCTTCGGTGATGGTGCTATGGTTAATGAAGATGTGGAAACATGCACTAGAGGGGGACAACGGGACCTACTCGGTGCCGACAGCGGCGAGCTTGAGCTCGTGGCCCTGGCAGACGTGCGCGGTGCGGTCGCACGTTCTCGCGCGGTGGCGGTGGTAGTGGTTAAACTAGCTACAACGTGAGCTACTATGACTTAAGATGGCGATGGACTCGGGGGGAAAGAGGTAGGAGGAGCGGTGGATAAGGCTAGCCACAGTGAGCTCGGAGCTCGGCGGCGCTCCATGGCCATGGCAGCGACGGCAACGTGAAATGCGGCTTTACCTTGGCTCGAACAGTGGCAGCGGTGGGTCGGGGAGGTAGAGGAGATGATGGCAGAGCTGTGAGCATAATGGATCAGATAAAGGTGCAGCGAGGATGGCGAGCGCTGCCGGCGAAGGCTCAACGGCGGCGTACGGGTGCGGTGCCTGCTCTAGCACGGCGAGTACGAGAGAGAGCAGAGCGAGAGTGAGAGAGTGCAAGTGAGAGTGGAGAGTGAGCGCTCAGCCTCTTCTCCTCTTCAGCACGGTGATGTAGGGCCGGCGATGGCGTACGGCCGCCACGCAGCGCACGTGCGCTGACGCCGGTCGGCCACGACGCGCGCAGCTTGCTTGTTCAAACCGGCCATTAGGCCGAATCATAATCCATCTTCGTGCCATTGTTACTCCTAATCCATGTAGAATTAGCAAAAACTCCTTTACTAATATTTATAGAGCTATAGGAGATCTACAACTTTACTTTAGAAAGTTTAGTCAAATTCCCAATGGTTTTCAAACTACAGTGCTCTAAAGTGGTATACTTTGAAACTGTAAGTCACTAAAGACAGAAAATTTCACAAATCCCTAAAACAGCATTTGATTGATTCTTGTGGGCCCTATTTGACCATTTTAGGCACTGAATTAGCTCATTACCCTTAAACAAAGTTTATTCCACATAAGATAAGCTACAACTTTTATTAAGGGTGCACTACCATGCAAACACTCTATGCTATAGTTCAACTTTGGTAAAAGTAAGATCATAAAAAATGACATTATGAATAAACTAGGACTTAGAAGCAAAATTGGCCCATGTCATGAATACAAACATTGTTCCATTTACCATCCTTGATATGTCTAAGCTCTTTTATGACCTCACAACCATATCTCACATTGGTCACACATGATCACAAGCATATGAAAGTATATAAGCAACATCACATGTGATAAAGAGAAGGTGAATGAAATGAAACTTCACATGCTCATGCTCATGAATGCTTGGATGATGCTTGTGCTCATGAAATGCAAGTTCTAAATGCATGCTTAACACTAGGGTGTTACAGCCCCTTCCCCCCTTGTAGAAATCTCGCCCCGAGATTTGAAAGACCTACCATTTTTGATAAAAAGTGGGATAGACCTCACGTAGATAGTCCTCTCGTTCCCACGTGGCATCTTGTTCATTATGGTTATTCCACACCACTTTGTAGAACTTGATGATCTTGCTCTGGGTCACTCTTTCCATTTCTTCCAACACTTGGATGGGTTTTTCTTCATAAGTCAAATCTGATTGGAGCTTAATATTGACGGGTTCAATGGCTTCATCAGGTATGCGAAGGCACTTTTTAAGTTAAGAAACATGAAAGACATTGAATATGGCTCGCATCTCTAGAGGTAACTGGAGCTTGTAACCTACACTTCCACTTCGCTCGATGATCTTGTATGGGCCTACATATCTAGGTGCTAGTTTCCTTTTCACACCAAACCATTGCACCTTTTTCATGGGTGATACTTTGAGGTATACTTAGTCACCTACCTCAAATTCGATAGGCCTTCTTATCTTGTTGGCATAGCTCTTTCACCTAGACTGAGCGGCTTTCATATGCTGTTGGATAATACGTACTTGTTCTTCAGCTTCTGTGACAAAATCAATGCCATAGTATCTCCTTTCTCCTGGCTCAACCCAATTCAAAGGAGTTCTATATTTTTGACCGTACAAGCCCTCAAAAGGAGCCATCTTGATGCTTGCTTCATAACTATTGTTGTAGGAAAACTCAGCTAAAGGTAGCCATTTTTTCCATGAACCCTTGGAAGAGATCACACATGCTCTCAACATATCTTCTAAGATTTGATTTACTCGCTCAGTCTGCCTAGAGGTCTGAGGGTGATATGCGGAGCTTCGAACTAGGTTGGTACCTAACTGCTTGTGCAAGTGCTCCTAAAACCAAGTATTGAATTGGGATCCTCTATCTGACACAATGGTTCTTGGTATCCATGTAGGCACACTATATGCGTGATATACAATGATGCGTATTCATGAGATCGGTAGTGGGTGCTAACTAGAATAAAATGCGCAGACTTTGTCAATCGGTCCACAATTACCCATATCGAGTCAAAGCCCTTTTGAGTGGGTGGGAGTCCAACAATAAAATCCATGCTGATCTCCTCCCACTTCCATCCTAGAATAGATAAAGGTTGGAGCAATCCAATAGGTTTTAGATGATCTGCCTTGAACCTACTACAAGTATCACACCTAGCAACATAGGCGGCGATTTCCTTCTTCATCTTTGTCCACCAAAAATAGGTTCTCAAATCTTGATACACCTTATTACTACCCAGATGGATAGACAACTTGGACGAATGAGCTTCATCTAGGATTTGATTTCTAAGTTCACGGTCCTTTGGTACCACTAGTCAGTTCTTGAACCATAGCACACCTCTTTCATCCACCCTGAAATGCTTGGTTTCCTATTTCTTCATCTTTCTCTTTATGTGAAACACACCTACATCTATCTTCTATAGTTCTATGATTTTGCTCTCAAGTGAACAACTGACAGTGATGTTGTGTTGCACAACAGGATGCAATAGATTAAACCCATCTTCCAACAAGGCTTCTAAGGCATTACAATGAGATTTCCGACTAAGGCATCCGCTACAACATTAGCTTTTCCTGGATGATAGTGCACTTTCAAATTATAGTCCTTGATCAGTTCTAACCACCTTTGCTACCTCATGTTCAGTTCAGGTTGAGTGAAGATGTATTTGAGACTTTTGTGGTCAGTGTATATGTGGCATACATTTCCCAACAAGTAATGTCTCCATATCTTCAACGCATGAACAACTACTATGAGCTCTAAATCATGTGTGGAATAGTTGACTTCATGCTTTCTCAATTGTCGAGAAGCATAGGTAATAACTCGACCTTCTTGCATGAGAACACACCCCAAACCTATACCCGATGCATCATAGAACACATCAAAAGGCTTTTCAATGTTGGGTTGTGCCTGAACAGGAGCAGTGGTTAGCAAGGTTCGCTGAGTGTGAAAAGCAACCTCACACTCTGGAGTCCAATTAAACTTTTCATCCTTCTGAAGTAATCTGGTCATGGGCTTAGCTATTTTGAAAAAGTCAGGAATGAAACGACGATAATAGCCTGCTAGCCCTAGAAAACTCCAAACTTCATGAACCAAAGTCAGGGCCTTCCAATCCATGACTTCCTGTACTTTAGATGGGTCTACAGAGATTCCATCTTCAGATAATATATGACCTAAGAAAGGTACTTTCCTCAGCCAGAATTCACACTTGCTAAACTTTGCATACAATTTATGCTCTCTCAACCTAGACAAAGACAACTCTCAGATGCTCTGCATGATTTGCCTCATTCTCAGAGTGAATCAGGATATCATCGATAAAGACGACCACGAACTTGTCAAGCTTGGGCATGAACACTGAATTCACCAGGTACATGAAATAGGCAGGAGCATTTGTCAGTCCAAAAGACATGACCAAATACTCATACAAGCCATATCTAGTGGAGAAAGTTGTCTTAGAAATATCCTCTGGCCTGATCTTAATCTAGTGGTAGCCTGATCTCAAATCGATCTTAGAGAATACCTTTGCTCTTGCCAATTGATCAAACAAAATATCAATATGAGGCAAAGGGTACTTGTTCTTAATGGTTACAGCATTAAGCGGCCTATAGTCCACACACATCCATAATGATTTGTCATTTTTCTTCACAAATAAAGCTGGACAACCCTGGGACATGAACTAGGTCGAATGAGACCTTTGTCCAAAAATTCTTGTAGCTGAATTTTAAGTTCTACTAACTCATTGGGTGGCATCCTATAGGGTCTTCTTGAGATAGGTGTTGTACCTGGTGTAAGGTCGAGATAGTGACTAGAGGGGGGTGAATAGTCGTTACTAAATTTAATCGCGCTGGCTAACCAAAACAATTGCGGAATTAAAACAATCGGTCTAACCAAGACTACACCCCTCTATCAAAGTTCACAAGCACCTTATAAAGATCCTAGTTAGGCAATGAAGGTGTCGGGCTAGCTAGAGCTCACCTATCCAATTCTAGCAACGAAGGAGCTCCTACACATGCTAGTAAGCAAGAGCACAAATCCAACTAAGCTCACTAGCAATGCTCAATAACAAGGCAACCAATGCCAAATTAGAGAGCGCAAATACCTAGCTACACAAACTAAGCAATGTGACTAACAAGGTTACACTAACCAAATTAGCCACGCAAGGGAGCTACTTCTATGTTACACAAGCAAGAAGGTAACTAGTGAGCTACACAAGCTAACTAATTACAAGAGCAACTACACAAGCACAATGTATATGAAAATAATTACAAGCTTGTGTAAAGGGATTGCAAACCAACGGGAAGAACAATATTGACACAGTGATTTTCTCCCGAGGTTCATGTGCTTGCCAACACGCTGCGTCCCCATTGTGTCGACCGCTCACTTGGTGGTTCAATGGCTAATTGGCATCACCCGCCAAGCCTGCACATCAGGCACCACAAGAACCTACCCCAAAAGTGAGGGTAGCTCAATGACACGCTCAACTAGAGTTGCTCTTCGCGGCTCCCGCAGGGTGAGCACAATGCCCCTCACAAAGCTCTTCTCCGGAGCACCGCACAAGCTTCTTACAGGCTTCGACAGAACTGCCACCAAGCCATCTAGGAGGTGGCAACCTCCAAGAGTAACAAGCACCACCGACTTGCAACTCGATCACCTAGTGCCACTCGATGCAACCTCACGATGCAATCACACTAGAATCACTCACTCACACAATCGTATGATCACTATCAAGCATATGTGAGATGGAGGGCTCCTAAGCACTCAAGCATGGACACAAAGTCCCCCAACATGCTCAGCTCCAGCCATGGCCGAGACCACCTTCTATTTATAGCCCCACAAAAATAGAGCTGTTGTACCCCTTCACTGGGCATAGCTCGGGGTGACCAGACGCTCCGGTCAGATCAACCAGACGCACCCTGCCAGCATCCGGTCAACGGATGCACGCCATGTGTCACCTCCATTCAACCTCAGTCGCTTGATCTCAATGGTCAACTGATGACTGGACACAGCACAGTGCCAACACCATGCACACCTCTGCCGAGTCCGATCATTTCCAGAGAGGTTCCATTCATAACCGGACGCGTTAGTTTGATCATGACCGAACGTAGGATTCTAGTGTCCAGTCACTTCCAGTAAGCTCCCAGAGCTGCTCAACCATGACCGAATGCGTTCGGTCGGTCACGATCAGACGCAGCATCAGCATTTGGTCCTTTCTCCTTTTCTCTATGCCAACATGTCAGTGGGACCGGATGCACCCACCCAACGTCCGGTCATGAAGTGACCCAGCATCCGGTCAAAGACCAACACCTATGCCTTCACTACTACTACTGACCGAACATAGGACCCCAGCGTCCAGTCATTCCGTGACCAGCGTCTGGTGCACTCTGTGAAACCCTGTCTTTTCTGTACAGGGCATCGGTGGCACCGTCGGACTGTCCGCACTCTACGGGCCGACACTCCGCTAGTGAAGTTTTGAACCCTTGCTCCCAAGTGTTAAACACAATGTGTATCACCTTTGTGCATGTGTGTTAGCATATTTTCACAAATGTTTTCAAGGGTTAGCCACTCACCTTGCCGCGCCACTCGATCCTAGCGACGATGCAAAGTTAGATCACTCGAGTGGCACTAGATGACCGATATGCAAACAAGTTTGCTCCTCTTGATAGTATGGTCATCTATCCTAAACCTAGTCATCAACTTTTCTACACACCTATGACCGGTGAAATGAAATGCCCTAGGTTATAACTTTGCCTTGCACATTCCATTCCATCTCCTCCAATGTTGATGCAACACATGCACCAACACGATCAACAATGATATGATCCACTTCATTTCATCATGTGATAATATTGGTTCATCGATCTTGACTTCACTTGCTTTTCACCGTTTCCTTCGTCCATCAGCGCCAAGTCTTGCTCAAGCTTCACCGCCACGTGGTCCATCGCTCCAAAGCCTCCGACTTGCCCTTCACGCTTGCAACTGGCCCATCAAGCCAAGTCTTGTCTTGATCTTCTCCACCTTGATCACATGACTCAATGTCATGTCTCATGTATAATGAGCTCCTTCATCATCACATGTGTGAGCTTTGCAACATCTCTGAGCTATTTCCACCTTCATGGCATATGTTGCTTACACCCATGTACCTGTGGACTAATCACCTATGTATCTCACATAAACACAATTAGTCCACCTAGGTTGTCACTCAATTACCAAAACCACACAAGGACCTTTCACCTGGCACTAACTCAATCTTAAACTCCACATCCCTATCTGGTGGCAAACCAGGCAATTCATCTAGGAATACATCAGGGAACTCGCAAACTACTAGAATATCACAGACAGTAGTGGTTTGGATGGCACATGACAAGTTTTGAAGATCAAAACTTCTAGGAAGTGGTACTAGAAAAGCATTACCCCTTGGATTCCCTCAGCATAATTGTTCTAGTGGACGTGTTAATGAGAACACCATGACCACTCATCCAACTCATGCCCCAAATCACATCTATGGCTAACCAAGGCAATACTATGAGATCCACAGTATATTCCTTCTCTTGTATAGAGATAAGCACATCTCTAACTATTTGGTTTACAGAGATAGTAGCTCTAGCTGAACTTATACTATAACCACCCTTGTCTACCTCAATTATCTTCTGATCATGCTTGGATGCAAATGTTTGGCTCATAAATGAATGAGAAGCTCTAGAATCAAATAAAACAATTACGGGGTGCTTGTTTACAAGAAACATACCAGCAGTCATGACTTCCCCTGTGGGAATCTCCTCTATGGCTGTATAGTGCACGTATCTAGGACGTGTCTTTGGATTAGCTTGCTTTTGGTTGCCTTGATTCTGATTTGCACCCTTCTTATATGGGCATTCCCTAGCCCAATGGCCGGTTTGGTTGCAATTAAAGCATGGCAGATTGCTTTTTGGCCCTGTAGAGCTTCCCTAGCCTGTTTTACCCTTGGGTATGGCAATAGTGAAGGTTCTGCGAAACACCTACTAAGGACGACTGGCTTGGGCTTTCTGCTGGGGAGGCCTGAATTTAGGTGATGGGGACAGAATTGTGGCCTAGCTGCCACTGGAGCCCTAGAGTGTGAGGAACCTGAGGCACCTGCCTCAGCTGCCTGCTTGTGGCCTTTTGCTACCGCATGTAGGTTGTTCTGGTTTTCCTGTGTCAGGGCATCACTGACAAAGTCGTTGTATGTAGCACATTTGGAGTTGACCATTATTTTCATCAACTTGGTGCTAAGGCCTCTCTTAAAACTTTCAATCTTCTTTGCTTCTGTATCAACAAATTCTGGGCATAGCGGGACAAGTTATTGAATGCATGCATATACTCTGTAAGAGTCTTGGTCCCTTGGGTGAGCTTTATGAACTCAGCTACCTTCATGCACATCAGCCCTGGGGGAATACGATGCCCCAAAATGCTGCCTTGAATTGATCCCAGGTGACATTTGCATTTGCAGATAGGGAAGACGAATAATGGGTCCACTAGATTCATGCTGGCCCCTGCAATTTATGGGATGCGTACTCTGCGTCCATGGGTTCAGTGACTCTCAGCAAGCGGAACTTTTGCTCAATGGTTTTGAACCACTCGTCTGCTTGGAGCAGTTCTTTTGCCTCTTTGAAGACAGGAGGCTTAGTGTCCTAAAAATCCTTGAAGCAGGCCCTTGGTTTTGCTGGCAAGCGCAAGTGGTATTCTGCGCAATGAGGCATAGTGTTTCTTCCATCACTCTTTGATTCCCCAAGAACTGCGCAAAAAATTTGTTCGCGGAGGGTGGCGGTGGTGGTGGTAGGTCACCATCATCACCACCATTTTGGCTGGTGCTGGCCCCAGCATGTGTGCGAGGCATCTACAAAATTGCAACAATAAGTGATTATTGGATGATGTTAAGAGATTGTAGAAGAATTTTTATAATCATGCCAAACTAATATTACTGGACAGAATCTAAAATTCATACAATAAAACAGAGGCACAATAATTCATTCTCACAACATAACATCACCAATTTGATCACTTATCGTACTCACAACGCGTTAACATGCATGTCACATTTCTCCAACAAAACAAAACTGGGATTTAATTAAAATTCCAACCATCATGGACCAACATGCAAGGTTCCAATGTTACATTAATGATACATATGAAGATCAAAACTTAAATCACATGTCCATTACATAAAAGATCGAAAAAGATAAGGAGCTAGCGCATCTAGCTAAGCACTATAGCTGAGTTATGCCTCAAAGTGGTCACTGTCAACACCGAACATAGCATTTGCATCATCATTGTCCACAGGCACAAGTTGTTCTTCCTCTTCCACTTCCCAACCGTCATCTTCCACGAACATTTCTAGATCTTCCTCTTCTTCTTTCATGGCTACTAGGGGAGGAATAGGATTAATGATGTTGTTGAGGCGATGAACATCATGCTGAAGCTCTACAATGGTGTTCTGGTGCTCCTAAATCTAACGCTGGTACTCCACCTCCCTCTGACGGTAGTCATTCTCCAACCACCTAGCTAGAACCATAGTCCTAGTCCTAGCCTCCTCTCTAGCCTCTACAAGACGGTAGGCCTCATCCCTCTGTTGGATGGCCTACACCCTCTGAGCATGAGCAGCCTATCTCTCTACATGTGCTGCGTTCCTATCTGCAACAGCATTCTCCATCTAAGTTTGGAGGACTCCCAACGCTGTATGAGCGTCAGCAGTGTCCTAAAGAGCCTCCCTAGCAGTCTTCTTGTGCTTACACACATGCTTCTTTAGCCTTCGTTGTACTTCCCTAGCTTCCATGAGCTTGTTCACACAGATGTAATAAGACTCTTACTAGAAATAGCGGGCGTCCTCTCGGGCATAAAACATCTGCATGACAGCGAACATAGCACTCATAGTAGGACTCGAGCTCTATGCCCGCTCGTCATGGTCCTGCACCATAGAAACACGGTCATGCTGCCTCCAAACTGCCATAGCTAGATCCACCTGAGGAATAGATCCCGCTGCACTGTTGGTAAGTGAATCACCATGCTGCTGACAAAGTGTGCTCAAGATCTCAAAGGCTGCCACTTGAGCGCCTTCCCAAGGGGTTCTTCCCTTAGACTCCACTTTCCAGCCCTGGTACTGTGGTGCCTGTGTACAAGCTGGGATGGACACTTGCACCTCATACCATGGTTCCTCCTACACATGCCTTTGTGTCCAAAAGTATTAAGGTGGCTCTATGTACCCCACAAAATACAACACTCTCCAGAGCAAGGCAGGTGTGCCAAAGATACCCAAGAACACCTCGTTCTCTTCCGGTGGGTAATAAGTTGCCATCTGTAGCAAAAATGGTGTAACTCTCATGAGAACAACATTATAATATAAAAGAGTTACTTAACCGAATAAGAAACTTATAAGGGGAGGAACAATGCAAGTATGTAATGAATGATTTATCATGATGCATGCACGTTCCATATGTCCTCACAAACTTAGGAAAATTGAAACTTCTAGCGACATACACGGTGGTATACATACATTCTCTCATATATAAACGTAACTAGTCGGGCTACACGTTTCGTTGCTAGCATACCTACACAAGAATTTCATTTCAGCCCAGCCCCATAATTGTACATGCAGAAATGAAAATATGGGCTCTAAGTTGCAAGCTAAATACTTTCATATATATATATATATATATATCCATATATATACTTCTGTATACACATATAAATATGCATATATAGTTGTATCAAAGCTAACCCATAATATAATAACTTAGTATATATATGAGACATATATATACTTCAGTATCAAAGCTACCTCTCCTCTTAGACCGCACGCTCACAACTTGCGGTTGTGCCACTCATCATCTTACCTTGAGCGTAGAGGCATTTGATCCATACATTACCACTCAAGTGAATGGCATCCATACAATAGCACGTTGTATGGATGACAAAAATAAAAACCCCCATGTTAGTACTTATTTAGCCACGTGAAATCCTTAACTAGGCATAAGGGAAATGATCACTGGCACACCTTAGATTCAAATTTCAGATTTAAACACCTATATATATAGCTATAAGTTGCTAAAAACGGGTTTTTGTAAAACAAAGACTTTTGTTTTAAATACACATATGGCAATAGTGTTGAATCTTTCTCTGATGCCAGCTGTAACAGAACCGTCCAATTTATAAGAGCACAAGTACAATGGCAGTCCGCAAATGGTCGCACTATCATACTTGAGCCCATATAAACCCGGTAGTCCATCGAGTACCATGAAGGGTCTCAATTCATCACCAACATACAACTAAGATCGAACTTGATTCAACATACATGCCACATGGTACATAGAGTTCACAAATACATTACCATACATCAGAGTGTGATTAAAGTTATTACAACCCAAGTTCCAAATAAAGTAATAATAGCGGACACAAAGTAGTTTTAAAACCAACATCTCACACCATTGTTTAATACAAGCCAGTTCATGATCACCACCCACAAAAGCATCACAGATAAGATATATAAGTAGAAGTGCCTTGCTCGGGGCCTACTCCTCGTCCACAGCGGGATAAAAGCAATTCTTACAATAGCCATAAAAGACTGTGTTATTTGCAACAAATGGAAAATAAACCCTGAGTGCAAGAAGGTACTCAGCTAGACTTACTCGTCATAAACCAAAAATAAAGTGACTCTAAGGATCATGCAAGGCTTTATAAGTGGAGCTAGCTTGACACCATTTTGCATAAAAACCCACAAATTCAGCTATACATTTTATAATTCGGTCATCAAGTTAATTATAGCTATTTATCTCTGGATTAGCAACTAACCTATGCCAAACATGTGATATATCATTTAGTAGCATAACAATAGTAACCATAGCCGGTGTAAGATTTTCATATTTATCAGAACCATCATATTCCATAATCCAATTACTACGATGAAGGGGCTCCGTCAAGTTTCTCACTATCCAGGAGAGACGGTGATTCGAATCAATTACAACCAGCTGGGCAGTATTCCTAATACAAACCCAGGTAGACTAGATCAATGGTCATCTTAGGTCACCTTTGGTACAACTCAGGTCCAATTCGAGGGTTCGATCAGCACCGCACAATCAGGGACACTTCCGGATGCCAGGTCGATCAGGAATCTAACCTGCCCTTGGCCTCACACCAGCTCCCCATACATCCTTACTACCTCCACTATGCACACTCTAACATAATGAGGCCTAGCCCGAGTTGAGCGACTCGGCTTCATGGTCAGAACGAGTTATCCGGCCAGCTAAGTGAGAGGCATGCGTTCAAAATAACAAGAGGTTCTCCAACGATGTGATCCTTAATCGACATAGATGTAATCACATGAGTCAACTTACACATAGACTACGCTCGGCCTCCAGTTACATTACCCCATGGTTCTATTCCACGATAGCAAATATTGCCAACTGTGCTCCGGTATCCACCTATATCTCGCAGGTGATAGGAAATCACCCAACTTCTACCGGTCTAAGCATTGCTAAGCATATATTCGATTCTAAACCTATATAGGGTTAAAGGTATATATATCTAGACAAGGTAGTTCTATGCATGAAGTGTTTCCAAATCAATTCTTACAACCTAATGCATCAAACATAAAGGACTCAAGTGATATTTTGTAAAACATATGAGGCTTAAAATGCTCCGGGGCTTGCCTTTTAGGAAAGAAGTGGGTCGGTGGTCAGTAGCTGGCTCCTCGTTTTTTAGAGCTACTGGATGTGGTGTCTCCTGATTCTCCTCCGCCTCTTCTTCAAATTCCAGTAGGGTTACTCCTTCGGTCGATCCTATATGTATGAGCATGAAATAAGATATCATGGATTCATAGATAATGACATGGATGATATCATATGATATGATAAAATGCATACTTATAAGTGTCCTTAACAGTAATGTATTAAAGTGGTAACAATATAAATTTTCTTTTACTGAGTAGGTGCATATCTATTCTCTAGTAATTAAACAAATTTCCATTTAAGCAATTTCTGGATTACAAAACAGCAGCCACTTGTTTTGACCATAACTAGAGTTTTACATGTCCAAAATAATATGATCTTGGACTTTCTAGAAATACTATAAAATTGTCTACAACTTTCTTATAATCATCTTAAGATGACTCAGTAGCTATCTAGGTTAAACAATTCAATCTTTCAAATCTATCCAGAGGACAAGCAAATCTGACAACAGACTTTTAAAAGCTATAATTTTCAAACCATTCATCCTAATACCGTGAAATTTTTGTACAAGCTAGATGAGTAGTTATCTACAACTTTGTTATTGACAAGTTTCACAGAAAAGATCATTATCATCATGAATTTGTCACCACAACAGAAACTACTCATGCAGCCATCTAGTTGAATTATAAATCAATAATTAACTAGCTGCCTATAACCAATTAATTCCAAGCACAACTACTAATATCAAAAGATCATATGCATCACAAGCACCATAGAAAACATCATGGTTAAGCCCAAATAATTTACTTATGTGCATTTATTAATTTCCTTATATAATAGGGTGATTAATATTTACAATGATCAATAAATTCTGAAAAAAATTACAGCAGGTTAGATATGATCCCAATAGTCTACTATACAAATTTCACGCTTTTTGGATAAGTATAGGAACCTCTACAAAGTGACAAGTTGCATAGGCTTATTTTAGCAAAAATAGTTTAGACTAGTGAAAAGTGTCAAACAATAGATTTTATATTTTCCTTACTTTCATCCTAGCATAAGAACACTGTGTAGAAATTTTCATGACCATAAGTTATGTATTTTTACCCCAATTAATTTCACTAGAAACTAGCATTTAATTAAGGTGAAATAGAAAGACCATATTCCAAGTATGTCCACTGTAGGTTTCGTATTTTTCCTAGCTATAACATGCCAACACAAGACCCACAAACTTGGAATCACAATTTTAGAACTTCCCTAGCTCAAGTTATGCATTTTACAAGATAGAAACAAAATTAAAAGCACTTTACTAGCTTAATTTAATTCCCCTAGAAAAATACCGCAAACAGTAGGTTTCATATTTTTATCAAATAGTACACTTCATGATGAATCTAGCAAAATTTGGATCACCCCATATGGACATTCCTAGCACAAGATATGGATTTTTGAAGTTTGCATTTAAATATGTGAAAACAAATAAAGAAAACATTTAAAACTCTGACTGACAGCTTGGCCTCGTGGGTCAACGGGACCCATACGTCAGCGAGGCAGAGCAGAGCGCTGGCTTTGACCGGCGAGGACTCACCGACAGTGAGGTCTCCGGCGATGGCATCACCACCACTACACTCATCTCGTTAAGCCGCATCGAGGGGTACCCTCGGTTGACTCAAAGGCTCGCCGGAGCAAGCACGACGACGGCCATGGCGGCTCAGCGGCGATGCGTGGCGACGCACCGGCCATCTCTGGCCACGAGATACTCAGGCGAGCTTCGCTATAGATTCGTGGTGACCTAGCGAGGTTAAAGGGTGAAGGTTAGGGTTAGTAGCGGCGCCAGAGGAGCACGGGCGCGTGCATGGCGGCACGGCGGCACGAGCGCGGCCATGGTGAGGTCATCGTTCCGACAAGACGGTGGTCCGTGATAGATCTCCATCTTCGATGATGGTGCTAGGGTTAATGTATATGTGGAAACACGCGCTAGAGAGGGACGATAGGACCTAGTCGGTGCCTACCGCGGTGAGCTTGAGCTCGTGGCCCTAGCAAGCGCGTGCGGTACGATCGTGCGTTCCTGCGTGGTGACGGTGGTAGCAGTTAAACCGACTATGGCGTGAGCTACTATGACTTAAGATGACGATGGACTAGGGAAGAAATAGGTAGGAGGAGCGGTGGATAAGGCTACCCAAGGCGAGCTCAGAGCTCAGCGGCGCTCTGTGATCATGGTGGTGACGGTGATGTGAAATGTCGCTTTACCTTAGCTCAAGCAGTGGCAGTGGCGGGTCAGGGAGGTAGAGGAGATGATGGCAGAGCTGTGAGCACGATGGATCGGATAGAGGTGCAGCAAGGATGGCGAGTGCTGCTGGTGAAGGCTCGACGGCGGCGTGCGGGTGCGGTGCCCAATCTGGCGCAGTGAGTACGAGAGAGAACAGAGCGAGAGCGACAGAGCGCAAGTGAGAGTGGAGAGCAAGCGCCCGGACTCTTCTCCTCTTCAGCATGGCAACGCGGGGCCAGCGACGGCATACGACCACCATGTGGCGTGCGGGCGCTGACGCTGGTGGGCCATGACACGCGTGGCTTGTCGGTTCAAATCGGCCATCAGGCCGACTGATAAGCCATCTTCGTGCCATTGTTACCCCTAATCCGTGCAGAATTAGCAAAAACTCCCTTACTAAGATTTGTAGAGCTGTAGGAGACCTACAACTTTACTTTAGAAAGTTTAGTCAAATTCCCAATGGTTTTCAAACTACAGTGCTCTAAAGTGGTATACTTTGAAACTGTAAGTCATTAAAGACAGAAAATTTCACAAGTCCCTAAAACAACATTTGATTGATTCTTGTGGGCCCTATTTGACCATTTTAGGCACTGAATTAGCTCATGACCCTTAAACAAAGTTTCTTCCACATAAGATAAGCTACAACTTTTATTAAGGGTGCACTTCCATGCAAACAATCTATGCTATAGTTCAACTTTGGTCAAAGTAGGATCATGAAAAATGGCATTATGAGTAAATTAGGACTTAGAAGCAAAATTGGCCCATGTCATGAATACAAACATTGTTCCATTTACCATCCTAGATATGTCTAAGCTATTTTTGTGACCTCACAACCATTTCTCACATTGGTCACACATGATCACAACCATATGTAAGTATATAAGCAACATCACATGTGATAAAGAGAAGGTGAATGAAATGAAACTTCACATGCTCATGCTCATGAATGCTTGGATGATGCTTGTGCTCATAAAATGCAAGTGTCAAATGCATGATTAACACTAGGGTCCTAATGGCTAGAGGGGGGTGAATAGCCTATTAAAAAAATTCTACAACAACACTTAAGCTAAATAGTTAGACAATTAAACGGAGAAGCGAGTGTTGCGCTAGCCTACTAAAAATACAAGCCTCCTATCCACAATTCTAGTTATCTATGATCTCTATGTCACACAAGAGGCTAAGTCACTACTCTCTAAGTTAGTGAGCTCTCAAAGACTAACTAAGGAGCCTCACTAACCACTAACAAGACACAAGCTAGCTCTCATAACTAATTACACTAAAGAGCTTAGCTACACTAGAAAAGTAAATGCAAGAGAGGTAGGAGGGTTATACCGCTGTGGCAAGTGACAATCAATCAGTCACAATGAATACCAAATGAATTCCTCGGAGACAAGATGACACAGATTTTTCATCGAGGTTCACTTGCTTGCCGACAAGCTAGTCCCCGTTGTGGTGATTCACTCACTTGGAGGTTCACGCGCTAATAGGCAACACACGCCTAACCCGCAATCGGATGCCGCACAACCAATATAAGATGAGGATCCACAAGCCACGAGAAATCCACAATCCACTAGAGTAATCCACTAGATCCTTGCTGCACCAAGCCGTCTAGGTGGTGGCAACCACCATGAGTAACAAGCGAAATCCTCAGTGAAACACAATCACCAAGTGCCTCTAGATGCAATCACTCAAAGCAATACACTTAGATGCTCTCAAATCCCACTAGATGATGATCCAATCAAGCAAGGTGAGTTAGAGAGTGTGGCTATGATGATCCAATCAAGCAAGGTGAGTTAGAGAGTGTTGGCTATGCTCACTAGGATGTATACTCAATACAAATGGCCAAGAGAGTGAGCCCAAGCTAGCCACACGCCTTTTATAGAACCCCAACGAAATTGAGCCATTGGGCTCAACACAGAGCATAGCTCATGCTGACCAAACACTCTGATTAGAAGGACTGGACACACCCAGCCTAGCGTTCGGTCGCAGGATCTTCACCACATGTCCCGCCTTCAAACTTGCGCCTACCGATCTCCAACAGTCAACTCGCTCCATGCCAGCCTATAAGTCAAGACTGGATGCACCTGCCCTAACCAGACGTTGCACCACCGCGTCTGCTCATGTGTCCCCATGCTACCTTCATGCCAAGACCAAACGCGCCTTAGTGAGACCTGACACGCACGCCCGCGGAGTCCGATCGACTCTAGTAAGCATCCAGAGAGGAAAATCTGCAACTGAACGTGTTCGTTCACAAGAGATCGGACACATCCCTGAGTTCGATCCTCTCTGGCCTTCTACATGCGTTACATCAGTGTACGTCATTGGTGACTGGACGCAACCCCTACATGTCTGGTCCAGCACCTAGATCGGCGTTCTATCCCGAGCCCGAGCGTGCCCAACACCGTGCGCCACTGACTGAATGTAGGCCTCTGATTCTGGTCACTGCCTAGGCAGCGTCCGGTCACCTCGGGAAGCCTCCTCCACTTCTCCAACTTCTCCATCCTTGATCAAATGTGCTAACCACCAAGTGTAACACCTTGTGCACGTGTGTTAGCATATTTTTACAAACATTTTCAAGGGTGTTAGCACTCACTAAACTCTAAATGCATATGCAATGAGTTAGAACATCTAGTTGCACTTTGATAACCACATTTCACGATGAGTTTCACCCCTCTTAATAGTACGGCTATCTATCCTAAATATGATTACACCCACTAGGTGTCTTAATCACCAAAACAAAATAGCCCTATGGATATCACCTTTGCCTTGAGCCCATTTTATTTTTCTCTTTCTTCTTTTCTAAGCCCGAGCACTTGATCATCACCATGGCCATCACCACCATCATGATCTTCATCCATTTGCTCCACCACTAGGAATGTGCTACCCTATCTCATGATCACTTAGAGCAAAGGGTTAACACTAAGGGTTTCATCAATTCACCAAAACCAAACTACAGCTTTTAGAGGGGAGGCGGCATCCACCCACGACAGCATCGGTGAGGGAGAGGGAGGTGAGATCTGTAGCAGAACCGTCCAATTTATAAGAGCACAAGTATAATGGAAGCCCGAGCCCATATAAACCCAGTAGTCCATTGAGTACCACAAAGGGTCTCGATTCAACCAACATACAACTAAGATCGTACATGATTCAACATACATATCACACATTACATAAAGTTCACAAATATAGTTCCATACATCAAAGTACGATTAAAAGTTATTACAAACCAAGTTTAGGTAAAATAGTAGCGGAAGCAATTAAAGTTTAAAACCAACATCTCACATCATTGTTCAAATACTATGCCAGCTCAGGATCACAACCACAAAAGCATAATAGAGGGATTAACGAGAGATGCCTTACCCAGGGCCCTACTCCTCGTCCACAGCAGGACAGAAGTAGTTCTTACAGTAGCCATGATAGATTGTACCATCTACAACAAGTGGGAAATAAACCCTGAGTACAAGAAGGTACTCAGCTAGACTTATTCATCATAAACCAAAAATAAAGTGACTCCAAGGATCATGCGAGGCTTTATAAGTGGAGCTAGCTTGACAACATTTTGCATAAAAGCCACTAGTTGAGCTATACATTTTGTAATTCGGTAACCAAGTTGACTATAGCTATTCATCTCTAGATTAGCAACTAACCTGTGCCAAACATGTGGTATATCATTTAGTAGCATACAATAGTAACCATAGTCGGTGTAATATTTTCCATGTTCATCATAACCATCACATTCCATAGTTCAATTACTACGATGAAGGGACTCCGCCAAGTTTCTCACTATCTAGGAGAGTTGGCGATTTGAATCGATTGCAACAAGCTGGGTAGTTATTCCTAACACAAACCCAGGTCTACCAGCCATGGTAGCCTAGGTCACCTTTGGTATAACTCAGGTCCACATTTCGTGGGTTCGACAAGCGCCGCATAACCAGGGACAACTAGCTGCCAGGACGATCAGGACTACCCTACCCTTGGGCTCATGTCTAGCTCCCTACACATCCTTACTACCATCTAGAGTGCGCACTTTGACAGAACAAAGCCTGACCTAAGTCGAGCTACTTGGCTTCATGGTCGGAACGAGTTATCTGACTAGCTAAGTGAGAAGCATGCGTTCAAAATGACAAGAGGGCCTCCAACGATGCGGTCATTAATCGACACAGATGGAATCATATGAGTCAACCTACGTATAGACTCCACCAGGCCTCCAGTTACATTACGACATGGTTCTTTTCCATCATAGCAAATATAGCCAACCGTGCTCCGGTATCCACCAATATCTCGCAGGTGACAGGAAATCACCTGACTTCTACCGGTCTAAGCATGGCTAAGCATGTATTGGATCCTGGATCTACACAAGGTTAAAGGTATATTTATCTGTACAAGGTAGTTCTATGCATCAAGTTTTTACAATTCAACTCTTATAACCTAATGCATCAACCATAAAGGACTCAAGTGATATTTTGTAAAACATGGGAGGCTTAAAATGCTCCGGGGCTTGCCTTTTAGAAAGGAAGTGGGTCGGTGGTTAGGGCACTCTAGAAGTTCGTCAATGGCTGGTCCTCTCCTTTAGGAGCTATGGGTTAGGGTGTCCCTTGATTGTCCTCAACCTCTTCTTCGAATTCCAGTAGGGTTACTCCTTCGGGCGATCCTATATGCATGAGCACGAATAAGATATCATGGATGCATAGGTAATGACATGGATGATATGATATGATGAAATGCATAATCATAAGTGTTCTTAACAGCAAGGTATTAGGGTGATAACAAGATTAACTTCTTTTACTGAGTAGGTGCAAATCTCCTTTCTAGTAATTAAACAAACATATATTTAAACATTTTTTGGGCTGCAAGACAGAAGCCAATTGTTTTGAACATAACTAGAGTTTTATATATCAACATAATATGGTTGTGGACATTCTAGAAATCTTATGAAATTGTCTACAACTTTATTTTAGTCATCTTAATGTGATTCAGCAGTTATCTAGATCAAATAATTCAATCTTTCAGATCTGTCCAGAAAGCAAGCATTTCTAACAGCAGAATTCTAACAAACATAATTCTTAAATGATAAGACCTATGACTATGAAAATTTAATACTAGGTAGATAAGTAAGTTATCTACAACTTTGTTATTAACAAGTTTTACATGAAAGATCATTATCATCATGAAATCATCACCACGACAAAAACTATACATGTAGCCATCTAGTTGAATTATAAAGCAATAATTAACTAGTTGCCTATAAACAAATACATCTAAGCCTCACTAATAGTATCAACAGATTATATGCATCACACAAACCATAGAAAACATCATGGTTAAACCTAACTAATTTATTTATATTCATCTATTAATTTCCTTAGATAATAAGGTGATTTACAGAGAAAATATTTCTATTACTCAATAAATTTTGAGAAAATTACAATAAGCTACACATCATCCTAGTAGTCTACTGTACAAATTTCATGCCATTTGGATAAGTATAGATACCTCTACAAAAATGACAAGTTACATATGCTTATTTTAGCAAAATTAGTTTAGCATAGTGAAAAGTGTCAAGCAACTAATTTCATATTTTTATTACTTTCCTCCTAGCATGAGAAAACTTTGTAAAATTTTGTATGATCATATGTTAGGTATTTTTACCCCATTTAATTTCACTAGAAACTAGCAATTAATTAAGATTAAATAGGAAGATCATATTACAAGTATGTCTACTGTAGGTTTATTATTTTTCGTACATAGATCATGTCAACGCAGGACCAGAAAAATTGGAATCACAGTTTTATCACCTTCCTAGCTCAAGTTATGCAATTTACAAGATAGAAACTATTTTAAAAGCACTTATATTGCTCAATTTAATTCTCCTAGAAAAATATGCTAAACAAAAGATTTAATATTTTTATCAAATAGTACACTTCAAGATAAATCCAACAAAATTTAGTTCATCCCATTTGGATACTCCTAGCTCAAGATATAATTTTTGCAAGTTTGCTACAAAATCTGTGAAAACAAATAAAGAAAATCAAATTCACTCGGGGTCTGCTGCTAGGTACACCTGGTCCATACACCCCACTATGACTGGCGCGTGGGCCCTAGAAGTCAACCGACCCCACATGTCAGTGAGACCGAGGTAGGGCAGTGCTTTGATCGGCGAGAACTTGCCAACGGCGAGGTCACCGGCGATGAGGTCAGCACTGTTGTGTTCCCCATTCCCACGCGCATCTATGGGTGCCCTTAGTTGGCCCAGAGGCTTGTCGAAGCAAGCTCGACGATAGCAATGGTGGCGGTGCGTGGTGACGGACTCGTCGCCTCCAACGATGGCAAGGCCAGGCCAGCACGGCTACGATATCTACTAACCCTAAGCGGCGGTGAGGCTTGGCCACGTGAATGCGTCACGGCGGCACGAGCGCACTGGCGGCACGGTAGCGTTCTGCTCCAAAGAGGCTGGCATCGGCTGTAGGCTCTTGGCTTGAGTTAGACCTAGCTCCAACCTAACCCTAATGAGAGGAACGCATGAGCGAGATGGCTCAATAGAGCATAGCCATGGTGAGCGCAAGCTCGGCGGTGCTCCAGCGATGGCGTGGCTACAGCAAACTCACCCTTAGGCGTTTACCTTGGCTCGATTGGCACGGCTAACTAGTAGGGAAGGTGGAGGAGGTGATGGCCGAGCAGTCCACGCGAGCAATTGGACAATGGTGCGGTGGCGACAGCGAGCGAGCATGGCGGAGCTCGACAGTAATGGCAACAGCGCTTGGTTTCGCTCTGGCGTGGCGAGAGTGGGAGCGAGAGCGAGGCAGAGAGAGTGAGCGTGAGTGAGAGAGAGCAGCGGTGTCGCGTGGTTTTGCTACCCGCCAAGGCCTAACATGCGGGCTCGATGCCAGCGAATGGCCTCCATGCGGCGACCACGGCCTGACGTCAGTCGACCACGACGCATGCGCGCGGCGTCGGTTAAGACACCACTGAACCCGACTGACGAAGCAAGTTATAGCGATCAGTCCTCCTAATCCATGGTGATTTAGTAAAAACTTCCTTAATAAAAATTGTAGAGCTACGTGAGCACTATAAGATTCCAACTACAAAGCTCTAAAGTGAGGTACCTTGAAACCGAAATTAGCATTCTACACCTAGAAAAATTTTAAGTCACAAAATATCATTTTGTTGATACTTGTGATCTCTATTTGACCATGTTAGACACTGATTCAGCACATGACCCTTAAACAAAGTTTGTTACCCATGACAAGAACTACAACTTTTATTTAGGTCACACAGCCATGCAAGCTCTCTAAACTACTATTCAACTTTAGTCAAACTAGCATCATGAAAATGGCATTTCAAAGTAAACCAACACTTAGAAGCAAATTTGGTTCATGTCATGAATACAAAAATTGTTCCATTTACCATCCTAGATATGTCTAAGGTGTTTTCATGACCTCACAACCATTTCATATATTGGTCATACATGATTACAAGCATATGCATATATATAATCAACATCACATGTGATAATGTATAAAGAATGAAATGAAATTTCATATACTCATGCTCATGAATGAATGAATGTTGCTTGTGCTCATGAAATGCAAGTGTCAAATGCAATGCTTAACACTAGGGTGTTATAGCCCCTCCCCTTATAGAAATCTCGTCCCGAGATTTGAAAGACCTACCATTCTTCATAAAAAGTGGGATAAACCTCACGTAAATAATCCTCCTGTTCCCACGTGGCATCTTGTTCATTGTGGTTATGCCACACCACCTTGTAGAACTTAATGACCTTGCTCCGGGTTACTCTTTCCATTTCTTCTAGCACTCGAATTTATTTCTCTTCATAGGTCAAATCCGATTCGAGCTTAATGTTGGTGGGTGCAATGGCTTCCTCAGGAACGCGAAGACATCTTTTCAACTGAGAAACATGGAAGACATTGAATATAGCACTCATCTCTGGGGGAAGTTGTAACTTGTAGGTGACATTTCCCTTCCATTTGATAATCTAGTACGGGCCTACATATCTAGGCGCAAGCTTCCTTTTCATTCCGAATCTCTACACTCCCTTCATGGGTGAAACTTTAAGTACAGAAAGTCTCCCACTTCAAAGGTTGGTGGTCTTCTCCTTTTATTAGCATAAATGTTTTGTCTTGACTAAGCTGCTTTCATGAGTTGTTGGATAACACGTACTTGTTCTTCAACTTCTGTGACAAAATCTATGCCATAGTACTCCTTTCTCTGGGCTCAATCCAATTCAAAGGAGTTCTACATTTATGAACTTACAAGGCCTCAAAAGGAGCCATCTTGATGCTCTTTTGATAACTGTTGTTATAGGAGAACTCGGCTAAAGGTAGCCACTTTTCCCATGAACCCTTGGAAGAGATCACACGTGCTCTCAACATATCTTCTAAGATTTGATTTACTCGCTCAGTCTGCCCAGAGGTCTAAGGGTGATATGCTGAGCTTCGAACCAAATTGGTACCTAACTGCTTGTGCAAGTGCTCCCAAAATCGAGCAGTGAATTGAGAGCCTCTATCTGATACAATGGTTCTTGGTACCCCATGTAGTCGCACTATATGCATGATATACAATGTTGCGTATTCATATGGTCGATAGCGGGTGCTAACCGGAATAAAATGCACAGACTTTGTCGATCGGTCCACAATTACCCATATCAAATCGAAACCCTTCTGAGTGGGTGGAAGTCCTACAATAAAGTCCATGCTAATCTCCTCCCACTTCTATCCTAGATTAGACAAAGGTTGGAGCAATCCAGCAGGTTTCAGATGATCCGCTTTGACCCTACTGCAATTATCACACCTAGCGACATAGGTGGCGATCTCTTTTTTCACCTTGGTCCACCAAAAATGGGTTTTCAAATCTTGATACATTTTGCTACTACCCAGATGGATAGATAACTTGGATGAATGAGCTCCATCTAAGATTTGATTTCTAAGTTCGTAGTCTTTTGGTATCATAAGTCGGGTTTTGAACCATAACACACCTCTTTCATCCAACCTGAAATACTTGGTTTCCTATTCCTTCATCTTTCTCTTTATGTGAAACACACCTACATCTGTCTTCTATTTTTTTTATGATTTTGCTCTCAAGTGAACAACTGACAGTGATGTTGTGTAGCACAATAGGATACAGTAGATTAAACCCATCTTCCAATAAGGCTTCTAAGGCATTACAATGAGATTTCTGACTAAGTGCATCTGCTACAACATTGGCTTTTCCTAGATGGTAGTGCACTTTTAAATTATAGTCATTGATCAGCTCTAACCATCTATGTTGTCTCATGTTCAGCTCTGGTTGAGTGAAGATATACTTGAGACTTTTGTTGTCAGTGTATATGTGACATATGTTTCCCAACAAGTAATGTCTCTATATCTTCAATGCATGAACAACTACGGCAAGTTCTAAATCATGTGTAGGATAGTTGACTTCATGCTTCCTCAAATGTCGAGAAGCATAGGCAATAACTTAACCTTCTTGCATAAGCACACATCCTAAACATCTACCCGATGTGTCACAAAACACATCAAAAGGCTTTTCAATGTCGGGTTATGCCAGAACAGGAGCAGTGATTAGCAAGGTTCGCAGAGTGTGAAAAGCAGCCACACACTCTGGAGTCCAATTAAACTTTTCATCCTTCTGAAGTAATCTGGTCATGGGCTTAGCTACTTTGGAAAAGTCAAGAATGAAACGATGATAATAGCCTGCTAGCCCTAGAAAACTATGAACTTCATGAACCAAAGTTAGGGCCTTCCAATCCATGACCTCTTGTACTTTAGATGGGTCTACAGAGATTCCATCTTGAGATAATATATGACCCAAGAAAGGTACTTTCTTCAGCCAAAATTCACACTTGCTAAACTTTACATACAATTTATGCTCTCTCAGCCTAGACAAGACAACTCTTAGATGCTCTGCATTATCTGCCTCATTCTCAGAGTAAATCAGGATATCATCGATAAACATGACCACGAACTTATCAAGCTCGGGCATGAACACCGAATTCATCAGGTACATGAAATAGGTAGGAGCATTTGTTAGTCCAAAAGACATTACCAAATACTCATGCAAGCCGTACCTAGTTGAGAAAGTTATCTTAGGTACATCTTCTGACCTGATCTTGATTTGGTGATAGCCTGATTTCAAGTCAATCTTAGGGAATACCTTTGCTCTTGACAGTTGATCAAACAAAATATCAATACGAGGCAAAGGATACTTGTTCTTTATGGTTACTGCATTGAGCGGCCTATAGTCCACACATATCCGCAAGGATTTGTCCTTCTTCTTCACAAATAAAGCTGGACAACCCCCATGGAGACGAACTAGGTCGAATGAGACCTTTGTCCAAAAGTTCTTGTAGTTGAATTTTAAGTTCGACTAACTCATTGGGTGCCATCCTATAGGGTCTTCTTGAGATAGGTGTTGTACCTAGCACTAACTCAATTTTAAATTCCACATCCCTATCAGGCGGTAAGCCAGGCAACTCATCTAGGAACACATCCAAAAATTCACAAACTACTAGAATATCACAGAGGGTAGTGGCTTGGATAGCACAAGAAAAGTTTTGAAGATCAAAACTTCTAGGAAGTGGCACCAGAAAAACACCCTCCCCCATAGCTTCCCTCAACATAATGGTTCGAGTGGATGTGTTGATGAGAACCATGTGTCCACTCATCCATTTCATGCCCAAGATCATATCTATGGCTAATCCTAGCAATACTATCAGATCCATAGTGTACTCCCTCTCTTGTATGGAGATGAGCACATCTCTGACTATTTGATTTGTAGAAATAGTAGCCCCAGCTGAACTTATACTATAACCACCCTTGTCTACCTCAATTATCTTCTAATCATGATTAGATGCAAATGTTTAGCTCATAAATGAATGAGAAGCTCCAGAATCAAATAAAACAATGGCGGGATGTTTGTTAACAAGAAACATACTGGCGGTAACAACTTTCCTTGTGGGAATTTCTTCCACCGTGGTGTAGTGCACGTATCCAGAACATGCCTTAGGATTGACTTGCTTCTAATTACCTAGGTTTTGATTTCCACCCTTCTTGAGATTTAGGCACTCCTTGGACCAGTGACCCGTCTGATTGCAATTGAAGCATGGCTGGTTACTTCTTGGCCCTACTAAACTTCCTTGCCCTACGTTACCCTTGGGCAGGGCAATGGTGAATGGCTTGTGAAACACCTTCTAAGGTTGGCTGGCCTAGGCTTTCTGCTGAGGAGGCCTAAACTTAGGCGCTGGAGGACAGGAACTGTGGCCTAACTGCCACTAGAGCTTTGGACTGAGATGATCCTGAGGCACCTACATCAGTTGCCCTTTTGTGGCCCTTTGTTGTTGCGTGCAAGTTGTTCTGATTCTCCTAGGTTAAGGCATCGCTGACAAACTCATTATATGTAGCACATCTTGAGTTGGCTAGTCTTCATCAGTTTGGTGCCAAGGCCTCTCTTGAAGCTTTCTATCTTCTTTTCTTTTGTGTCAACAAACCCTAGGGCATATGGGGACAAATTGTTGAAGGCATGCATGTGCTCGGTAAGGGTCTTGGTCCCTTGAGTGAGTCTCATGAACTCGGCAGCTTTCATGTGCATCAGCCCCGGGGGTATATGATGTCCCCTAAAGGCTGTCTTGAATTGCTCCTAGGTAACATTTGCTCTAGCAGGTAAGGTAGACAAATAATGAGTCCACCAGATACCTATAGGCCCTACAGTTGATGAGATGCATACTCGGCCTTCATCATTTCGATGACCCTCAACAGATAGAACTTCTGTTCAATAGTGTTCAACCACTCATCAGCCTGGAGAGGTTCTTCTGCCTCTTTTAAGATAGGAGGCTTAGTCTCCAGAAAGTCCGTGAATGTACTATACTGATTTGGTTTTGGCCCTTGATGCTGCTCGCGGGCGTGAGCAGTGTTCTATATAATGAGGCGCAGTGTATCCTCCATTGCTCTCTAATTTCCCAGGAACTATGCGAAAAACTCATTCACAGACGATGACGGTGGTGGTGGTAAGTCACCATCATTGCCACCTTGGCTGGTGCCTGCTCCAGCGCGAGTGTGAGTCATCTACAAAATTGCAACCATAAGTGATTATTGGATGATGTTAAGAGATTGCAGATGAATTGTGTAATCATGCCAAACTGAATTTACTGGAGAGAATCTTAAATTCATACAATAAAACAGAGGCAGAATAATTCATTCTCGCAACATAACATCACCAATTTGATCACTTATCATACTTGCAATGCGTTAACATGCATGTCATATTTCACCAGTAAAATGAAACTGGAATTTCATCAAAGTTCAACCCATCATGGATTAACATGCAAAGTACTAATATTACACCGAAGTTATGTCACGAGTACTGAAGTTCAAACTACAAGTCAATTACATAAATAGCAGGGATACAACTAGCGCTTCAAACTAGTCACTAAACGGCCCTACTCTTTAGCGTGCTCGCTGTCGAGGTTAGAGATAGCATCATCCTCATCCTCTAGATCCACTTCTTCCTCCCAACTGTCATCTTCAACTAATATCTCTGGATCTTCTTCCTCATCAAAGATTGGGTGCAGTTGGTTGTTCAGATAATGCACCTCATGCTGAAGATCAACCACCACGTTCTGGGTATGTGCAAGCTACTGGCGTAAGTCCCTTTAACTCGGTTCTGCTGCGTGGCTAAGGCTTTGGCATTGTTTCATGCTGCTTTTGCCATGGCTGCACTGTTGTTTGCTTGGATCCACTGGCACGTAGCTATGAGCGCTTTGGCGTGAGCGGCCTCTAGCTACTCCTAGAGTCCTGCTAGCACTGTCTGATCATTAGCTCTTGCCACTTCGGTGGTAGCTCTTCGCTGATCGACCTGTTCCATCTGAGTGTGGAGATTTTCCAATGCTAAGTAAGCTTGATCAGAGTCCCAACAAGCCTCACTTGCTGCCTTTTTGTGCTTGCACACAGGCTTCCTTAGTTTACGTTGTGCAGCTTTGACTCTCATGAGCTTGTCCCTGCAAGTGGTATAGGACTCCTGCTAGAAGTCCCAGGTATCCTGACGAGTATAGAACATCTTCATCACGGTGAACATGGCACTCATAGCGGGACTAGAACTACCTGCCCGCTCATCCTGGTCTTAGATCAACGCATTGCAGTTGCGCTGTGCCCATACTA
Source organism: Miscanthus lutarioriparius (assembly GCA_904845875.1). Classification (NCBI taxonomy): domain Eukaryota; kingdom Viridiplantae; phylum Streptophyta; class Magnoliopsida; order Poales; family Poaceae; genus Miscanthus; species Miscanthus lutarioriparius. The sequence continues at coordinate 86,477,235 of CAJGYO010000005.1, read as the reverse complement.
CTATAGATGGATCCACCCAAGGAAAAGTACCAGCGGCACTACCGGTAAGCTTATCCCCATGCTGCTGACATATCTGACTCAACACCTCAAAAGCCACTACTTGGGAAGCCTCCCAAGGAGATTTTCCCTCAAAGTCCACCTTCCACTCCTGCCATAGGGGTGCTTGGGTACAAAAATGTATGGTTTGCTGCACCTCATACCATGGTTGTCTCTCCAGGTATTCTTCATTCCAGAAATAGAGGGACAGTTTGGTATACCACACAAAATCCAAGACCCTCCAAAGTAGGGCAGGGGTACCAAACATTTCCAACAAAATGGTGCAACTCTCGTGAGAACAACGTTATAATAGAAAAAGAGTTACCTAACCGAATAAGAGACTTATAAGGGGAGGAACAATGCAAGCAGGTAATAAATGATTTATCATGATGCATACATGTTCCGTACGTCCTCACAAACTTAGGAAAATTAAAACTTCTAACGGCATACACGGTGGCATACATGTGTTCTCTCATATATAACATAGCTAGTCGGGCTACACATTTTGCTATTAGTGTACCTGCGCAAGAATTTTATTTCAGCACAACCCCACAAGTATATATGCAGAAATAAAAATATGGGCTCTAGGTTGCAAGCTAAATACTTCTATATATATAAACCCATATATATAATTCTGTATCAAGGCTACCCGAAAGTAAATACGTCCCATATATACATATAAATATGCATATACAGTCGTATCAAAGCTAACCCATAATTAAATACCTCCATATATATATGATATATATATACTTTAGTATCAAAGCTAACTCTCCCCATTAGACCACACGCTCACATCTTGCGGTCATGCCACTCATCATCTTACCTTGGGCGTAGAGACAGTTGATCCATATATTATCACTCAAGTGAATGGCATCCATACAATAGCACACCGTATGGACGACGAAAATAAAAACCCCCCAAGTTAGTACATAATTACCCACCTGAAATCCTTAACTAGGCATAAAGGAAGTGATCACTAGCACTTTAGATTCAAACTTTAGGTTTAAACACCTATATATATATATATATATATATATATATATATATATATATATATATATATCAGTTGCCAAAACTAGTTTTGGAAAAATAAAAACCTTTGTTTTAAATACACATATGGCAATTAATGCTGAATCTTGCTCTGATGCCAGCTATAGCAGAACCATCCAATTTATAAGAGCACAAGTACAATAGCAGCCCGCAAGCGGTCGCACTATCATACTTGAGCCCATATAAACCCGGTAGTCCATCGAATACCACGAATGGTCTCGATTCAACCAACATACAACCAAGATCGTACATGATTCAACATACATGTCACACGTTACATAAAGTTCACAAATATAGTTTCATACATCAGAGTACGATTAAAAGTTATTACAAACCAAGTTCAGGTAAAATAGTAGCGAAAGCAATTAAAGCTTGAAACCAACATCTCACATCATTGTTCAAATACTATGCCAGCTTAGGATCACAACCACAAAAGCCTAATAGAGGGATTAATGAGAGACGCCTTGCCTAGGGCCCTACTCCTTGTCCACAACGGGATAGAAGCAGTTCTTACAGTAGCCATGATAGATTGTACTATCTGCAACAAGTGAGAAATAAACCCTGAGTACGAGAAGGTACTCCACTAGACTTACCCGTCATAAACCAAAAATAAAGTGACTCCAAGGATTTGGTTCACCCCATTTGGATACTCCTAGCTCAAGATATAATTTTTGCAAGTTTGCTACAAAATCTGTGAAAACAAATAAAGAAAATCAAATTCACTCGGGGTCTGTTGCTAGGTACACCCATCCATACACCCCGCTGTGACTGACGCGTGGGCTCCGGAAGTCAACCGACCTCACACGTCAGTGAGACTGAGGCAGGGCGGCGCTTTGACCGGCGAGAACTCGCCGACGGTGAGGTCACCGGCGATGAGGTCACCACCGTTGTGTTCCCTATTCCCACGCACATCTACTAGTGCCCTTGGTTGGCCTAGAGGCTCATCGGAGCTAGCTCGATGGCGACGATGGTGGCTCAGCGGCAGCGCGCGGTGGAGGACTTGTCGTCTCCGGCGATGGCATGGCCAGGCGAGAGCGGCTACGATATCTACTAACCCTAGCAAAGCTCTACGGCACAAATCGAGTCACCACGAAGCGACGGTGAGGCTTGGCCGCGTGCATGGCGGCACGGCAAGGCGAGCGCAACGGCGGCACGGCAGTGTTCTGCTCAAACGAGGCCGGCATCGGCCTTAGGCTCTTGCTTTGAGTTAAACCTACCTCTAACCTAACCCTAACGAGAGGAACGCGTGAGCGAGATGGCTCGACGGAGCACGGCCACGGTGAGCGCGAGCTCGGTGGTGTTCCAGCGATGGCGTGGCTACGAAAACTCGCCCTTAGGCATTTACCTTGGCTTGATTGGCACGGCTAACTGGTCGAAAAGGTGGAGGAAGCGATGGCCGAGCGGTGCACGCGAGCAATCGGACAATGGCGCGGTGGCGGCAACGAGCGAGCGTGGCAAAGCTCGGCGGCAATGGCGACGACGCTCGGTTTTGCTCTGGCACAGCGAGAGCGGGAGCGAGAGTGAGGTAGAGAGAGTGATGTGTGTACGTGTATGGAAACACACGACTGCAACTTGAATGGCCTGATCTTCATAGTAGAGCATAAGTAAACTTGATAACTATCGTTGCATGACCTGATGGAGAGGTAGTGCACCACGAGATCTTGCACCCGCGACGAACTGCCGAGACATCCACCCTTCCATGCACCGACAAAACCAGTCCACGCAATCATGCCATATAGACATGAAGGCACGAAATGGATGAACCGAAGTTCGGTGTTCTACAACCCCCTCAGGAGTCGAAAGAACGAATGTTGCAAAGCACTCATGCCTTACCAAAGATTCCAAATATTCTCTCCATGAGAGGAGAACACACACACAAGGTGGCTGTATTTTAACCAAAAGAGAGAGGCTCTTACATAGAAGGATTACATGGGTATTTATACAATGATGAAAAGTATGCGAAAAGTTGACACTTAATCTGGGTGCTAACCACCATACCAAAGGTCCTCTTTACTTTTGGCTACTCAAGTGGGAACTCAAGCAATCTCTTCAATTCTCTTGCAGGTCTTTGGGCTGCATGTGCACCTTCCACTAAAACGATCATAACTCTTAGCTCGGAAGTCCAAAAGATGCACCGTTTGTTGCGTTGGAAACTAGACTTCAATATCTTTCTGTTGATATGGAAGAAGGATGCAGAAACGTGGCCCAGTTTTGCAGGTATAGCTGTAACAAACTGTTGAATCATAATTGAGGTTGAGTTATCCTTGTCCACATCATTCTCTCTCTCTTCGAAACGAGTCGTCCTCGACTCGTGCTCATAGCATCAACATTGGACGAACATTATTGGAAACTTGACTCAAGAAAAAAAAACAAGACTTGACGATGCAAGATAACTACAAACTCGGCAAATCGAGACCAACTCCATATAGTGAGAACCAAACCATCGAATTGACCCGGCCGCAATGAGAGGAAACCAATGTTTAAATCTCTCAAGGCACCCTATCAGCATTCTCGACTTGACTCAACGCTATCCGGGAATTGAATACCAATCTGCGAAGGAAGCTTGTAAGGATAATCAGCTCACACCATGACAACCAAGGCTCGAATACCAAATGATGTGTGTACGTGTATGGAACACACGATCGCAACTTGTATTGCCCAATCTTCATGGTGGAGCATAAGTAAACTTGGTAACTATCGTTGCATGACACGATGGAGAGGTAGCGCACCACGAGATCTTGCACCCATGACGAACCGCCGAGACATCCACCCTTCCATGCGCCGACAAAACCGGTCCACGCAATCATGCCATATAGACATGAAGGCACGAAATGGATGAACCGAAGTTCGGTGTTCTACAACCCCTCGAGTCGAAAGAGCGAATGTTGCAAAGCACTCATGCCTTACCAAAGATTCCAAATATTCTCTCCATGAGAGGAGAACACACACACAAGGTGGTCAGTATTTTAACCAAAAGAGAGAGGCTCTTACATAGAAGGATTACATGGGTATTTATACAATGATGAAAAAGTATGAAAAGTTGACACTTAATCTGGGTGCTAACCACCATACCAAAGGTCCTCTTTACTTTTGGCTAAGCTGAAGTGGGAACTCAAGCAATCTCTTCAATTCTCTGCAGTCTTTGGGCTGCATGTGCACCTTCCACTAAAACGATCATAACTCTTAGCTCGGAAGTCCAAAAGATGCACCGTTTGTTGCGTTGGAAACTAGACTTCAATATCTTTCTGTTGATATGGAAGAAGGATGCAGAAACGTGGCCCAGTTTTGCAGGTATAGCTGTAACAAACTGTTGAATCATAATTGAGGTTGAGTTATCCTTGTCCACATCAGAGAGTGAGCACGAGTGAGAGAGAGCAGCGACGTCGCGCGGTTTTCCTACCCACCCCGGCCTGACACGTGGGCCCGACACCGGTGGACGGCCTCCACGTGGCGACCGATGCCTGACGCTGGTCGACCACGACGCACGCGCAGCGCCGGTTCAGACTTCCTTAATAAAAATTGTAGAGCTACGTGAGTACTACAAGATTGCTTAAAGGAGTTTTGTCTAATTCGCAATGGTTTTCAAACTACAAAGCTTTAAAGTGAGGTACCTTGAAATTGAAATCGAAATTAGCATTCTACACAGAGAAAAAATTTAAGTCACAAAATAGCATTTTGTTGATACTTGTGAGCTCTATTTGACCATGTTAGACACTGATTCAGCTTATGACCCTTAAACAAAGTTTGTTACCCATGATAAGAACTATAACTTTTATTTAGGTCACATAGCCTTGCAAGCTCTCTAAACCATTGTTCAACTTTAGTCAAACTAGCATCATGAAAATGATATTTTAAAGTAAACCAACACTTAGAAGTAAAATTGGTTCATGTCATGAATATAAAAATTATTCCATTTATCATCCTAGATGTGTCTATGGTGTTTTCATGACCTCACAACCATTTCATACATTGGTCATGCATGATTATAAGCATATACATATATATAATCAACATCACATGTGATAATGTATAAAGAATTAAATAAAATTTCATATGCTCATGCTCATGAATGAATGGATGATGCTTGTGCTCATGAAATACAAGTGTCAAATGCAATGTTTAACAGTGGGGTGTTACAAGATCCGTCCTGGGTGTCGTCGGTGAGGGAGAGGGAGATGAGATTCGCCCTCCAACACCGTCGGTGAGGGAGAGGGAGATGAGATCTGCCCTCCAACACCGTCGGTGGAGAACCTCATCCTCCCATGGGCCGGCAGATGCACGGTGCTTGATAGGTGTTTGCAACCAGAACTAGCATATACGCTACAACAAATCCTTTAATCCGTGACGGCTTCACATAACGTCACTAATAATGCCCCATCTCTAACAACACACAAGCTACAATGATATCCAGCCCAAAGCCCAATATCCGTTCGCGTATATAAACGAGCCGCAAAACCTAACCCACCCAACGCCTCTCCCACCAGCCGCCGCCCGCTCCCCCTCCTGGCTGCCTCTCTGCACTAGTCGTCACCGTACCCCAGATCGGCACATTTGGCCCTCGGCACGGAGAAGACCGAGGACGGCGCACGGCGCGCGGAGGAGGCTAGTGAGCAGCGCCTCAACCCTAGATGCGCCCTAACCCCAGCCCTCGATGGGTCTGGCCCTCGATGGGTCTGAAACGGCATGCTGCTCGCGGTGGTGCGCGGAGAAGGCCGATGGGCGGCGCCCGACCTCAGCACGGCGTAGCTGGCCCTCGACGCGGAGGATGCCGGCACGCAGGGTGCGGAGGAGGCCAAGGACAGCAGGTGGCGCACTGAGGAGGCCGGCTGGAGGAGGACCAACGAGACAAGGATGGCACGCGGCGAGCAGGGGAGGAGATCGGCACAGAGGTGAACGAGCACCACCTGCAGGTGGATATGCAATAGCTACTGTGATGCGGAACTAGGTGATTTAATTTTGTGTTTCATATATGTCTGAAATTCATTATGCAGAAAATTTCATTGTTGAAACCAGGGCTTGGTATAGCTTAACCCTCTAGTTATAGTTACCTAGTCCATCTGCTACACTATTTGGATTTACCTTCACCCTTTAGTCACAAGCTGTTGATGCAGAGGAACTGCAGTAATAAAATAGCTAAAGTGCTAAAGCAAGGGAGCTATGAGAACAAATTAGTAATCATGTTAATCAGTAACTAATAAAGACAAATTAGTAATTTGTTTCGTGCAGCCGTATTCTTATATGCAGAACTAGGTGATTTAATTTGCCACATATTGTTTTATATTTTGAGGAGATTATTACTACCTAGATAGGGTTAACTATTGTTTTTTTCTTGAGCTTATTCGATTGATAATGACACATAGATTGTCTTGCAGATATCAGCTCGCTGGATTGCAGATATGTATCAAGCTATCTATCTAGAAGTGTATGAACACATGATCGTTCGCCCTGGATTATTGCAGAATGGTCAGTAAAGATTTCTATATCACCAGAATTCTATATTTCTGTACCTATGGGCTCATGGCTTATATGAAATTTTATACTGTGTGTTGGTTCAAATGCCTATGAGTATTGTCGTGGTCTAATTTAAAGTACAAGTGATTGCAACAAATATGTTATAATGAAATACTCCTAACACTCAGTTGTGTCCAGAGATGCAACTTTCTCTCACCACAGCTCATTTCTTCTGTCATGTTAAATGACTGTTCTTGCCTGTTGTTAAGTAAAGCAGAGATGACATTCTGTTCTAGTGTCCTTGCGAATGTTTTTTTTCTGAATGCAAGACATTTGACAATTTTACTGCAATTTTTTTCTGAGTGCTGATTGACAGTTTGTAGCACAGCAGCAGTTCTGTGGAACCTGTGGCTGCATGTCGGCATCACTAACAGCAGGTAGGCAAGCAAGCAGGTCGACATCAACATTCAGTAAAGGTGCAGTTCTCATCCAGTCCTCGTATTTGTGAAATGTCCCTTTTGCTGGTTCAATGTATTTGCTACCATGGCTGGTTATAGAGGCAACAATGTCAGAAATGAAATAGAAAGCAGAGTAAGGTTATATTACAGAGAAAATGAACCCATCGTTATTTGTGTTGTCCAGGAACTGCAGTTTACAGAAAGAAGGAAGAGACATTGCATAGGAAGGTCCAAGATGCAGCCTACAGAATCGACAGGTATGTACTGCCTCCAGGAACTGCAGGTTATTTTGTGTTGTCCAGGAACTGCAGTTTTCTATTTTCAGTAAATATTCATCAGTGATAGCTGCTGTTGCTGCTATCTGTTCTCTCCCTCAGCTGTCAGGTTACTCAGTTTCAAAAACTTGGTGTTAAATATGCAGTTTAGTGTGTTGTTCATGAGAGCAGACATTTAGAGTTTCAGTTTAGTAAATAATCTGAATTTCAGTTCATATCACAAAGAAGCTTCCTGTGTAGGGTATTCTTCCTCATGCAGCACCTGTTGCAAGCTATCTGAATTCTGCTCAAGTCTATTAAGCGCCATAAACATGCTTCTAAATCCTGTGTTTGGTTTTTTGATTTTTCAGGGCTACCAAACTTAGAGCACACGAAACTGGAAGCAGAACTACAAGTAGGGAAGAGGGCAAATGCATTTATTATTTGTTGGAACCTATCTTTTGTTGTTTCTGATGCTCAAAGAAACTTTATATAATGCTGGATGAAAACTTGTATGTGATGCTAGATGAAAACTTGTATGTAACTTGAGACTTAGTATCTGATTTGATGCTAGACAAAAACATAAGATATTGTATGTAATAATGTGCTTGATTAATTAAGTTTTGTCTCATTTGTGTTTACAAAATTACATCTTTGATTTTGGCCCACAAATTTAATAAATGAGCTGGTATGGTGATGTGTGATGTGACAATTCATCCGTGACGGTTATTTTTCGTCATGGAAAATGGGCTTGGGCTATGCTAACTAGGCCTTGGGCTTTTACTATGACGGTCTGTGATCGTCACAGATTCTGTTAATCTGTGATGGTTTCCGGAAAACCGTCACAGAGATTAATCCATGATGCTCAATCCATGACGATATCTAAATCATCACAGATGGTGTATTGTGATGGTTTTTTGGTAATCCATGATGGAAATTTTTCGTCACAGATTAATAGGATTCTTGTATCAATCTTCTAAAGTAAACTTATCAAGTACTACCTCTATGTTCCATACACTATTTAAATCATGTGCCTAAAGAAAATTTGTTCCATACACAAACGGGGAGTAAGAGAGTATCACAATTGGTGATTGACTATGAGCCGAGGCAACACGAGTCGAAGCGATGCGCTTTCGTTAGAGCTGTTGTATCTGGGCTGGTCCATCTCACATGAATCACTGTTCATTTTAGCCTTTGTAGGCTTGGAGCAGCAACTATAATCCAGTCATCGTTGACAGCTTTCGTGTCCACGAGGCCCAGAACGAGAAGGGAACAGGAAGTTCAATGGACGGAACTAGCACATCCAATTTAGGGTCCGTACTTATGTATACCAGAAATAGGAAATCAATCTTCTAAAACAAATTTATCAAAAATATTGCCTCTGTGTTCCATACACTCCTTTAAATTATGTGAGCTCAAAAAAATGTTCCATACACATTATTTCAAGGGGCATGCTAACTACCGCTGAGACAACGGCTGCTCACTGCATGTTCACCGCGAGGAACGTTCGGTACGTACCAGCGTCGAAGCGCTAGGTAGCCATCGTGGGCCGGAGAGATCGGCAGCAAGTAGTGGAACAGCGGCCACAGGTAGTGCTTGCAGAAGTCGTCGTAGAACTCACTATGGCTGGCGCCGTCGAGGTACACGAGGAGGCAGGAGAAATTCTCCATGAGGTATTCGTCCAGCTCGTTGGAGGGGACGACCTTAGATTCGGCCGAAGCGGGCAGCGTACCGATGAAAGTGACGAGCGCCAGAAGGCCGCGCGAGAGCTATAACGCCACCGCGTCAGGGTCGATGGAGAAGGCGAAGCCGAACGGCGAGTTCGGGTCCTCCACCGCGTGGAGGGGTAGCCGGTGGGCCGCCACGATGCGGCGCGCCTTCGGGCCACCGGCTCGGTTGACTGGCGACGCCGACGTCGACGCCAGCTCTAGCTCTAGCTCCATGGAGGGGACTGTGGGGGAGGGAGTGGTGGGGTATATATACCAGTGGGTGGGCTGCAGCTGTCGTTGAATGTGCACATTAGTACCTGAAGTTTGGAACTATTCCAAAGGAAGGCTCTTCTTAAAAGGTGGAAGAAATGATTTGGTGCAGACAAGAAATGGAGGATTTAGAGGGGCTCTTCCGCGTAACGGTTTGGCGCGACGAGTAACGTGGGGTTCGTGGTTTGAAGTGCTCAACGGTCATCTTGCCAGCAAACATGTCCAGCTGGCAGTACAGCGCACGCGCACGTGGCGTAACGCTCATTATCCGACGTGGTGTAACGTACTCCGAGTTAGTTGGGCGTAATTTGGCGTACGTCGAAATAGTTCTTTTAGCTGGCGAAGAAGAGTGCCAGCTAGATCGAGCATATTTAGTAGCGATTAAATGTATTTGTTATGTTATCGACCAATACGGTCGTGAATGACATGGTTTTTTTTTACCATTGTGGTGTTATGTTGTGTTTTGACGTTTCTGAAGGTAGTGGTAGTGGTTTCGTGTTTGTGTGTGTTTCTTTCGTCGAATAAGGCTAGACATTTCTTATAAACAATGTACACTTAGAAGAAAGTGGTTGGATCATATTGCATAGGTTGAATTTTACAATATGTGTAGCATACACTTTTATATGGGAATGACACAAATCGTAGGGACTAAACTAAAACTTTGAATTTTATAATAGTTTGGGTGGAGAATGTAAAAGTTACGGATATATGCTAGCTGCTCATTAAATACAAATGTTCCAAAACAATATATCCAAACTAGTATAGTGTGTGTGCTAACGCCACGGCTTCATTTTAGGGATGCACAAGAAAACAACGAAACGACGATATTTTTTTCCATGGTTCAACTTTCACACAATTGTATATGACCATGTATATAATCCAAGAAACACTATGCATAATAAGGCATAATAAAGTTATGTCTCGCCTTAACCATCTAATTTACAATGTGCCTAAGACCTTAAGTAGGCCTTGGAAATCTTTAGGGAAGTTTTTCAAAACATTCATTTGTACGGCTCTTCAAAATGTCCAGCAAGAATTCTATCCTCAGTAAAGTCGATAGTTGTGCATGGCAGATAATAAGTTAACTTATTAATTTGCTATGTAGTGTACAAAATATACATAGAGAGTATATATGCTCACAGGATAGATCAGTGGCAATTTTACGCCATCCCATGACCGCATAAAACGGTATACAAGGAAGCCTGCCAATTTTCTAGAGAAGAGCATGAGTTTATTTGTTGTACATAAATCAAATGATGAAACATATTATAAGTTATTACCCGTCAATGGTTTTTGATACACATTGTTGGGAATTCACGTTTCCAGTAATAAATATTGTCGTTCCACGCAGGATTGGCCAATTTCATGACAAGATTGAATTTTTTTGGCAATATAGTGTAATGTATCTATATATGGCATGCTTGGATCATGACCCTTGTACCTTGGATCTGGATGAAGCGGATCTATAATGTGCATAGTTTTGTTTCGCCTGTCTATTATGAATAAAGTGTAGAGCCTATCTCGATAATATGGCAGTAGAACATAAAAACAAACACGCAGACTGTAAGTGCAAAATAAAATATAAGATTTCAAAGGAGTATACAAAACATATCTTATAGTGCTTCAATCTTTAATATTGTACTCCATGTCAGGCCAGCGTTCAAGCAATTTTGCCAGTTTTTTGTAGTCTACCTTGTCACAGCACCGTGGATCTTGTCCAAACTGAGTTATGGACTATTCATTTTGCAAAATTTATAATTATTTGATTAATTATACAAATTATACAATTATATACACAATAAGGGAACAATTATATCAACTTACACAGAACTGGAGGTCCATGAAGTGGCATTTGTCTTCCTCCAACAACTAGGCTTCCTTGCAGGTAGCCATCCCAATAGTCATGTTGAAGCAATCATGATCCATCTCTATATTGTCATCTAAAATATCACTAATTTTTCTAATACTTAAAGAAATTGGATATGGCCGTGTGCTTCGGACCCATTCTTTGCTAAAAAAAACAAGGATCAGGAACGAATAGATTATTCTAGCAATTCTAGCAAGGGCGATGATAAGTCTTTAAATTCGAACAAAATATTTACTTTAGAATGACTTATTCTAAAGATTCGGTGATCAACATGATGTGTGTGCGAACTGCATACAATAGCATGATGGACTCACACTAATCAACTCCCTTGGGGAGAGGTGGTAGTTAGATGAGTTGTACTCTTAATGAAAGATAAACACATCATTACCGTCTATCATGATTTGTCATATAGTTTTTCACTCAACCAGCGAATGGGCATGTGGTCCAATGGTAAGACTGTCCAGTGGGACGCTACCTACCAGGAGTTCAAACCCTAGTGTCGCACCTTTTTCTGAAATTTTTCTAGAAAATTTAGGGTACACGCACACGTGCACGTTAGTACTGCGTGTTTCTCGCGCACTAGATGCTAGAGAGCCTCCCAATCTCTTCTTTGCGTGTGTGTCAGTGTGAAGTGTGTGAGTTGTGTGTGTCTAAGTTGACTAGGTTTGTTTTGTTGCTTACTATTGGAGAGCATGCTAATTGGCACTACACGCCACCAAATCAATGTGGTCCAAATTCGTCATTAAAACAAAATGCAAAATAAGAGCAACTCCAAAGAACATATGTAAACCTACATCTCTAAATTGGCTCTCTAATACTATTTACTCATTCGGGAAACGCTGGGCCACCCTGGATGAGAGCGAGACCGTCTCGCCTATTTTGTGGCGACTTTTGTGGGACAGCGTACCAGCGTCCAGCTATTTTAGAGAGGGAGATGACCAAGATGTTGAACCGTGTATTTTTATGTTTCTGTCAAATTTACAGATTGTGAGTGAGATACCTATTCTCTTGGAGTTGCTTCAAGTCAAGTTTTTTTTTGGAAGTTTCCAAACAATCTAGGCAAGTTTTGATTTGTCAAAACTTCTCCACAATTTTTTATTCAAACCTTTCCATATTTTTGGAAAAGGCCTTTTTAATTTTATTTGGTCAATACTTGCACCGTTTGTTACAAAGATGGTGAAGAAGGGAGAATATGGAAGTGAGTGGTAATGCTTGATTTGTCTTTTGCGTGTCCTCGACAAAATCAGTAGCGAGAGGAAAGGGCTCTTGGGTTTTGTTTTGTCACTTGTCGTCGGATAGCACCCTGATTAGCACTACGTACACAACACGTCTACACACCACCAGGTCAGCATCATTTGATCCAAATAATCCTTGTACAAAACCATGGATGAAAAGGAAAAGATAACAGTTTTTTTCAAAATTTTGATAATTATTTGGCAAACAATTCTAGCAAAAAAAGTTTCAGTAATTGTGCTACATCTTAAAAAAATAAGGAAAGAAGGAAAATAATGGACACGAGTATAGCTTGGAAGTGACTAAGCGAGCGTGGTGAGTGGAAGGCACCTGGTTTTCTTGCCACTTCCTGTATATGCATGGTAGACTACATATTAAAATGATGAATGCTATTAGCAGCAATATGATGAGTGTTTGGCTGGCATGATGGCTCTAGATCCTACCGAGCTCTACAATTTTAATACAAACTTTGTTTTCTTCTAACTTGATTTGAAAATTTAAAATTTATATGCTCTGCGGGATCCACACTCATTTTCATGGATGGTTGGCACTAGAAATCTCCCTAAAAATGGAATTCTTAGGGCGGTTGTTTTATGTCAACCGCTTTTGACAATAGATAGATTTTTAGTGGTGGTTTTATTAAGTCAATTGCTCCTGAAATTCGATTTACAATAGATTTTTAGTGGTGGTTTTATTAAGTCAATTGCTCCTGAAATTCGATTTACACAAAAGATTCAGAAGTTATAGTGCAAACAAACATTTCTAGATGTGGTTTGTTATTTGAACCGACCCTGAAAAAAGGAGGCCATAGTAAAAATCATCGGTTTAGTATGTTGGGAGATGGAGAGAGTATAGCTATGAAATTTCAAAGGTTAGTCCAAACTCACACTAATCGGGAGATCCTAGTGCCCCTTCCAAATGGACAATAGATATTTGGTCGACGTTTTACAAATTCAACCGTTGGAGTTGAAACCACCGACGTCCAGCATGGATGTTTGATCGATCATCGATATAGGAGAAAAGTAGTCGTGCTTTCCACATACGCTGGTGGAGTGGAACAGCCTGTACTCCCGTGCAGAAGTTGTCATGAATGATGTAAACTGACCACCCACCTGGAAAGTGGAAAGACAGCACAAGCAGCACAGTAAGCGCATGCAACGGGCTCTCAGGGCATGTCCCAAGCCCCAACGCAGGCGGTCATGAGTATTAGCTTCACCGAAAAGTACTGAGGAAGTTAAGTTTTTTTTTTTTTCCTCAACGCAGACTACAATTTCTACTGAACGTGGTACTGGCAAATTCAGGCTGTTTTTCCATCCCGGACTGAACTTGTCCTGAAAAAATGATGTCAGAGCAGTGTGTCTCCTTGTCACAAGGCTCGCTCCATCTTAGAGCACCCGCAGTGTGGGTGTCGAAGCTGGGTCTATGCATTTAATGCAAACAAAGGACCCAGTACGATACACTGTGGGAGGGTGTCGATGGAGACCCAGGTTCAATACATCGAACCCACTCCTTTTGCAATAAAAAAATATATGACACTAACACATGACACAGCACCAACGGCTCCAACTGCCAAGGAGTGATGAGCATTCACATTTCAATGGTCACTTGACCGTTGCCTTCAAAGAAAAAAACAACGCTTCTTCTTCAGCAGAACGCCGCTTCTTTAAAAGGAGACATGCAGCCTGATTTCTTCCTTGCAAGCCTTTCCTGTCTCCTTGTTCCCAGCGGCCTCCTCCTTTGTTCCAGCAACCTTTTCCTGCCTCCTCCTTCCCACCGACCTACACAAAAATAAAGAAGCAAAATCAAAACAACTCAATAGTGATATTTCTTAGTTCATATGGAATCCTCAGAGGGTAGTTTTAGTAGGCTGCTCGCCACTGATCCCAGGAATCCAAGAGCAGATAACACAAACTTCAAGCACATCCTAAATTTCACACCCAACACTTTCAACCAGAATCAGTTTCCCATCCCACAACCACCATTCAACCAGACTCAGTTGCCCACCTCACCACAACCATTCAACCATTCCCATTATCCCCAACATAGTTCGCCTACTCAGGTCATGCACAACCTGAATCCCTTTGGTGGTGTAAGCAACCTCCAGCAGTATGCCCAGTTCTCACCAAGTTATCAAGGTTTTCAACCACTACCCCACTTTGGCTTCACAGGTGGAATGTTTGTAGGTGCTGCTGCTGGTGCATCTTCACATGGCTCAGATTCAGCAACCCCGCAATCGCAAATAAGAAAGGTGGAGCAAGATGACCAAAAGCAAGATTCAAGCGACAGCAGCCCGGATGAAGGAAGGAGGGCTGTGAGAATTAATTACAGTGAGGTCGAGAACCTACGCCTTGTAAGTCTTTGGATTAAGCATTCAGTAGATTCAATTCATGGCATAGATCAGACTGGAGAGGCCTACTGGAAGAAAATAGCAGAAGCGTTTAATTCAGGCCAACCTGAAGGTGCAAGAAGAAGGTCAAAGGGACAGCTCAAAAGCCATTGGAGAAGACTTAATGCAGCTGCTACCAAGTTCAATGGGCTCTATAATCGAATGACCTATTGTAGTGGGGAATCTGATGACATGCTCATGGACAAAGCACGTGCCACATTCAAGAGAGAAAACAAGCAAAAGCCCTTTACACTTGAATATGTCTGGAAGGTTCTGAAGAAAGAACCCAAATGGTATAGAAGTATACCTGGTACAGATTGTTCAGACAAGAACAAAAGGACAAAAGTAGATGAATCTGGAGCATACACTTCATCTTCCAACCAAGACACAGATGAGGTGGAGACATTCAAAGAAGTGCGCCCAGAGGGGCAGAAGAAAGCAAAAGCTAGGATGAGAGGAAAAGGAAAGGGAAAGGTCATACCACAATCTCCCCTAGGCTCGCAGCCAGATGAAGACATGGTTTTGTTTCACGATGCTATGTTGAAGAGAGCAGGTGCACTAGAAAAACAGTAGAAGCATCCAAGGAGCAGGCTAGAAATGAAATGATACAAAAGTACATGGATCAGCTAGATAAGGATACTTCCAACATGAGTCCAACAGTACTGAAGTTGCATGAACAACTCTTACAAAGTCTAGCCAAGGAACTATTTCCATCTTCCAACAACTAAGCAAATCATTATGTATTAGTGTGTACTGTAGGTGTCGTAGTAACTATATGTGGCAGTACCATTATGTATTAAGTGTATGCATTTTGTGTTGTAGTAACTATATGTGCCACTACCATTATGTATTAGTGTATCAATGGAATTTGTGTTGTACTACTATATGTGGCAGTACCATTTATGTATTAGTGTATGGAATTTGTTTTCTACTAAATGTATGTGGCAAATATTATTATTTGGTACTAAATGAATTTGGCCATGCAAAATATTGGGTTGTACCTGTTTATGCTATGTGCTCTCCTTAACAGACATGGAACTCAGAAACTAGCTGTTGGAGAAACTAATTTTTCTAGAAACTAGCTATTGGACAAACTAGCTGTTGGAAAAAGTAGCTGTTGGAAAACTAGCCGTTGGAGAAACTAGCTGTTGAAAAAAGTAGCTGTTGGAGAAGCCAACTGCTGGAGAAGCCATCTATAAATACAACCTGAAAGATAAACACACCACTCCTTCATTCACATATGCTACACTTCCTTCTACTCCATCCACTAAGCTAGACCTATACCAACAAATGGCCGAATGCTCTGAAAATCAGTCCATCAGTAGTGAGTACCTCCAAAATCTCATGCTGGAGGAAATCAATGACCCACTGGTGGCTCGTGTTGAGGCAAAAATGCAAGTTCGGATTGAAGCTAAACTTCAAGATCTGGCAGGTAGCAGCCGCAACTCACGAAGGTACATTAATAGGGATCATGAAGCTGGCCATGCAAAATTAGTTGCTGATTACTTTTGTGAGAATCCTTTGTACACTGAAACCCAATTCCGTAGAAGGTTTCGGATGAGAAAGCACTTATTTTTGCAAATTGTTGAAGCATTAGAAAATTGGTCCCCGTATTTTCAGTTAAGGAGAGATGCATTCGGTAAGGTGGGTCTTTCACCATTGCAGAAATGCACGGCTGCCCTCCGAATGTTAGCATATGGATCACCAGCAGACCTTATGGATGAATCATTTGGAATTGCTGAAACCACAACTTTAGAGTGCCTAATAAAGTTTGTTCAAGGTATTAGACAAATATATGGGGAGAAATATCTTAGAAGACCTAATGATGAGGATATCCAACGGATACTCCAAGTTGGAGAGGCACGAGGGTTTCCAGGGATGTTGGGAAGTCTAGATTGCATGCATTAGCGATGGGGAAATTGCCCAGTTGCATGGAAGGGACAGTTTACCCGTGGTGACTACAAAGTACCCACTATCATGCTCGAAGCTGTTGCTTCCTATGACCGCTGGATTTGGCATGCCTTTTTTGGCACACCTGGATCCAACAATGATCTAAATGTGTTGAACCAATCGCCATTGTTCACACAAGTACTACAAGGAAGAGCCACAGAAGTTAAATTTACAATAAATGGTTCAGAGTACAATATGGGTTACTACTTGGCTGATGGAATTTATCCTGACTGGGCAACATTTGTAAAAACAATTACTTTACCTTTTACTGACAAGGACAGACTCTTTGCTCAGCATCAAGAGGCCGCAAGAAAAGATGTCGAGTGTGCTTTTGGGATTCTACAGAAAAGATGGGCCATTATACGTCATCCAGCACGTCTATGGGATAGGCAGGAGCTAGAAGATATTATGATGGCTTGTATTATTCTGCATAATATGATAGTTGAGGATGAGAGGGTCTCGTATCAGTTGCATCTAGACACTACATATGAAGAAGGTCGAGCTACAAGGCCAATTGAAGGACTTGACCACGGACCAATTCATGGATTTACCAGAATGCTGGAGATCAATGATATGATTCATGACAGAGAGACTCATAAACGTCTACGGGAAGATCTAGTGGAATATATATGGCAAAAATTTGGTGGTCAGCAAACTCAGGATCTGTAATCTGTAGATGTGCTTTGCAAGTATCTTGCTATTTTAGTTTTTTTATTATTGTTGCTGTAAGCCTAAATGAATGGAAAGTTCTTTTTTTCTGAATCCATGAATGGAAAATTCTACTACCGCACAACACCAAATCTATTATTAGACTAAATCAAAAAAAATTCTATTATTAGACGGGGAGGGACAAACCATGCAGCAGATCCCGTAGGCGACAAAGGATGCGCCTCCATGCACGACACTATGGACGCTCATGCTGCCGCGTCCTCCTTGTTGTACGCCAACATCGCATGGGCAGAGAGGGCTCCCGCGATGAGCGAACCTGGAGTAGATCGGGCGGCGACGACGAGCGGAAGGCGGGCGCCGCATGGGGGTAACGAGGCGGCAGCAGATGAGGCAGGGAGCGCTGCACCAGGGAGACAACAGCCGGCGGATGGGCCTAGGGCGCCGCACGAGCGAGATGAGGTATGGATTGGGTGGATCGACGAATTCGGAGGAGTCGCGGCGGCGAAAGAAAGGGGAAAGAAGACTGACGAAGAAGAGATTGCGGGAAGAAATGTCCGTCGCTTTTTTTTCTTTCTGCGTGGGTCCGGCTATAGGCTCAGGTTGGATCGATACACTATGGGCTCAATACCACAGCGAGTCATTTCAGCAGTGGGACCCATTTTAGGCACACCCCTGAGTCGTTACACTAGGGGTGCTCTTACTGCCTTCACCTAGAACACAGCTTCTGTAGACATACCTGACAGCCTGGTGCGTTGGGGACGGCCTGGCAACCACCGGGACTGCAAAGAATAATATCCCGATCTGGATCCTCTGTGCCTAGGAGCTGGAGCTCATTGCCCTGCAGCGACGGCGACAGGTTTTTTTTTTCAACGACTCACTGCAACGACACTGCTGATACAAAGGCACGTCGTGGCAACGGCATGGACGCCCTTGTAGTTGTAGCTAGTAAGGCAGAAACATATCGGTCCCAGCCGTTGTAGCGCCCTTCCATCAGTAATACAGGTCCTCTGGATATCTGTCCGGATGCCCGCGCTGCACTCCTCACCTGCGCTCACGCTAGCATGCCTTCGCCCGTGCGCCCATGCGGGGCCCACCACCCGAACGTCGCCCGCGCCGCCAGACTGCGCGCGGGGACCGCTCGTGCTCCATCCCACTTCCCGCGCGCATCCTATGTGCAACACCCGATCTACTTTTAAAACATCTAGATGCAACACTTGCAACATACGTCTGAAGATAGATGAAATACTTGAAACATGCTTCAGAAACACTTGCAAAAAAAAACACCAGAAAAACACTTGAAAACCATTTCAAACACACGCAACATTCAAACAACACACTTGCAACATATGTGTGAAACATATACAACATCCAGATAAATACACTTGCAACATACGTCTGAAAACACAGATAAAACATTGGGAACAGACTCTTGCAACATACGTGTACAACCATTGCAACATACGAAATATCCCGATCTACTTTTGCAACATCCATCTGAAACACTTGCATCATACCTCAGAAACATTTGAAACGCTTCGAACATACGCTTGCAACATACGTTTTTCAACCTTCTTCTTCCGTACGACGCAGAGCAGAGTGGGGAACAGCTGATTCCGGCCGGCCGACGGCCGAGGATGATGGCGCGGCCTGGCAGCGGCCAGCTACTCATGCGCCTGGCTTGGGCCTGGTCAACGATGGCCCCCTCTCCTGGTCGCTTGACCACATGCGGAGTCTGAGTGCCTGCGCGGCTGCTGCTGGGTTGGCCCGACCAGCCAGTGGCACAGGCGAGTGGCCAGACCCCGGCGGGCGTGGTGGAGGCGGCCGCGGCGAGCAGGCAGCGCGGGTGCGGTGGTAGAGAACGCAACGAGGCGGAGTGGGGAAGTCATCGAAGCGTCTAGTTTTTTAGAAGTTGTAGATGTCGTCCAGCAGGCTTGTTGGGCCCGGTCCACAAGCCTAGGAAGCAAGCGCTCAGGTGGACGCACGCCCTAACTGTAGCATTAGCGTTAAAATACACCAACGTGCTGGTAAACTTTAGACATCAACCGTGCGAGTGCGATCATCTTCTGCTTTGTCGTAAGTAATGAAGAGCACGGAATGGTTGTAATAATCTGTAACAATGGACTCTCGTTGTTGCGTCGTGTAACTCAATTTCGCTTAACAAAACACGTGCGAAGGCATCGCCAAGGCTTGTTCTCGAAAAAAGAAGAAGAATGCTTTGAGAAATAAAATAATTAATATATAGTAAGTAAATGCTATAATCCAATTGGGGGGAAAATCAGAGTAAACTGTTAGAAAATTTGCCATTATATTAAGAAGAACATAAGGAAATACCCAAACTGAGCAGCTGCACGTGTTAGAAGTTATATGAGTTTGCTAAACACTGACCTGCCCATTTCACGTTTATTTGGAACGCGAGAGCGTCGGTCTGGCTATCAGCAATTCAGCATCGACCCGCCTGTGCTGTCAGTGTTGCATACAGATAAAGCAGCTGCTAAAGAAACGGAGAAAATCACAGGTCGAAATTCAGCTTCAATCTATAGGTAAGCCAGCTTTGTCGTCCGGTTTCCTTCTTGGCAAAAGCATAGGCGCAGCTGTGCGGTGGAATCAGCACAGAACACTTGCAATGATTTGTTACATGTTAAATAAGAACAACCGAACGAGCACCTAGCCGCATTGTTTAAAGCAGACATGCAAAAGTTGAGCTGCCGTAGCACCGAGCAGGTACTCCTGACGAAGTACATCACGGGGATTGTAATTGCATTATCTTGTCTTCCTTCCATGCATGTTACCCCTCATGGCTGGACGTGCTGTAGTCGGACCTGGATTCAGTGCGACAGGAGATGTACGGCCACTTGTATATGTACGTATACGTATCGTCCTCATTTTGACCAAAACCCCCCAACTTTTATACTGTAATGTAACTTGACACTTAGCTACTCGTCCTACTTGCGCCTGCAATATAATGCATATACACAAACGCTACTGCAGCTCGTATGCGTGGTTTATATGTGAAAGTGGAAGAATGAGCGACCGCACTTTGTATTGATCTCTGGTGTACAACATATACACGTACAGGTGAGCCTTGGCTCAACGGACTCTCCTACAAAGCTGCTACGCGAGCCAGCGGCAGAGCGAGTACATACGTGGCGTTGGCGAGCGTTGCGGATCGCGTGGTGACCGCGTCCATCGGATCGCGTCAACCACGTCCAGCGATTACAAACGAGCTTACAAGCGGGCCCGGTGCAGACTAATCCGCTAACAATATGTATTATTCGAGGATGTATGAATAACGCCATTGGAGGTACACTCTTTATTCATCGTTAAACACAGAATCTAGATGTCGCCTCTCAATCTCATGTGTAAAACCAATGAACCAAACATGATCTCACAATGCCAACTACAAATCACATGATCAGAGTACAGTTATGATCATCATCGTATTCTATTGGCCCATATTTCCAAGAAGTCGCTCCACTGCAGCATGAACATTTCCAGTGGTAGTGGCCAAGGCTCGGATGTTCTCTTGTGTGTCAAAGAAACCCATTTCTTGGAGTTTCGCTAGTTGTGCAAATTTTAACATTACTTTGTTGATGAGAAGACTTCAAAAAATCATCCAAAGAGAAAAGCTTCAAGAGATCATATATATACTTAGTGGAACTGCAGGATTAATTTCTCCATTAACAGAACAGACTATGTACTAACCATTAGGAGCATTTGGAACACGTAGGCCACCACCACCAGCAAGCTAAGCCCGCTGAACATGTGTCATCAAGGTGTTGAGGTTGACATTGCCTGGGATTCAAGTGTTCCAAAAGTTGTTAAATAAGGGCATATGTAAATCCACTTAGAAAGACAGTCAACTGTTGTAAACAAGTTTCATTAAATCAAGTTCTGGCAAAGACTTGGGACCCCAACAAAGTTGAATTAGCTAAAAATTTCAGGAAAACCATAGGCTTCTTCCTAGTAGTCACTTGGAGAATATCACTATTCTCGTGTGGAAATTATCTCTCAGATAAGAATATTTAAATGACCTTTGGAAGCAATGCTCAAAGTGATCTTGTGGTTTATCCATACAGAATGTAAAGAAACAAACATCAATAAGCCCTAGAGCAAATAAATTCTGGGTAAGTCCATTCGAAACTGCAGATAGTAAATTCAGGAGATACCTGCACCACAGCCTGATTGGTCCGCTCCCTGGATCAAACAACAAAAAGAATTCAAAAGGCAGTTGGTGCACAAAGCAAGAGATTGCGATACAAGAACAAATGAAAACAAATCCCTTTCTTCTATGCTAAATATGCATATAGTATCTCATTACAAAAGGTGAAATCAAAAGTTGAAATGCTCACTGTCCAGCTTGTTGTTGGCCAAGTTGTGACATCTAAGACTGCTGGAATGAAATTAATCGCTGCAAAAGAAAAAACATTTACTATTTTTTATGCACATGTAGCTAGAGCAGTATCATTGATCACCTGCAATGTTTTAGGAGACGTCAACTGGCGAAGAAATTCTCGATTCTGAATCCATCAAAAGCCATTGACAAGAAAGTCAGCTCACATTTGTTCTATCCACACAACTATTGACAAAATGGAATAAGAAAATTTGAAGAGATGTTGCACGATCAGCACCGGGAGGCGGACACGGGCGAGCTTGAACGGGATTTCAACTTGCTTATTTTGTGATTCCTGCAAAGCTTATAATCATTGGTAATAAATTCAACAAAAGAAAAAACATGCGTCCCACACTTATTATATATGAACCATCGAACCCTGGCCTAAGCACCGCCGTGCCCTTCGCCCAAACCCTAGGCGCGGGTGCTCCTGCGCGTGGAGCTGCCGCCGACTCCAGACCCCGCCTCCGGCGCCGGTGGCCCAGCTGGCCTCTGCAGCCAGCCAGCCACCGTGCCCTTGCCCTTTGCCCAGACTGCGAGGCAGAAGCAATTGCCGCTCGCAAATCACGACCACAGAGTCCGTTCCCTCGCCGCGTAAACCAAGCCAATCCAAAAACCTCGCAAATCAACGCAACGCAAATACGCGCGTGGAAAACAAAAGAACGGCACGCTTCTACTTACAGGTAGATGACACACTTCATTTGATTAGCTCATGTTAACTGCCACTGGCTTATTTATAAATCTCCACCCGCTATCTGATGACCAAACTCCATTATTGTAAACTTATAATGTCTGTGCAGGTTTGCTAATTTGGAGTTATCTGTTTATCCTTGAGTTTTAAATTTTTGACCATTGGATTTTTATATCAGCCTATTAAGCCACGTAATTGTGTTTGGACCAACAGTTAATGCTCCACCCTTGCCCGCTAATGTCTACCTAGCATTCTTGGTCCAGTGTGTGTCTGCAACTATGAACTACACAAGCACTTAGTAGCTATGAAATCAGATTCAAACGATGAACGATCAAACAAAATACTGACAGCGTGAAGACAAGGATAACTGAATGAGCAAGCAAATTGATGAAGCTGTTGCAAGTGGCACACACAAATATGTGTCACGTAAACTACACGCCAAACTATACCAAGTTACCAACCTGCTCCTGGTTGCCCTCCGGCCGGCGCTGAACCGGCAGGTGAAGACCGGCTGCCCCTGCCCTCCGCTGGAGGCTCCTCCGGGCACCTGGTACACTATATATGGGCCCGCACTTCGGCTCGCCACCAAATTGGAACACGTATCGTGGGTTGGGCTCGGCCCGCACGACCATGTGGATCTGTGTGCGCGCGGAGACGGCGGGGGACGCCGATGAACCGAGGCAGCGCAGCCGGAGGAGGAGGAAATCTTCACGTACGGACGGGGACGGCGCCGAAGATCTCAGGGGAGGGGAACGGCGAGTGGAGGAAGAACCCAACGCCGGCGCGCGGGCACTTGCGGCAGAGGAAGGTGGGGATGTTAGTGTAATTCTGCACGATCAGAGCTGGGCCAAGCTGGTGGCGGGAAGCAGCGGGTTTGAATCAAGCAGTTGCTGTGCACGCGGTGAGCGCACCCACGACGCGACGTGACTGAGCAGTTGCAATCTTACCTCTTTGTATCGGTGTTTAGGCAGTTGTTTAGCTCAGTTGAGTGTGTAAGAGTTGCTGGTATAAGTAGCTTGGACTTCAGTGTGTGTGTTATGTCGAAAAACTACCTTGTAATCATGGATGTACTGAACACTTAAATCTGTTGAAAACAACACTGTCCTTTCACAGTTGCCGTTCGTCATATCGCGTTGCAGCGTGTTCTTCATTCGTTCTTGAGTTTTCTCTGTTCTTTAGGTTAGCCACTGCATACAGGGCTGTGATTTGTGTGCTCTAAAACCTTCAGGGAGCACCCAGAGGTGGTAGTCGTGGACGATGACGAGGTCGCCGTTGTCCGGGGAGACCACCTTGATGACGCAGTCTGCGAACTGCATGTTCACCGCGAGGAACATTCGGTACGTACTGGCGTCGAAGCGCTAGGTCACCGTCGTGGACCGGAGAGAGCGGCAGCAAGTAGTGGGCCAGTGTCCACAGGTAGTCCTTGCAGAAGTCGTCGTAGAACTCACTATGGCTGGCGCCGTCGAGGTACACGAGGAGGCAGGAGAAATTCTCCATGAGGTATTCGTCCAGCTCGTTGGAGGGGACGATCTTGGATTCGGCGGAAGCGGGCAGCGTACCGATGAAAGTGACGGGCGCCAAAAGGCCACGCAAGAGATGGAACGCCACCGCATCAGGGTAGAAGGAGAAGGCGAAGCCGAAAGGTGAGTTTGGGTCCTCCGCTGCGCGGAGAGGGAGCCAGTGGGAATCACATAGGTTGAAAGTGGTTGAATCATATTGCATCGGTTGAATTTTACAATATGTGTAGCATACACTTTTACATGGGAATGACACAAATCGTAGGGGCTAAACTTTTACATGGCAATGACACAAATATGTGTAGCATACACTGTCCGATCTGTTAGAGCATGTTTGTCTGGGCTCTCCCGCTCCGGCACTTAGCGCGGAGCTAGGGAGCCAACGAAACACAGCTCCGCTTGCTCGTCTCTTGTGCTGAGGAGACTGCCCTAGAGTATACTCCTTTTGTCCCTAAATAAGTGTTGTTTTTTATTTTCGTGCCTTAAATTTGACTAGACTTAGGGCTCGTTCAGTTAGCTCCTTCCTTCCAGGCCTAGGATTAATTCCAGATTTGTTTTCTTATACAAATTAAGCCTACTGTTCTGGCTAGATTTTTTCCAGAGACTCGTTCCCTGCTAATCGAACGGGACCTTATAGATAATTCGTGCAACATTTGTATCTCTAAATAAATTTATTATAAAAATTGATTCAACGATCTATCTAATGATATTAATTTTGTACCATAAATATTAATATATTTTATATATATTTAGTTAAAATTATTTCTCGAAAAACAAAAACGATAGTTATTTCGGGATGGGAGTACCATTTTGTGCTTGTTAGATATTTAAGGGTAAACCTTAAAAAAAAGACCATATCAGGGTCATGTTCTCTCTTTCCCCCTATTCCGCGATTCTTTCTCTTCTCTCTGTCCCAAACCCACCCCTGAGAAAAAAAAAAAACACCCCTGAAAGTAGCTGGCGGCGGCAACCTGGATTCCGGCGGCATGGTACCCGACGAGGAGCTCGTCCTCGCAGCAGATCCGGGGGGCGCATCCGGGTGGGGGCGGTCCGAGCGGCGCCTGCTGCGGCAGCCCGAGCACCAGCACGCGCGGCCCCGACGGCGGGATGAGTGTCGGCTCGCGCAGCCCCGCGCTTCGTCGGCGAGGGCCCGCTGGCTCGCTCGGCCCAGGTGGCGGCCGGAGCGCCTTGCGTGGTCCCGGCGGTGGACCGAGCGCCTGCTCACACGGCCTCGCCGGTGGCCCGTGCACCGCCCTTGGTGCGTATGTATGAACTATGTGGTCTGTGAATTATGTTTGGTCAATGCACATTTAAGTCGTGCCATTAATTTGCATGTTGATTGGTGAATTTGTATATTTGAATCTGCGTGTGCATATGTATATGTTGCAAAATTGGAATATTCCGTCAAAATAGTCACCATAAAAAAATTGTACTGTCCAACAGATTTTTCATTGTCCAAAAAAAAAATTGTTACTGAAACAATAGAGCTGCGTCAAAAGCCAGCTAAACGGCCTACATCAAAACTAGGGCTGGACGAAAAGCTCGGTGGCTTGGTCGACTCGGCTCGGTTTGGCTCGTTTATATTTTTGAATGAGCTGAGCCAGCATTTTAGCTCGTGTAGAGCTCGCGAGCCTAACGAGGCAAAGCTGTTGGCCTTAAACTTACATTAGTTTGGTATTACATTCATGTCTTACACTTTATAATTAGATTTTTGTTGGACCAGACCTTGTAAACTTGAGATTATTATGACTCTGTCACTTTGTTTTTAATGGATGTGAATAATCAATAGGATTATCAATGAATTAGGTATAGTATATCGAGTATGGACCACGGATGTATGGTGTAGTAGTATGATGTATATTGTTATACTTATATATATGTCATTCCACGTCAGCGGTCAGCGGTGATGGTCGCCGCCACGTCAGGGCGGCGCGGCACAGGCATTTGGCCGCGCCAAGGCAATAGGCGCGGCCAAAAGTGTTAGTTTAAAAAAAACCGACAATGTTAGATTTAAAACTATATTCAAAAAATGGTTAAATAAAAAAAAAATCCTATGCTTCGAGTTCATGCCAAAAGGCGGTCTTGATAAGTACGTTAAGGGTACGCCATCCTATCTTATATGATCCATCCATATACCCCCGACTCCCGTACCGAAGTCGTCGTGAATGATGTAAACTGACCACCCACCTGGAAAGACTGCACAAGCAGCACAGCCAGGCGTATGCAATGGGCTCTCATGGCGACCGGCGTTCTGTTCGTTTGGCTTATAAGCCGAATTTTTTCAGTCAATAAATAGTATTTTTTTCTCACAGTAAATCAGTCAACAATACTTTCAGTCATTGTTTATCAGCCAAACGAACATGGCACGGAACTGCAGAGAATATATCCCGATCTGGATCCTATGTGCCTAAGAGCAGCTCATTGCACTGCAGCGACGTCGCTGATACAAAGGCACGTCGTGGCAACGGCATGGACGCCCTTGTAGTTCTAGCGTCCTCCACTCCAGGAACTACTAAAGCCTAAAGGAAGAAGAAACACATCATCATACAGATAAGCAGCTGCTGAAGAAACGGAGAAAATCACAGGTCAAAATTCAGCTTCAATCCGTAGGTAAGCCGTCTTTGTCGTCCGATTTCTTTCGTGGCAAAATCATAAACAATTAGGCGCAGCTGTGCGGTGGAATCAGCAAAGAACCAGCCTGTTCGTTTCGGCTATTTGTTCATATCTGACTTATAATCCATGGTGGAATAGTATTTTTCTCTCACACCAAATCAGTCAGCATTACTTTCAATCATGACTTATAAGTCAATCTAGTCGAAACGAACAGGCTGAACACTTGCAGTTGCAATGATTTGGTTCATGTTAAATAAGAACAACCGAACACGAGCACCTAGCGGCATTGTTTAATTAAAGCAGACAAGCAAAGCTGAGCTTATTACAACTGCCCGTAGTAGCACCGAGCAGGTACTGACGAAGTACATCACGGACACGTCGCAGATGTGCTGTGTTTATTTATATATTGTACTTTATTCCTTCCATGCATGTTACCCCTCATGGCTGGACGTCCTGTAGTCGGACCTGGATTCAGTGCGACTGGTGATGTACGGCCATACAGTGGCGGAGCTAGGATTTCCGTGGAGCCTGGGCGAGATGCAAGGTAATACTAAATATTCGTGTGGCAAGGTTCCAACTCCTAAGATGGCTGAGCTAGAGCCGTTTTAGAAAATGTTGAAAAAATACTTTCGGTGATAGCTTATAATAATTTGTATTAGGTTTATGAGGAGGAATTAAGATAAGCCATATTTTTACGGTTCGGCTCCTCTATATAAAAAAATGGCTCTAGCTCCTTTGGGCTTTTTTAGAGCCGTTTTTAGATGCCCGCTTAGCAGAGCTCATTGCAAGAAGAAGTGGGAAGCCTGTGAACCTAACGCATAATATAAAGCATTGTATACGAAAGTAAAATTAGATAACCAAATTATTAAACTAATCCATATTCTACCAATAACTACCGCCTACATACCGAGAAGAAATTTTGTACTGCGCTTGTTCAGTGCCTGTACAGAGCTCCTCTGAATATTCTTGATGTGCACTTCACCAGGTGAGCCCGGGCACCGGCCCAGGGTGGTTGGGCCTTGGCTCCGCCGGTGGGTACATATCCTCATTTTGACCAAAGACCTAAACTTTTATACTGTAACTTAACACGGGTGTTTGGTTTGAATAATCATCCTATTTTAAATGAGTGTGCCAAACAGGGTAAAACGCCCAAATAGTTTTACCCAAGGAGCTTTTTAAAATGTCTCTCACTGTGGAGGGTAGAGTCAAAAATAGTGGGTTCACCTTGTCTTAGTGGATCTTGTATGAGGTTCTGTAAGAGCATGCATGTTTTAAGGAGCTCTACATGTTGTTTCATTTTTTGCCAAGCGGTTTCATTGTTAAAGGCTCCAGCTCCACCGATAAAGTTGTTCATAAAGCTGAAGACAAAAATAATAGCCAGCTTCAGTGGTGAAGTAGAGACGTGTCAAACGGAGCCTAGATATAACAAAAAAAAATAGTATTAGTAAATATTAGTATTTTTAAATAAGTTTAGTTAACTAAACTGTATAAAGTTATTATACTAGTATTTTTAGACGGAGTATGTATTTTTAGACGGAGTAGGTACGTACTAGGTGCAGCTGTCAAAGTGTGAAGGAGGGGATAAGACGGGACGCAGATCCAATGACGGAACGCCGCAACCGAAACTGAACCACGTCGCCGCCTGCAGCCTGCTCACATGATTTCGTTTTCGTTTACGACATAACAGAACAGAACAGATTATAAACTCCAGTTATAACTCAAGTTGACTGCCTGCCGACACACTTGCATTACCGTGACACAGCACAACACGAAACATGGCAATGGCACCCTTCAACTCCGGCGCTGCGACACACTTGCTCATTTTCTCGTGCCCAGCTTACCCCTCCGTTGCTTTCCGTATATACTAGTGACCGTGGCACGCCAAGTCGCCAACTCCGGCGAGCATATATATATATATAGTGGCATTCCTGCAATACGGCAGAATCGCATGTCGAGTCATACAACTCCATTATTATGAAAGAAAAGATATGATACCAAGCAACTTTCTCTTTCTGTAGAGCTCGCTCCATCACTCATTTAAGCCGCCCCATGCATCTCCCCAACCCCCAATGATACAAGCATCACTCATCATCCATCAGGAGAGCAGCTAGCATCTGTGTGCGTCTCTTCCCCGAGAGGCAACCTACCATACAGCACTACCGAAATGGTGCTGCTCTCCTCCGGCGGCCGCTGCGGCCAGATGATCGTGCCGTGCCTCACGGCGGCGGCGGTGGTGGCCGCGCTGGCTGTCACCGCCCCGCGCGGCGCCGACGCGTACAAGAACTACACCGTCGGCGACGACAAGGGCTGGTATGACGGCCTCACCCTGCCGGGGGTGGACTACCAGGCGTGGGCTGACGGCAAAAACTTCAGCCTCGGGGATTTCCTCAGTGAGTAGAGAAGTACTGAACTACTGCTTGCACTAGCATGCTTCGGCCCTCTCCCTGACTCCACTCCACCTATATGCTAACCTTGATTTATTTCAAGTGATCCAGTATAGTTAATCATTGTTACTGTCATCATCAACTGTCTTTCATCTGGGTTACTGACCTGCTGGTCAGGTGTTTTAACATGCCAGACAACATGCATATTACTAGCTGGAATGTGAGTAATTCTAGAGTAGGTAGCAGAGGTAGCACCGCAGCTAGATGAAGATGACCCAAGCACGCAATGACCCATGGCCTTTTCAGGCCCAGTTTTGCTTTGCCAATGCGTCCCGATGCATGGATCCGTCTGGGAATATGCTCCCTTTCTCCATTTCCTGGTGCACATGGCCTGTGGGGAAAAGGCTCGAACGCCACTCCGTTTTCAGGTGGTCGATTATCAATCACCATCACAATTAGTAGTATGCTCATTTTCGGTACTATTGGCATCCAAGATTTCAGCTTTCAGCTTTGCTGTGCCTGTGCGTGCTGCTACTTTATTTGCTGTCGTTTCGCGTTAGAAGAACATGGCCAGAGTGTCAGGCATCAGTATGCTTTTGTTGGGACCTGGATACGAACTACCAGCACTCTGCTGATCTGCTCGGCTGGATAACGCAACTAACATGACTGTCACTGGATAGCCAGCCCATTCAGAGTGACAGGAACGTCGCAGCAGCAGCTCTTAAGCTCCTCTACCTGACTAGCTAACTGGTGGTTGCACTCGCCACATCACACAGAAAATTAGTTACATAGCCGTGCATTGCATCCAACTACATGATTAATTGGTCAATTAATCTCCTGAGTGCTGCCTGACTAACCAACGCACCTTCACTGCAGTCTTCAACACGGACAAGAACCACTCGGTGGTGCAGACGCAGAACGGGACGCTGTACAAGAGCTGCGACTACAACGACTCGGGCCCCGACGACACCGTCGAGTGGTCCGCCGCGGCGCCGGAGTTCAGCAAGGACGCCGTCACCGTCGCCGTGCCGCTCCTCAAGGAAGGCCGCGCCTACTTCTTCTCGGGCAACTACGACGGCGAGCAGTGCGAGAGCGGCCAGCACTTCGCCATCGACGTGGCCCACGGCCAGGGACTGCCGCCTGACCTCAGGCCGCCCGTCGCCGCCGACGCGCCGGCGCCCTCCTCCGCAGGGGCAGGGCCCGCCGCCGACGGAGCGGCCGCGCTCGACTTCAGCCACCCCAAGAACGTCACCACGCCCAGCGCCACGGACGACGACGACGGCGAACAGAGCGGTGGTAGTGCTACCACCACCTCGGGCTCCTCCACTGCTCGTCGGACTCTTGCCAGCCAGCTGAGGTCCGCTCTGGCCGTGACCGTGACGATGCTCATCACATTGCTCTTCACGATGTAGGTGGCATACGTTAGTTTCTCTTTTGTTTGTGTGGAGCTTGTTGGGGCTGATAATTAATTTATGAGTTTACTGAATGCAGGGTTTCTATATATAGATGAAATATGTTTAGTTGTTAGTGAAATGCTTTCACTTGTATATTGTGGCTATTTATTTCATCCGTACCGTGTTTCGTAATACATAATGATGTGAATAACAATCCCATTCTTTGGAGCAGCCAAGTCATCATTTTCGTTAGAGTTGATTAAGTTTGATAGATGGGATGAAAAGTATCTTAATTATTTCTCATGACCCTATCATCCCATTTCATGACAGGGAGTAACTAATGAGTATCTTGCAAATTGTAGTACGACATGTATGCACATTTTCTGTTATAAAAAAATTACATCTCCCATCTGTGTGCGGTGCTATCTTTTATCTCTAGCTGTCCTCGAGCACGTCAAGATTCAACATGTATGTTGTAAATCTTAGCACCTACATTTCAATAGGAACCCCACAAAAAAAAGAATCCATCATCCATAGATCTTACCAACTATAGTTCCGCGGTTTAGGATACTAATGTTCTTTGACACGTACATGAGGGCACATGTCATTGGGTTATGGGAATTCTTGTTCTAATTTGTTTATTGGACTAGTCAAGTGCTAGTAGGGTTTCTACATATGAAATATATTTAGTTAGTCAAATGCTTTCACTTGAATATTGTGGCTATTTGTCTGATTTGTACGTGGTTCAGTAATAATGAATTTGAATAATCATTTCACTCGTTGGGTTAACGAATCCATACTCTCATTAAGAGTTTAAGTTGTTTCCATCAATAGGGCAAACAATATCTCAATTGTCATGGTAGCAAGTGACAATGACTTTGTGGTATGCACATGCAAAAAAATGATCCAACCTCTTTCAACTACAACTAAGGTGTTGTTTGGGTCAACTTTTTATGGACCATAATTAGTTCACATTCTATTTTTTAGCGTTACTTCATGTCGAACTACTCCGCTTCTAATGTTATCCAATTTTGTTCACTCCTCTCAACTCCGCACAATCCCAGTTCCACGTGACACCCTCTTTTTTCACAAGGTCATGGTACCCATGACTCTAGGAATATCCACATATCAGTGACTTTTACAACTTCTATCACATCCTCACTGATGAGGACCACTTATGACTCACCCCATCTCCTTCCCCCTTCTTCCTCTCCTACTTACACTTAGATCCACCCAACCTTCTCTCAGAGCTAACCCATGTTCTTCATTTTTATGGGATTCTTAGTGGGAGGAAGCTCGACAAGGCTCAAGGAGAAGATGACCTATTTGGATCAATATGGATTGGATCTGTAAGGCATGTTTGTTCTTCCTTCTCCTCTAAATCCTTTCATGTTTTCCCCAGCAATAGATTGATGTGAAATGTGGTGTTTGATTTTAGGCAATGTTAACAAGATACACAAGATCGGCCAAAATATTGTTAACTTGCACTCATGCTTGCAATTTGATATGATTTAGTTTCTATGATGCACTAGTTTAGACATTTTTCGACATCCATATCCATGTCTCTTAGGAATGTTGTGTATGGAAGGTTATTGTGAACGATTAATTTATATGTTTACTTTCGAGTCTGTTTTGCTTGTGATACATGTATGTTATTGGCCATTGCTCCATTTTCATGGTTCACATTCTTGCACTCATGTTAGTCTTGTTTTTCATCATCAAATTTTCACCTATGAACCCCACAAGCATTTGGTGAGGATTCATTTTCAAATTAGCATTGTGCTAGATTGTTCATTCAACTTTTAAATTTGGGAATAATTTGAAGCTCCAACACATACTCATTGAGCTTATCACAAATTTGTGTTGCTTCATTTTTCCATGTAACATCTTACACATGGAACTAGTTTTGGATTTACCTAAAAAAGCTTGACAATGTATCCTGTAAAGGCTCATATGGATGTTTTTGTCATATTATTTGTCTTGCACTTGTTCAAAGCATGTCATTTTCTTTGTTAATTATTAGCCAGGATTACCTTTTGTTACTATCCAAACACAATAATGGGAAATGTTAATGTTATCAATTACATCTAACCTAATCAAAGCATATGCGAAGAATCAAACATTCTTCTCCTACAACTAAAAAGAACAAAAGTAAGACTATTTTTTCGTGCGACTTTGTTTGGGGTCGTCTTCGTTCCGCTCCGTGCGATACCCCCGCTCCCCCCCAATCCCGCAGCCCCTCGCTCAGCCCCAATCACGCTACATCTCCCCTCGCTCTGCCCTTCTCTCCCGCAGCTGAAAGGGTCAAGATGGCGACTAGAGGGGGGGTGAATAGTCATTTTTAAAATTAATCGCGTCGGCTAACCGAAACAAGTGCGGAATTAAAACTATCGGTCTAGCCAAGACTACACCCCTCTATCTATGTTCTCTAGCACCTTCCAAAGATACTAATTAAGCAACTAAGGTGCAGGGCTAGCTAGAGCTCACCTAACCAATTCTAGAAGCAAGGTCACACAAACCTATGCCACTAGTACTTTAAGCAACAAGAGAGCTCCTACACATGCTAGTAAGCAAAAGCACAAAGCCACCTAAGCTCACTAGCAATGCTCAATAACAAGGCAACCAATGCCAAATTAGAGAGCGCAATTACTTAGCTACACAAACTAAGCAATGTGACTAACAAGGTTACGTAAACTAAATTAGCCACGCAAGGGAGCTACTTCTATGCTACACAAGCAAGAAGGTAATTAGCAAGCTGCACAAGCTAACTAATTACAAAAGCAACAACACAAGCTCAATGTATATGAAAGTAATTGCAAGCTTGTGTAACGGGGATGCAAACCAATGGGAAGAACAAGGTTGACACGATGATTTTTCTCCCGAGGTTCACGTGTTTGCCAA
Organism: Miscanthus lutarioriparius; assembly: GCA_904845875.1. NCBI lineage: Eukaryota > Viridiplantae > Streptophyta > Magnoliopsida > Poales > Poaceae > Miscanthus > Miscanthus lutarioriparius. The sequence goes on along the minus strand of CAJGYO010000005.1, from coordinate 86,444,009 downwards.
CACGCTAGTCCCCGTTGTGTCGATCGCTCACTTGGTGGTTCGGCGGCTAATTGGCATCACCCGCCAAGCCCGCACGTCGGGCACCGCAAGAACCTATCCCAAAAATGAGGGTAGCTCAATGACACGCTCAACTAGAGTTGTTCTTCACGGCTCCCGCGGGGCGAGCACAATACCCCTCACAAAGCTCTTCTCCGGAGCACCGCACAAGCTTCTTGCGGGCTTCGACGGAGACCACCACCAAGCCGTCTAGGAGGTGGCAACCTCCAAGAGTAACAAGCACCACCGGCTTGCAATTCGATCACCTAGTGCCACTCGATGCAACCTCACGATGCAATCGCACTAGAATCGCTCTCTCACACAATCGGATGATCACTATCAAGCATATATGAGATGGAGGGCTCCCAAGCACTACCCCACAAGCCACCAAGGCTCTAGTGTGCTCAGCTACCGGTCCAAGGCCGACCATGGCTTCTATTTATAACCCCACGAACAAATAGAGCCATTACCCCTTCATTGGGCAAAAGTCGGGACGACCAGACGCTCCGGTCTGATCGACCGGACGCTGGACCACAGCGTCCGGTCATGCGACACTCGTCACGTGTCCCCTCCTTCAAACGCTGTTCATCCGATCTCAACGGTCATCTGACGACTGGACGCAACAACTTCAACTGACCGGACGCTGAGCCTCCAGCGTCCGATCGTTTCTAGTAAGGTTCCATAAATGACATTTCACGACTAGACGCGTCCGGTCGATCGTGATCGGACGCAGCACCAGCCTCCGGTCACTCTCTAGCTTCTGCTCTGCCTGCATCACCATACGTTAACTCTGACCGGACGTAGGACTCCAGCATCCGGTCACTACGTGACCAGCGTCCAGTCCACTCTGTGAGACCCTGTCTTTTCTGTATAGGGCGCCGGTGGAGTTTCTCCTTTCGCCTCCATTTCTTCACCGAGTTGATTCACATCAACTCCAACTTCATCTCCTTTGTAAATGTGCCAACCCCACCAAGTGTACACCACCATGTGTATGTGTGTTAGTATTTTCACAATCATTTTCCAAGGATTAGCCACTCAACTTGCCACACCACTCGATCCTAGCGACGATGTAAAGTTAGATCACTCGAGTGGCACTAGATGACCGATATGCAAATAAGTTTGCCCCTCTTGATAGTATGGTCATCTATCCTAAACTCGGTCATAAACTTCTCTACACACCTATGACCGGTGAAATGAAATACCCTAGGTTATACCTTTGCCTTGCGCATTCCATTCCATCTTCTCCAACGTCGATGCAACGCATGCACCAACACGATCAACAATGATATGATCCACTTCATATCATCACGTGATCATATTGGTTCATCGATCTTGACTTCACTTGCTCTTCACCGTTGCCATTGTCCATCGGCGCCAAGTCTTGCTCAAGCGTCACCGCCACGCGGTCCATCACTCCAAAGCCTCTGACTTGCCCTTCACGCTTGCAACCGGTCCATCAAGCCAAGTCTTGTCTTGATCTTCTCCACCTTGATCACATGACTCAATGTCATGTCTCATGTGCAATAAGCTCCTTCATCATCACATGTGTGAGCTTTGCAACATCTCTAAGACATTTTCACCTTCATGGCATATGTTGCTCACACACATGTACCTGTGGACTAATTACCTATGTATCTCACATAAACACAATTAGTGCACCTAGGTTGTCACTCAATTACCAAAACCAAACAAGGATCTTTCAATCTCCCCCTTTTTAGTAATTGATGACAACTCTACAAAGATATGGAAATTAAGCTCTTTTGGATTCATATTGCTTGCCCAAGCAATTTTACCATATGCAAATGATTTTGGACAAGTACCATAAACCGAAATGGTAGTATTAGCTCTCCCTACATATGTGCTAGAGTGTTTTATTTTGAAGCTTGCACATATGCGTAGATTGAAATTATGGGAGAGTAATTACTACCAAATGATGCTAAGGTGTATAGAGTAAACCTTTGAAGCGTGATATCAATTGGAGTTGCACCATTAAGTTCATCCTTAGCACCATGGTTAGCTAGATATCACTTGGAAATAAAATCACTAGATACCTTATGAGATCAATGTTAAAAAGCAAGATACTAGCATTACTTGTAAAGCATACCAAGTGTCTAGCTATCATCCTATGCATGCTAGTTATCAAATCATCATTCAAGTTCTACAACTGGCATACACCACATGCGTATTGAATTTGAAAGCTTATGCAATGCAAGTAAGCACATGAATATGCACATATCAAATGCAATCAATCAAAGTTCATGAGCTTGCTCCCCCTATTTATGTGCTTTTCTTGTCCAAGAATTTTGATCCATCTCTTTTCTTCAATGTTGCTCCCTCTTTATCCATGTCCATGTTCAACCTCTACTTCTTTGTTTCAATCTTTCATATCTTATCTCTCCCCCTTGTACAATCTCAATCTTAAAGCTTTCATATCTTTGTACAATTTCTTCCCCCTTTGTCATCAATTTCCATAAAAGGTGTGCTTCTCATTGATGCAAATGTATGTATTTGGGGTAGATGGTTGAGGCTTGAATCTTGCATTTTTTATGGACATCACTTGATTGTTGGAATGACACCACTTGTAGATACCATTTGTAAGTTGTACTACTTGTATCTTGTGTAGGGTTTCTTGAGATACCGCATATAGGATCTTTGATCTTGATATCAATTTGTGTGACACCTCCTCCTATGTGATAGCATGGGTCATCCATTTGATACTCTTGAGCTCTTGTAGGTGAGGGATGTATTCTTCATTTTATGATCACTTAAAGTTGAGGATCACTTGTGGAACCATCATCTTGCATGATTGATACTATGTGTAGATGTGATACTTGAAAGACTCTTCTAGTATGGAACCACTTGTTGGATGTATCAATAAAACCATTTCTTGAACATTTGCTATCTTCATGAGTACTACTTATAGGATATCACTTGTGAGTTGATCTAGACATCACTTGTAGATTCTTGATGAAATACTTGAGTCTAGATACCACTTGTAACAAACAAACTAGATATCCATTTGCATTGTTGTCTTATGCTTGTACTCTTATCACTATCATGAGCTTCTATGGTTGACTTGAACTAAATTGATTTTCTTAAGCTTCCAAGTCCGGTTTGAACCAATGACAAGCTTCTTCACACCTCTTGCAAGGGTTATCTTGTCAATGTTGTACTTGTCACTTGTTAGCAATCCAAATTAAATCAAGTATTTGGGTTTACTTAGCTCATGAACAAATTCATATACTAACCACTAGATCATTTAATCATTCAAGCAATAGTGGTAGGCTATGAAATTAAACGTTTTTTATTTGTTATGCATGATCTTATGAAGCATGTACTATATGCACTAACCGCATACTAGTAAGGGATGAAATGATCATGCACATTACAATGATACCTTTGCTATATTGGAGTAGAGGATAGTCACATAGATTCCAATTCATTACTCTAATAGCAATGTGAAGTCAAATTATAAGCTTGGTGAAGACCAATAGATACTATTTTGAATTCCATTCTTCACCCATATGAAATGAATACCACTTATGATCAAGTGCACTTTCTTGTTGTGGTTGGCTTGCTTTATCTTTTGATCAATGCTTGCATGGGAGCATCACTGTGAGAATACTACTTGAAATATCATGATTAGCTCTCTTTTGGGTGTTGCTTTTCTTGATCAACCCTTTTGATTGCTTCAACTAAACATCTCAAATGTTCCTCGGATCACTACTTCCATGTTAGCCTTCTAAGTACCACACTTGGTTTACCTACTCATAGGCGGCAAGCCCCCTATACTAGGGAGAAGTGACCTCTCTCCAAGAACCATTCTTGATACTCACTTAAAATAGCTTGATTGATTGATCCAAGTGATGGACTTAACTTGATGAGTAATCTTGATTCCTTCTTTAAGTCCTTTTCTTTCTACTTGTTTAAGTTCTTTTCTTTCTACCAAATCATTTCCAATAGTCACTAGAACTTAAACTTCAACTTCATCTTGAGTTTGATCTTGATCTTCTAATTTGAGTACCGAATGTGTGTAAAGTACACTCCACAATCAAATGGCCTTGTACTCTTTGCTTGTCATGCTTAAAGATCATCTCAAAACCAAACTTAGATACCTCAAACACTTGTAAACATATTTCTAACTTGAGGACCTTTCAATCAAAGTGACTCTAGATCAATCCAACATTTGTCACTTTTCTGGCAGATTCTGTACCCTTCAAAGAAATAAGCATATATCCCAAAGTACAAATCCAAATATCACGAAATTTGGTAGAGATGTGATTCACTAAGTTATCTAGCAGCTGTAAAAATTGAGCTTCATTTGACTTCTAAATTGCTACCAGATTTCAATTCTTCTACCACTGCTACATGCTAAAAACAGCTGCACTATAGCTGACAAGATCCACTCCAAAACCAAACACATCTCTTATCCAATTATCATGAAATTTCTACAGAATCTCATACCATAAGTCTAAAGCATGTACACCAATTTTTATGTCAATCCAATAAGTTTTGATCACTCAATCATGGCTAAGATCACAGCTAGCTCAGATTCTCAATATAGGACAAATTTCAATCATTGAGCTATATTTCATCAAATCTGAATCAAACTTGAAACCAACTTGTTTGAATACTTTCACAAGACATAAATTCATTCAATCCACTTACTAAATATCATCTCATGAATTTATCCAATACAAATCAATCCAAACTTGATTACTAAGCTATTTATCCATTCAAACATCTCATAGCAAGCAACATTGCATATTTAACCAATTCAATCAACTAATATGCACCCAAATAAAATAATCAACAAGAGATATACCTTAGTTAGCTCTTGATCATCCAATTAGCAAGCTTTAACTCAATTATTTGCATGTCACAAGATATATCCAATGATTCACCATAACTTAAATTTGACACTTGTATGTTGTAGCACATTTGGACTTCATTCAAATATCATGGTATTGGGTTAATGATCATCACTTATCAATACTTGGCTCAACTATATGATCAACAATGGTGAATATAATTTAAACCAAGCCTCCAACACCGATGGTATCTACAAACAATCATCCACTTTTTGATGGTACCCAAACAAGTTTAGGTCCTCTCAAGTTATGAGCAACATACTTAGGCATAGCCTTAGTATGAATAGCGGGGTGTTTTGCAACTGTAACCAATGAGGTACCATTGCCATCCTTTCTAAGCACAATATTATCATCAATTGAAATAGGTTTAGAAATATTACCTAGGGGACATGAATGTGCCATGTGTCCCCTTTCCTGGCATGAGTAGCACTTTCTCTTTGATTGAGCCTTCTCTTCTTTGCTCATGTGGTGCTTCTCATTGCCTTGCCTCTCATAGATTGCTTGAGCCTTCTTCTCAAGCTTGTTAGGACACTTAGAGGCAAAGTGTCCCATACTTCCACACTTGAAGCACTTGATGTGAGCATACTCTTTCTTCTCATCTTTATTCTTTCTCATTATCTTGGCATCTTAAGTTTGCATTGGATGCCTTGCCTTCCCACCCCTTCTTGTTTTCTTCTTCTTTATCATCAAGTCACCACCATCTTCATGGTTGATCTTGATTTGCTCTTGGGTGTCTTCTCTTGCTCAACTTATGGCTTTGGTTGATGCTTCACTTGTTGCTTCACCAATTGCTTGGTTGGGCACATTGAGGTAAGATGACCCCAAGTGCAGCACTTGAAGCACTTAACATGCCTTAGCATTTCTTCTTCTTTCTTTAACTTGAGCTTTTCTTCATTGGGGCAACCATTTGCAAGGTGTCCCGCTTCATGACACCGGTAGCACATGGTATGAGAGAGTTTTCTTTGTTATAGCTTCTTCATCTTTCTTTCTCTCTTTATTTCACCCTTTGTCATCTTCTTCTTGAAGCCAAGGCCACACTTATCACCATAGTTTCTTTGAGTCTTCAACATGCGATCGACCGGACGCTGGACCACAGCGTCCGGTCACGCGATACTCATCACGTGTCCCCTCCTTCAAACGCTGTTCATCCAATCTCAACGGTCATCGATGACCGGACTTACAAGTTCAAGCGACCGGACGCTGAGCCTCCAGCGTCCGGTTGTTTCTAGTAAGGTTCCGAAACGACATTTCATGATCTGGATGCGTCCGGTCGATCGCGATCGGACGCTTGACACAAAGCGTCGGTCACTCTCCGACTTCTTCTCTGCACTGTGTCACCATATCGTCATTTCTCGACCGGACGCGAGACCCAGTGGTCCGGTCACTACGTGACCAGCGTCCAGTCCACTCTATGAGACCCTGTCTTTTCTGGATAGGGCGCCAGTGGCACCATCAGAGTGTCCGCACTCTACAGACGGACACTCCACCGGTGGAGTTTCTCCTTTCGCCTCCATTTCTTCAACGAGTTGATCCACATCAACTCCAACTTCATCTCCTTTGTAAATGTGTCAACCCCACTAAGTGTACACCACCATGTGTATGTGTGTTAGCATTTTCACAAATCATTTTCCAAGGATTAGCCACTCAACTTGCCACGCCACTCGATCCTAGCGACGATGTAAAGTTAGATCACTCGAGTGGCACTAGATGACCGATATGCAAACAAGTTTGCCCCTCTTGATAGTACGGCCATCTATCCTAAACTCGGTCATAAACTTCTCTACACACCTATGACCGATGAAATGAAATGCCCTAGGTTATACCTTTGCCTTGCGCATTCCATTCCATCTTCTCCAACGTCGATGCAACACATGCACCAACACGATCAACAATGATATGATACACTTTATATCATCACGTGATCATATTGGTTCATCGATCTTGACTTCACTTGCTCTTCACCGTTGCCATCGTCCATCGGCGCCAAGTCTTGCTCAAACTTCACCGCCACGCGGTCCATCACTCCAAAGCCTCTAACTTGCCCTTCACGCTTGCAACTGGTCCATCAAGCCAAGTCTTGTCTTGATCTTCTCCACCTTGATCACATGACTCAATGTCATATCTCATGTGCAATAAGCTCCTTCATCATCACATGTGTGAGCTTTGCAACATCTCCAAGCCATTTTCACCTTCATGGCATATGTTGCTCACACACATATACCTGTGGACTAATTACCTGTGTATCTCACATAAACACAATTAGTCCACCTAGGTTGTCACTCAATTACCAAAACCAAACAAGGACCTTTCAGCAGCCCTCGGTCTCGATCCCTCTGCACTGCGCCTCTCCCTCTCCCCTCGCTCTGCCCTTGCGCTCGTCGCGCCCGTGCCGTCGTCCTCGTCGTCGCCCGCGCCATCGCGCTCGCCGCAGGAAATTGGGTCAGGGCGCCTATCTGCACCGCGCGGCACGCCGCCGTGCTCCGTTCCACTCTGCCGCGCCGCCACAAGGCCGAGCCACCGCCGCAAGGCCATCCGCGACCTATGCCGCCGCCTCACCCATGCCCGACCCGCACCTGTCATTCCCTTCTCCTAGGATGGAGCACTGAGGAGGAGAAGATGCCGTCGCCGCACGCAAGGTGCTCAGGTCTACATCAGGCACTTCGTCGGCGACAAGCACCCAATAGGTATGCCCACTCTTCTCTTACCTCTGCCTCCTCTTCCTCATGGCCCTCCTAACGCTCGCCCGCTCCCTACCGCCGCCACGTCTCGGCGTCCGCCGCGGTAGGCCTCAACGGCAGCATAGCTCCTCTGCTACCCCGCCCCCACTCCAATCCATGACTCCCGCCTCACACGCCTGCTCATCCAATAGGCCCTATCGGCAGATCTGGTGCCTTGGTACCGCATCGTGGGAGGAGACCAAGGTAATGCTATCGATTCGCTAGAAAACTCGCTCATGGTTTGGGGTACGGGGCAGCTAATGACATCGAGTCGCCGGACTACACCATTACCGATATGTTCACTCTACAGCCGATTCATTATCTTGCCCCATTGTTGCAGGTCTTGTCCCATTGTTGCAAAAGTGAGAACCACGCTTTCCTAGAACCTCCACGTCGGCGACACACCTCCATTTGGTTCCCCACAAAGAAGTCAGTAATTCGAGATCCGTGGCTCGGTTATATGGCGGTGGCAAAGACTGAGCAGAGGCGATGGCAAAGAAGGGCTACGACATCAATCTCGTCATGACCTCGGACTCGAGAAGAGGCATCAAGAGGTTGCACTCTATGGTTTGCTCTAGGAGTCATGATTTGTTTTTCCAATAAATCCACAAAATCAATTAGCTTGTAAGATGTTTTGTTTGGGCATCTTTTTTGCGCAACAATTTTTGTGAAACAGTTCAAAAGCGCAATTGAGATAGATGCATTCAGGTTTGTTTGGGACATGTAACTCGATTAATATCTAGAACTGTGATTCTAATTAATTCATGGATTACATTACACGAGATAAAAAAAGACAAACTCTATCTCTGATCTATATGTTGTTGTTATGAGAGTAGATTTATGTTACGAGAGTAGATTTGTGTTCTGAAGTGCAAAAAGGGTGGTCGGGCTGCTATGCTTCCTTTGTTCTCTGTCTGAGCAGTAATTAGTCTCTCGATTATGCATTACGACGATTACCCAAAGCCTTTGCTCGTGTGAGCTTATTTGTAGCTTCACTTTGTCTATTTGCTTGATGTTGTTGGCTCATTGTAGAACTCTATATTTAGGGGCTTATGGCGTTCTTGTCATGCAAATGGCGGTGTTTCTAATCAGCTAGCTTGCTTGTATGACACCTCTGAGACTTGCCATTTCTGTATGCCCATCTTTGCCATGCATTATTCGTGAGGTGTATTACTTTTGTTGTGGGTGTTGGTTGTGCTTGTTGGTCGGTGCATTCTTGTTTTATGCGGGTATTGATTGTGCTTGTTGGCCAATTGTATCGGGATCATGGTGTTTACGGTGTGCGAGGGGTGGGAGGTTGGCTTCGAGAACATGTAACAAGTGTTGATATGAAAATAGGTTTCTAGAATAGTGGGTTCATTAGCGGTTTGGCACAACCTTGAAGCTGCAGAGAGGATTTCAAATGCCCTTTGGCATCAGCTCTCCACCTCCATTGAGTCGGAGGTATCTTCTTTGTGCTAGTTTTCTTTGACATCGATTTCATCATGCTTTTAGTTTGAAATTTCTACGCGTCTATAAAATGCGTTTTTGAATGCTTGATTTAGGGTCGTATCCCTATTTACGGTAGGATGAGTTATAGGCACTTATTTGTTGCCTCATTTTCTTCTAGCTTTCTTCAATTTGGTGAGCCTTGTGTATGAGGAAAAGAAACATTTTCTTCTAGCTTGATTTAGATGTCACAATTTTTTTTGTGGCAATTCATTGCTACTGGTGGTGTTAGGACTTAGGAGTAGGATCCCTTTTGTAGATAAATGTAGGCACTTCAAGTGTATCGATATGCCTTATCAAATAAAAAGTGTATCGATATTTTTTCTTCTTATTTTTCTATCCTATGGCCTATGGTAGATGGGGGCAGATGTGTCCTGTTAATATTATATCTACAGTAATGCTCTTAAGTGAAAGCAGCCTTCTTGTCCTGCCATGTTCACTAATCTATGGAGTGTTTTTGTTTAGACTTTAGAGTATCTATGACGCATTCTGCCCCTATGTGATCCTAGAAGTTTTCTGTAGGATGCTTATCTTATATTCCTGAATTTTTAGCTCTACTTGAATGAAAAGGTAAATAGAAGAAAATGTCATTGTTCTGACTTGCGAAAAATGTCTTTGTTTGACATATTAGCTATTTGAAGCCATAAAAAACATATTAGTAGTTCAAATTGTATAACCAAACTATCAAAGGGTTTCGTATCTGAAACCCTTTGATAGTTGCTAATGGTCTTGGGTATAAACCTGCAGGATTGACTTGAAGCTTGTGTAATTTTGTTGCTACTAGTACTGAAATTCAGCTCGTCCCTTGTGGAAAAATTCAAAGGGTTTTGTATCCGAAGGTTATATCAACTATTTATTTTAGTAACTTCCAGCATTATTATTTATCCTTTCCTTTGATATGTAGTTATGTACCTTCTGTGTTTGTTATCCCTTCGGGGTAATTCTGGCAACTAACTATTCCATTGTCATATCTAGCTAAATTTTTAGCATTTTTTATTGTATTTCCAACTTCCCCAAGGATGTTTGACAGCACTAAAAAAGCTCACTACATGGATGGGCACAGAGAAAAGTTTATTAGGTTGGTTTATTTGTCTTAAGGACACTTTTACAATGTTTTTGTATCTATTCCTATTCTCTCTGGGAGTATAACATGTTTCATGTAATATTGCCCATTTCCCCGTACATATTGGAAATCCTATTTCTGAAAGATAATATTTCTGTACATCCATGGCTGCAGCAGTATTCCTCCTCCCCACGATCGCTCGGATTTGAGTCTCGAATTGCTTGTAGTTTTCCTTCTGGTCCCGCGCCTTTGCTGCTTGCCCTCCTCTCGATTTTTTCTTTTCAAAAACAAATCTCTAAAAACAAAAAATAATCACATTACGTATTGGTTTTGGCGATTATCTCCTTTTCTATCATGCGTGATTCCTTCTTTCCTTGTAGCGAACAACTCTACAAAGGGCTCGTTCGGCTGGTGCTAAAAAAGCACGGTAGCCGGCTGAAATTTACTTTAGCCGGCTGATTTCTCTCACATATTCCTCCAGATTCATCCAAGCGAATGAGGCCAAAAAAGCGAGGTGACGAGGAAGCATTGAGAAACCCATAAAGATAGTATGGAGATGCGATAGAACTTATTTATAGATTTATTGGGCATACGAAAGAAAGCAGATATAGGAGATTTCTTCCTACCGATATAAAACATTATCTTAGTCGCATCACGAAAAAGGTCTATCTGATGTAGAGTTTGTGAGCATGTGACGCCGTGCTCTACGTGACTGTGTTAATTTCATGAACTTTGTTTTTTTATATTAAATATCACTTTAACATCGGTATTTAATTTTATAGTATTGTTATCTTATCGTGTGATCCGTGTGTTTTTAAGTACAAAAGTTTAGTTATCCCATAGCAACGCACGGGTACGCTACCTAGTATATTATAAACTCTTATTTGTATTTGGGTGCGGAGGAGGGAGGGGAAAGGGGGTCTTCTACCAATAATTTGTTAAAATACTTATGAAAAATATAAAGCATAAGTATTTATAGGACCACAACATATTTTTTCCGTACAATACAAGTTGGGATTGTATAGAAACAACCCAAACTCTATCCATTCTACTAAAACAATCGTATATTTGTAATACCCTAATACAAAGTTTTCAAAAATAAAGAAAGCCATGAATGAATTCAGAATTCTTCAAATGCAGTTCAAGAAAGCTCAAAATTGCGTTTTTCATGGAAGCTACTAGCTCTATCTAAAGGTAGAACGTTTTGGTTCCTTATTATACGCACCCCTCTCCTAGTCCCATTTTGGAGTTATAAAAATAAAAAAAACAAAAGTTCAATTGACTTGCTCATTTTGAAAACCTTTTGAAATTATGAAAATATACAAATAGTCACACATGAGATGAGAAAGAAAAAAGAAAAGGTGAGAAACTATATTCATGAGCGGTTCCTTTTTTTTTGAGTGGATCGTGAAACAGATCTTCTAGCTAGTCTTGAATTGAGATGGGCCCTTATGAACGTAATACTTGGGCGATTGTCCATGTAAGTCGAGCAGAAGAAGCAGCACTGTTGTAACACCTCGGGTGTTTAAAATACTAAAACGACATGTCATCATATGCATTGCAAAGCATTTGGCATTTGGTGAAAACTTTGAGATGCATACACTAAAACAAGTTTATATTCATGTGGTATGTGTTGAATTGTATTGTTTGACTTAAATTCAAAGTTTGTTTGGATTTTTTGAATTTTTCGAGAAAACCCGCTTTTCAAACATTTAAATCCTACTGAAAAATCCATTTCAAAATCTAGACAGAATTAGGAGATGGTTATAGAAGCAAAGTTGTAGAACTTTCAATTTTGAACAACTTTTGTTTTTGGAGATTTTTGAGTTGTTATGAAAAATTTGAGAGTAAATTGTGAATTTTTGGCGTATGGCAATTTTGTAATTTTTGTGAACAGTGTTCACCGCCTAAGCTACATTGCCGTCGTTCCTTCTTCGGTGTTCCAGGCGTGTCGTGGCCGTCTTTGATGTCATATTGGCACGGAAATAGCTCGTCGTGGCTTCCTTTGAGCTTCTGCGCCGCTATAAGTACCAAGGACGTCGTCATCGTCGTTTTTCTTCCTTTGTTTTCACCACCGTCGTTGTCATCGCTCCAACAAGCTCGCATCGTCTCCCTAAGCGCTGTTGTTGCCATCTCGGTAAAGGCCGTCCTAGTTCCGTCTTTTCCTTGCGAATCCAGCCAGCTAGCCTTGATCGCCTGAAATTGCCGAGAACTCGCTGTCCACGTTTTTCTTCCTCGAGGTCAGCAACTTCACCGCTGCGGGCGTGTCATCGTGGCCAGAGTTTTTCGGTGAGCCGTTGTCTGTAATCAGTGTACTTACGGTTTCGTTTCGATGCTGTAGTCTTTCGTCAGTTGTTGTTTACTCATTTTGATCGCTGCAGTCGCCGGTTCTCCCTTACCGACGATCTTTGCTTCGGATAGTTCACCATAGTGGTCGGATAGTTCACCATAGTGGTCGGATAGTTCACCATAGTGGTCGGATAGTTCACCATAGTGGTCGGATAGTTCACCATAGTGGTCGGATAGTTCACCATAGTGGTCGGATAGTTCACCATAGTGGTCGGAGAGTTCACCAAAGTGATCGGTGCTAGCGTGGTCTCATCAGTTACGAATATGGTTTGGTTAATTTGGTTTGTAACTGTACTGCGAAGAAAAATTGTATCCAATTTATTTATTTTTGTATCCATCATCGAGCATCATGTTTCATATTCCACATCATGTTAAGCATGGCAATGTTACTACGATGTAGTAAGCGAAGGTGAGCACGTGGTAGTTAATCAAGTTGCGGAGGAGGTTGATCATGCATCTGTTGAGGTCGGATCGAAGACTTGTGAAGCGTCGCGAGAGCCGGACTTTTCCGTCAACGAAGGCAAGCCCGGATGCATATAACCCCTTCCTTGTATTTTACAAATTGATTTCGCTTTTTGCTTTTCAATATTGCATTAAGTGATTAGAAGTCAAGTGGAAACCTAATTGTTGCATTATCAACCTTGTTGTTCCATATCTACTTTGTTACCCGTTTAAAAATCGTATATGCCTAGTTATGCTTAGCTCTGCTTAGGACCGATCGAGTTGGGTGATACATCACCGCAAGTTTTAAATGGAACATTGGTTAATTATGTTAGCATGTGATATGGGAATGTGGAGTAATAAATCTAGACCAAGGCGGACTCGGTGTGTGTGAGCCACAAGACATGGAGGTCTTGTGGTGGGTTCTTTCACTTTGTGTCGATTAAGGTCCGTACCGTTGTTGACCTTTGTGAGTTGAGAATTTGTAGTACTAACCACATACTCGGTAAGCCTAAACTTGGCGATTCTATTACGAGAATGGCTACTCGCGCCTTTGGGAGTGGAGAGATGGCGAGGAGTGGCGTGTACCCTCGTGGCTGGAATGTGGCGGATTTGAGGTGTCTTTGTGCTCTCGGGTGCCTTGGACCCGTTCTTGTTTGAGAGGATCCAAGGGTAGGTTGGTATATGTAGGTCGGGGACCTACATATGTCGGTGGTCTGCAGAATTCCCATTTGGGTTTATAATCGGTTCGAATCGTCGTTGCTCCTCGGTTATGGAGACTCAATTCTCGATCATCATCGTAGTATTAATAAGCTGGAACTCGAGAATGGTTCGAGAAAGTGTTGGATATGAAGTTTCATGATCTTAATGCGGATCGTAATGACTTTGTATATGATCGATGAGATTTTAAATATTGATACAAAGAATTTTGTTAAAATGCTTTTAAGCAAAGAACTTTGATTATTGCTAAAGCCATACCTTGAATCCACGAGCACCGCATTCACAGAGTCTTATCGGTTTTTATTTGGTTAAGTCTTGTTGAGTACTTTTCATTTTCGGGGTTTATTGACCCTTGTTGCAGTGAGGCTCATGAAAGCGGATCTGTTTTGGATCGTCTTTGCATGATTGTTGTTCGATCGATGATGATAAGTAATGTGTGGCCCTTAGGCGAGGCGTTGATATTTGTGTGTTTTGTATATATTATAATGCCACTCCACTACTCGTTTTGTTTTAATAATCGAACTTAGTTTGTAAGGTTTGAAATAAATGTTTTGTAAACTAAGTTATTGTAAGACTTCGCTGATTTACTCTGTGTTGATTTTTGGATAAATGTTGTAATAATGCAATGACTCTGTAATGTGATCACTGCTGGAAATCGTGGATGATTGGGGGTTCTCCGAGGACACCGAGCAGATCTTCTTAAGTTATCGGTAACATATGCATAAATGTCAAAAGGTCGTTGGGGCGTTGGCGGTGCATATGGGCCCTATAATTTAGGAGGTTACGCCCGCAGAATGGTATCGGAAGCGATCGTTACAAGGTTTTTGTTGTATTGTTTTACAAAAACTTCAAAATGATTTGGATGACTAAATTTAACTTGATAGTTTGGTCCAAATTGCTTCTGACTTATCTTATTTCTTTCTCACCATTCCTTATTTGATTAAAAGGGTCTTGTGTGGTGGAGTAGTAATCTTACTATGCCCTATATAAAATAAATGTTGTTTATGTGCATTATAAACTTTGATGTTGTTAAATAAAACGATTCATGCATCATGAATAATTCACTCGTTACTTCTTTCACCTCTTAGTCTGCAGGTTGAGTAATGAGTCGATTTGAGGAATGTAATCCATCATAGGCTGCTCTTTAGACTTTGATCAAGTGGTCTTACTTGGATTAAATTGGTTTCCTTGAGTATGGCTCGTGCCAAGATGGCGCCCGTAAGTCCTTTGGACCCAAAGGAGTTCCTCGTCACCAACTTGCCCCTAGGAATGATGGTGCTAGCGATGAATGGCTAGGCACGATCCTCGGTAGGAATCTGAAGGATTTCTGCGAGTTAGCCCAAGCTACTAGAGATAGGGCTATGGGCGCCATCGGTGGTGGGCGATTACGAGGAACAATTAAAGGCGTCTTACCACAGACTCACCGGAGCTATGAGCGTATGTTGGTTAAATGCAGTGGAAGGAAGGAATGAAGCTTGGCATAGGGAAAATGTAGCTAGAGTTAGAACTCATGAGTTAGAATTTTATGTAGAAGACTTAGAAGAGCATAATACATATCTGCATGAGGAAGTTCATAGGCTAAGCAATCTCCTAGATCCAAATCATGAACCCCAAGTTGATGCATTGGATCCGGTCATCATCCTTGCCGATGAAAGTGAATCGGAAGAAGAAGAAGATCCGAAGAATTAGTAATGATTGATGAAAGTGATAATGAAGGCGGTAATAATTTCGGAATGGATCTACCGAGCACGAAGTTTGATGTAATCATAAAAAGGAGTAGAGTTGTGAAATAATTACTTCTAGTTAAGTTAAGTAGTCTTGTTTAGAGGTGGTCTTGTGTTTAAATAAGTGGCACCGATGTAATGCGTTATGTAGTAAGCTTTAGGATCTTTGAATAAAGGCCTGTGAATAAAGTTTGGTTTGTTATGAGCAGATCGTCATCTGTGGGGATCGCATATTCTTCTGGTACTTCACAAGATGATGATGATATCCCCAACCCGCCACCAATGCCGACCAATCTGGTGATGCTATCATTTGCATTAGTCAATGTATTTATGGAAAATTCTCGTTTGCTTCATGAGATGGCTCAAAGTAATCAAAATCGTTGCATAGAAATCACGGACGCATAATCCTAACGGGCATGAGGCTACATATGTTGACTTCACGAGATACAAAACCCCGGTGTTCACTAAGGTGATGAACCATTGGAGGTGATGGTGGCTTAGGACCATGGAGCAATTTGATCTTATTCATTGCGGAGTTTGAAGCCGGTGTTTGCGCCCGACAACTTAAGGTGCGTTAGGTGCTTGGTATGCAAACCTTATGGCCATGCAACCCTTGGTGTTCCATTAACTTGGATAGAGTTTCGTACTGCTTTTAGAGCCTATTATATCCACGGAAGGAGTGATGGCTATGAAGTTAGAAGAGTTCCTTGCCTTGAAGCAAGGAGATCAAAAGCTGTGATGCAAGTATGTAGGAAGATTCAATCACTGTCACAATATGCACGAGAACATGTCAATCGGATGCCAAGAAAAAGAAATGGTTCATGAGAGGTCTAAATACCAAAGCTGCGGACAATGATGACCTTTGTACCAATATCACTTATCATGAGGCGATAAATATTGCACTTGCTTGAGAGGCAAAATATCGGCGCATAAGGAGCTCAAGAAGAAAAAGAATGTGCCGTCTGGACCTTTTGGTGGAACCCAAAAAGGCGAGTGATTTATCATCCGATAAACCATTATCGTCCTCCTTATCGTCACGCTTGGTTCCAAAGCAAGGACAGCAGTCAAATGTCAAAATCTGCTATAACCTATCCGAACTCACGGTCAACTAATATTCCTAGTGGTAATGCTCCAACATCACGGGTCACAACTTTCCATGTTACAATTGTGGAAGGGTGGTCATTTCTCTAAGGAATGTCCATATCCTAAGGCGAGGCTAATCAACATTATCGGAAGGCCCCCGCCAATCAACAACGGTCAAGCACCAAACAAGAACCACAATCGGAATGCTCGAAGGGCAAAGATGAGAGGAAGGCGGGAAGGGTTTTCTATATTCAAGCGGGAAATTCACGAAGGAGAGCCGGTGATGATGGGTATGTTTCTGTTGCCAATCATCCCTATGATTATACTTTTGATTACGGCGCGCCGCATTCCTTCATCAATAGAGCATTTGTTGTGTAGTATGAAATTTCAATTGGGACAACAAAGGAAAATTTCTTTATCTGATGCCATGGGGGCGTCGTGTACTAAGGAAATGGTATACCGGTACCCATAAACACAGGTGGGCATATTTTCCCACTACCATAATTATCCTAAAGGACCGAGGATATAGATGTAATTTTGGGAATGAATTGGATGTATCGACATAAAATTTGTTATAAATGCTTTGAATAGAACTATAAGGGTAAGTTTGCGACAAGTGCTTCTCAACTTCTTATCAACTTCCAACCTTAAGAAGATCGGTGGGCAAAGTTTGTGTAAGCTATGTCGTCAAAGAGATTAGAGATATCCGGTGGTATGTGAATTTCTGATGTGTTTCCTAAAGAATTACCGGTCTACCACAGGATAGAGATGTCGGTTTAACATAGAATTGAACTTTGGAACAGCTCCTATTTCTCGGAGAGCTTATAGGATGCCACCTAAGGAGTTAGCCGAGTTGAAGACTAGGTTGCAAGAATTGATTGATAAAGGGATTTATCCAACCTAGTTCATCACCTTGGGGATGTCCAGGCAATTTTGTGAAAAAAGAAAGATGAGACCTTGAGGTTATGTAATGTCGACTACCGTCAGTTGAATGAAGTGACCATCAAGAATAAGTATCCATTACCTCGGATAGATTTGCTTTTTGATCAAGCTGGCCAGGAGCCAAAGTTTTCTCCAAGATAGATTTGAGGTCAGGATATCACCAAATCAAGATAAAGCGAAGATATTCCCAAAGCGGCATTTACCACAAGATATGGATTATATGAATATTTGGTCATGTCTTTTGGTTTGACCAATGCTCCGACTCATTTCATGTATTTGATGAATTCGATATTCATGCACGAGCTAGACAAATTCGTAGTGGTGTTTATTGATGACATTCTAGTATATTCCAAGAGTAAGGAAGAACATCACGGAACATCTCGGAATTGTTACGACTCGTTTGAAGAACATCAACTATATGCAAAGTTGAGCAAGTGTGAGTTTTGGCTTAAGGAAGTACAATTTCTTGGACATGTCTTGTCAGCGGAAGGGTTTCTGTTGATCCAAGCAAAGTGAAGGATGTTCTTGATTGGAAACCGCCAACCCGCAGTTCATGAAGTTAGGAGTTTTACGGGATTGGCGAGGGTATTACCGTCGGTTTATTCAGATTTCTCTAAAGTGTCAAAGTCCATTCTTGAGTTGTTGAAGAACCAAGTCAAGTTTGTTTGGTCGTCTGACCGTGAAAAGGCTTTTCGGACTTTGAAGAGATTGTTGACCATTGCACCCGATATTAGCCCAACTTTGACATCGAGAAGTCATTTGGCGTCTATTGTGATCGTCGGGTATTGGTATTGGATGTGTGTTGATGCAAGAAGGCCCGAGTCATTGCTTATGCATCTAGGCAACTTAAGCAACATGAAGAGCACTATCCGACTCATGATTTGGAGTTAGCAAATGTGGTCCATTCTTTGAAGATTTGGCGGCATTACCTACTTGGTAATACATGCCATATATATCTGAGACCATAAGAGCTTAAAGTATATCTTTACTTTCGATCGAGAATTGAATATCGACAAAAGAAGATGGTTAGAGTGATTAAAGATTATAACTTAGAAGTGCATTATCATCCTGGAAAAGCAAATGTGGTTGCAGATGCTCTAAGTCGCATAAAAGTTATTGCAATTGCACGCAAGTAAGAACAATGGGTTTGACCTTATGTCAAGAGATGGAGAAGTTGAATGTAGATGTAATTCAGCAGGGCAATTTGACCAACATAATTGTTGAAGCCACTATTCGAGATCAAGTTATTGCTGCTCAAAGGAAAATAAGGTATAGCCCATATCAAGGAAAAAAGTCAAGAATGGAAAAGCGGAATGCTTTAACATAGATGATGAAGATGTGTTATGGTTCAAGGATCGCTTTGGTGGTACCAAAAGTTCTGAGTTCTGGCAGGTCAATTCTAGATGAGGCACATGCTACTAGGTTATCTATCCATCCAGGGAAGCAACAAGATGTACCATGATTTGAAGCAAAGATTTTGGTGGACTAAAATGAAGATAGAAATTGCAAGATATATAGCAAAGTGTGATACTTGTCGAAAGTAAAAGCTATACATTTGAGGTCTGCTGGAGAACTACAACCATTACCTATTCAGCTTGGAAATGGGAGGACATTAGTATGGACTTTATTGTTGGTCTACCAAGACATCAAAGGGATATGACTCAATATGGGTTATTGTAGATCGACTAACCAAGTCGGTAGCATTTTTCTTCGAGTTCCGGAATGCATGTCTTGTCACGATATGCCAAATTTGTACTTAGAGCGGATTGTGAGTCTGCATGGAGTACCAAGGACCATAAGTGTCAGATAGGGGTACCACAGTTTGTCTCGACTTTTGGAAACAATTACATTCTTAGATTTGGGAACCAAGCTTACATTTAGTCTGACCTATCACCCACAAGTGATGGATGATGCCCGAAAAGAGTCAATCAAGTACTTGAAGATATGTTAAGGTGTTGTGTCCTTAACTATTCCAAGAAGTGGGATGAGTGTTTGCCTTTGGTACGAGTTCTCATATAACAATAGTTATCGGAAAGCATTAGAATGGCTCCATTTGAAGCACTCTATAATGCGTGAATCTGAGAACATCGTTGAGTTGGTGCAGGCAGGAGAAAGAAGATTCTTTGGAGTTGATCTTGTGAAAGAAACAGAAGACAAGGTTAGAGGCAAATACAAAGTAATTTGAAGATAGCTCGGTCCGGACAAAAGAGTTATGCGAGATAACGCAGCGTCGACCATTGACGTTTAACAAAGGGGACTTTGTGTATCTTAAAGTATCACCAATGAAGGGAGTTACTCGTTTTGGTGTTAAAGGCAAGTTAGCACCTCGATATATTGGACCATTTCAAATTTTGGAGAGGTATGGAAAAGTGGCCTATCGCTTGAAATTACCAGAACATCTATCGGCGATTGCATGATGTATTCCATGTTCTCAATTGAAGAAGTGTCTCAGGAGTGCACGAGCAGAGAATGTTGAGATTGAGGGGTAGGACTTGAATCGATTTGACTTATTCAGAATATCCTATCCGAGTGTTGGCTCAGAAAGATCGTGTTACTCGAAGGAGGACAATAAAGTTCTATAAAATACAATGGAATCAACATTCCGAAGAGGAAGCTACCTGGGAATCAGAAGATTACTTGTTAGAAAAATTTCCAGAGTTTCTAGCGTCAATATAGAATAGATAATGTTAGTTGAGCTCGGTTACTACAAATAGTGTTTTGTAAAGAAACCTCACTTGTTTTATGGAAGAGTTCAGGATGTTTTGGATTAACACATTTCCTTTTCCATTACTTACTGCGTGGCTTTGAATCTCAGAGGCAGAGATTTCTTTTAGAGGAAGGATTGTAACACCCTGGTGTTTAAAATACTAAAACTGACATGTCATCATATGCATTACCAAAGCATTTGGCATTTAGTGAAAACTTTGAGATGCATACACTAAAACAAGTTTATATTCATGTGGTATGTGTTGAATTGTATTGTTTGACTTAAATTCAAAGTTTGTTTGGATTTTGAATTTTTCGAAAACCCAGCTTTTTCGACATTTAAATCCTACCACGAAAAAATCCATTTCAAAATCTAGAGCGAAATTAGGAGATGGTTATAGAAGCAAAGTTGTAGAACTTTCAATTTTGAACAACTTTGTTTTTGGAGATTTTTGAGTTGTTATGAAAAAATTTGAGAG